>QJPP01007236.1:600000-782500 GCA_003996215.1 Jaltomata sinuosa
CAGGCACAAGATCAAAGCAAGATTCCCAGATGAAGCCGGGAAGATTGGGTTATCAAGTTTCCCAAAAGAAGGCAACAATCAGTTTTTAAAGAGGAAAACCAGGCGAAGACTAGATAAAAAGAAGAAATTGGGTCAACAAGAAGAAGATACACAACTTACTATAGATCTCTCTTATGCTTCTGAAGCATTCTAACAGTGTACCTCAGTGTAGTGAAGTAAAAAGTGAGAAAAAAGAAAGAGAGTTGTGTGGCTTTCATTTTTTGATGATCGAGTGAAAACCAAAGGGTATTCTGTTGTTGGTGATCGAGTGAAAACCAAGATGTGGCAATCGGTGTTGGTGATCTAGTGAAAACCAACTTAGCCGTGTTAGTGGTTAACGCGATGGAAAACCACGTAAGTTGTACTCAAATCAATAACTTCAAAGTGTTTCCAATATTGTTCCCTATAACTCAAGGGGACTGACTAGGCAAAATATTTGTGATCCGAACCAATATAAAAATTCTTTTTCTTCTTTAAATTCCTGTAAATGCACTTTCATACTTGGTTAAACTGCAAGAACTAACAAGTGTCTTCCGTAGCTTCTCGAACTCAGTTTTCCGTAGACTAAATCAGGGTAAGTCATCTAAGTTTTCAAAAGCTCACAATTCCCTCCGCGCACACACACCCCTTTCCCCCCTTGTATTTTCACATATTGCATGAATACGACCTCTACATCTCTTCCAGGTTTATCATTTTGCATTCTTTTGGAGGTCCCATATGCACTAGCTTGGAATTCAATCTTATAAAAATGGAATTTGCACTCAAATGCAGTAAAGATATAACTTGCATTTCCTTCTGTAGATTTTATTTCTACTTCTAAGTCCCATGCTCCATCCTCCAATAGCTTGTCCTTGAATGTTTTGTGGTTTGAGCCTTTTAGTGTGCACATTAAATCTTGTTGCATATTTCTCTTTTCCATTTTTCACTCCGTTCTTTCTCTCTACATGCAAGACCACCAGTCTACTTTGGATGGTTAGGTCTTCTCCTGGTATAACATTGCCGTCCTTAAATGTGGCATTGTCACTTCCTTTAGTAAGAATGGAGTTTATTTGGCTATGGTTGCCTCCTCTCTTAAATACCATCAAATGTTGTTCTCTTTCTTCAAAGTAGGTGTTAGCTGAAAGCCTAAAAACAGAAAACAAGCTAATGCAAACTTTAGAACCTTCTGTGGTGTCATCAAGGAGTAAATTTCGACTATCAAGTTTGTGGTTAATGGTTAACAAATAATCAGCACCCAAGGATGTGGCCTAGTGGTCAATGAAGTGGGTTGAGCACCATGAGGTCTCAGTTTTTGAACAGAGACAAACACTAGGTGGTTTCTTCCCATCTGCTCTAGCATTGGTGGACATAGTTACCTGGTACCTGTTACGGGTGGGGAGTGGTAGATATCCCGTGGAATTAGTCGAGATGCGCGCAAGCTGGCCCGGACACCACGGTTATCAAAAAAAAAAAAAAAACTTTATAAAACCTTCCCTTCTCCATTGCTTGTATCACAATATTTGCTATGTACTCAATTTAAGTGTCACATATGTAACCACATATCCATCCAAATTCCTTGTACAAACATTTGTTGGTCACCTAGAATCACTTGTAACAATGGATCTATATTTTTTCAAAATTTAGTTTTTGGTTCCTCATCTAATTCTATTTGTGAGGCCTATGCACTAATGATACTTTTTGTTTTCTTTCCCATACTAAGATAATCCTATCACCAATTCTTTTTACTTTTGCAACTTTATCTTTAGGTCCAGGGTTCTGGTCTCGGTCCGATGTGAGATCATTCTCATCAACAATCCCCCTCACGCCCGAATCCGGACATTCGTTTATCCATGATTCCACTGTCGGACTAGAGTGTGCACAATCATGGACGGAGAGTATATTCACAACCCCCGCATGGTCCGGGGGCCCCACATCGTAACCAATGGCCTGGCTGGAGCAAGCACAATCATGGACTAGGAGTATATTCACAACCCCCGCACAGTTCGGGGACCCCACACCAGACCCAATGGGTTTGGCTCTGATACCATGTCAAATTAGGCTATAGACCTAAATCACACCCCAAAAGCTAGCTCAAAGGGAGGAGAATTGTCCAAGTCTTATAAGGATCCCAGAGTTCTGGTCCTGATCCGATGTGGGATCATTCTCATCAACAAGAATCCTTGCTTATACTCCTTAATACCAGGAGGCAATAGAACCGACGTCCTAGCCTGTTTACTGCCCAGCCCAATAGCTAATATAGCATGCTAAGGATAAAACAACCATGAGGATAAAGGATTCATCGCAATTGATTATTTCTTTACCCTAATCGTGAACCTAAAACAACCCTTTTGTTTCATCCGGACTTGGAACTAGATGTATTCTGCGAGCATATGTCGAAAATTCATATGTAGTTTTCATATTGTAAATGTACTTCTTTTTCAAATACAATGTAATAACATCTATCTAATTCCTTGTATGTTGAGGTTGTTACTTATAAATAATGTTCATGATGTTGTTATTCTTTTAGAGTGAAGGGTAAAGTATGAAAAATGTTCATCTTATTATTACAACAATTGTGAGATGTTAGAATAATGAAGGTGGATCATATGATACTCTTGAGGTCTACACGAAAAGTCATGAATAGGTGAATGAAAATGTTCTTTTATAATGTTGGCCATAGGTTTAAGCCGTGGAAATAGTCTCTTGCATAAATGCAAGTAACTTTGCATGATATATACCTACTACGGTTTGCTCCTTCACTGGAACCCGTCCATAGAGGGAGCTTAGTGCACCAGGTTGTCCTTCTTTACGGCCATGGTATTCGGCCAGCTTGCGTGCTACTTAAATAGTAGGTTGTTTAAGTAGGTTTGGGCTAAGGTCGTTGCACTCCTGCCACCTCTTAGCAAAGTAGGTTGATGGGCATGCCCCCTCCTGTCGCAATGGTGTGGGGCGTCAGAGGCTATTACCCCGTGGCCAACTCGAAGGGGCTGAATTAAGTCCATCAACATACAATACTATGGATGGAGTGAATTCAAATACTAACCCATATAAATTGCAATTTAAGTTATATAACTAGAAAAGCTAAAAGAAAAAAGGATACAAAAAATAAAATAAAAAGGGATCTTTACACAGATGTTTACTTTTCCTAGCCGGTATACATAGATTATATACTAGTTATACATGGTTATATACATATTTTAATCTGTCGTCTATTTTAAGTTTATGGGGTTGAGTGGGCAGCTATTTATGTTAATTCTTCAACAACAAAAAAAAGGCCTATGTATACCATCAAGTCAACAAATGAGAAAACTTTAGGGTAACTAATTCAAGAACCAGTGGAATGAGACTAAAAATACTTACTTTAGCTATCACAAGGTCCTCAAATGTAAGTTTTTGATCCTTACGTTTCTGGGTAACCAAATCGAACATTCTATCACCCAACGGCCCTTCAACTCCAATATACGCCTATAATTCACAAATACCCAATTCATAATTTCATTGTAAAAACCAAATATAATACAGAAAATTGACAGAAAGTACCTTGAATACAGATGGAGAAACGTATTTTCCATTGCTCTGAGCTTGTGCAGCTAGTGAATCGAACAACGATTTCAGGTCTTCCAGTTTCCTCTCTGTGAACGCTCTGCAAGAAAAGAATTAACATATGCTAATTGAGCTCAAAATTGATCAAAAATATTGAACAGTGTAATCATTTTGTAGTGTTACAGAGAAATTGCCTCTTGGCTAAAGCAAAGCGTGGATTCGTTGAATTCGACTGAGAGTTGCCCATTTTCTGCTCTTTCCTTCAAGCTTTTTTTTTTTTCCTGTAATAAACGTGGCAGCAAGTGTAACAGTTTGCTGGGAAACTACCAGAAGTTATAGTGGCCCAAAGTCAGATTGGCTCAAGATGACAAATGTGTTTTGCTAGAAATAAAATGTGTTTTTTTATGAAAAAAAATAATCTCTGTTTGTAGTGATTGATTGGTGAGTAGAAATATTTTTGGGGGATTTATTAAAGGTTTATAATAGTTTTGAAAATTGTATAATAGTTTCACTTGTCATTGGATGAAATTTCAATATCGATTATAGTCAACCTCTCACATCTTTAACCGTGTATCTGGGTATAATCTCTTTACATGCTTGAATTATCTCACTCTTGCTGCCTTCGTCTTGTCTGCCAACGAAAGTCACTCTCATCTTGTCGTATAACTTTGTTTCTATTGTCATTTTTCATAGTATAATCACACATCCATTTGAGCATCCTTATCTCTGTTATTTTCATTTTCTGAATGTATGTTTTCTTGACTGGCCAACACTTTACCACATATAACAATAGAAATCTAACTACTACTTTAATTTGTATAACTTACCTTTAAAACTTAGTGACATTTTTATTGTGTAAGCGAGAAGCTAATTTATCTATAGTCTTTCTTGATATATTCTCTTATGAAGCATTTTATTAGTTGATGAGAAGTTGGATTATCGATTGACTTTTTTCGAGATATTATTATACGCGATTTTTTTTTTGATCCAACAAAATTACTCTATGATGGATCACCTAAAATAATATAGTATGAGATATAACATCTTAATCAACATGCTTTTATAGTTGAGACACATAAATAAAAAGCATGATAAAACTTAACATGAATTGGCAAGTCAAATTTAAAAGATATATTACAAATATGTTTTGAGTATAGTAGTTTAATTAGTTTGACTTTAGTGCGAGAGACTAGATCAACAATTTATTTAAGCTGAAGGGTTAGATCTAGCTCTATATGAAAGATTGATATCACTATCGATAAGAATTTGATTAGTTTCAACAGCAACAACAATAATATATTCAGTATAATTTTATAAGTGGATATTAAAAGTGTAGAGTGTATGTAAATCTTATCTCTATTTTCGAGATAGAATATTGTTTCTGATAAATACTCGACTCAAGAAAATCGTCCAAAGCAGTCCAGAAAAAAGTAATAAACGTGAGGAAAGAAAAAATAATAACAAAAATAACAAATAATTTAGTTAGTTTCAAGAAAACGTGAAATATAAAGAAGCGTGAAATATGAAATTTTAAAGAGAAAAATAAAGATAGACAAATCTTAAGAATAAAATTCAAGAACTTCAAAAATATTGTTAAGACTCTTAATTGATTGTAGTAGACAGAATTTACGAATTAGAGATAATTATGTTATTAGCAAATTCAATTCAAGAACTTAGATGAAAATTGATCTAGACCCCTAATTGAATAATAATAAAAAATCGTTCTTAAAAACTTATAAGATAAATTTCAAGTAGTCAATATTCAAAGACGTAATGAATTTAAAACACTTAAATAGTATTAATAATCAATGTGCCTTCAAAAAAAAAAAAAGAACACCCCTATATTCAACAACATATTCAGTATAGTCCCACAACTGAAGTATAAGGAGAATAAAATGTACAGAGATCTTACTCTTATCGTGATAGATAAAGAGTATAAAACGTGTAAGTCTCTCCCAAAACCCCTTAAATCTAGAAAATTGACCTCCCTGAGGTCATTTGTTCTCGATTTCCACAAGAATCGAATGTGTAGTCGCTTTTTGTCTGTTTTTTAACAGTATTAGGGAAAGTTCACGGATGCGACCATGAATCGAACCAAATCAAATCATTTAACTGTCGATTAATCACTAAAAATAATATTTTGTATAATTCAAAGAATATAATTGAGTACACAATCCTTTCCTAGAGTTTGAAATTCCAAAAGATATCATTTTTGTTTTCTTTAAAATCATCAAAGTGTTTAACTAAAAAATAATGTAAGGGGTGGTTTGATTGGGAATAAGTTATCTCAGAATTAATTATTCTGGGATTAACTATCTCGAGATAAGTTATCCCACCATGTATTTGGGATAACTTATTCAAACACTATGATATAAATGGTGGGATAAATTATCCCTGACTTGACAACCAAATAAGACATCAAAATTTTATCCCTAAACTATTTATTTTATCACAAGACTATATATTTTTATCTCTCACGCCAAACGACCTTTACGAGAATTTCTAATGGCCTCCGCAAAAGAATTTCACAGCTGTCTTGCTTGCGTCAACACGTAAAATCCGTAAATATACCAAAACATTGGGGCCTAAGTTGAAAATACTAAAACTCAAAGGACTAATCTGCAAGAGAGGTCTTTATTGAACTGTATAAAATCTGGAATTTTCCCCCAACTTCACCCCGACAATCAATCAGTTCATCCGTGGAAACCCTAGTTCCGACACCCAATAAGCTTTACTCTTGGCTTTCTCCGTTCGCTTCGCTTCGGAGTTCAACGGATTTTCCGATGAGTTCACCGTGCGAGAAGATGAATTGACGTTTTCCGGTAGAGAAAACTCTCTTTTATCATCGGAAGAATTGTCGGTCGTTCGGCACCGATTCGATTCGATTCAATTAATCAATCTGAAGAATCCGGCGTTTTATAAACCACGGAAATCAGCTCCTGAGGTTATCGGATATATTCGTAAACCTCGAGTGTCTGCATCATCGAGAGACGTTCGGCGTGCTGAAGAAGCTGATTTTTGGCTATTTGATAGATCCGATCGAGATCGTCCCAGTCGAAGGAGTAGCGGTAGCAGTTGAAGCTTGCGGATTAGAGGATGTTCAACGGATCGGTTGAAGGAATTTGGTTTGCCTGAATTATCTTGAGTTATTGAAGAGAAGTTTGTGAGATAGAAAAAAAAAGAGCTATTTTTTTTTTTTTGTACTTTATAATCAATTTTTCTTTGAGTTCAATATCAGGCCTATTGATAATTTTTTGATTGGCCTCTTTGTTGTTGTTATTGATTTGTTTTGAGGAAAAAAAGGAATTTTAAGAAAAAAAAGAGCTATGTCAGTTTATTTTAAGTTTAAAAGTGCAAAAGATTATGATTCAATTCCAATTGACGGTCACTTTATTACTGTTGGGAACTTGAAAGAAAAAATATTTGAATCCAAGCATCTGGGCAGGGGTACAGATTTTGACCTCGTTGTCACCAACGCCCAGTCTAACGAAGGTTGGTTAGCTTCCAATATAGTCAGTCATTTTCGTGTTCGTGCATTCCTAGTTGCATTTCTAGTAGTATTGCGCAAGTTATTGTATGACATTGACTTTGGGGTTTAGGTAACTCGGGTATTGTTCAACCGGGGAGTTATTTTGGCGATTTAGCTATCAATATATTTAGGTACTTAAGTATGTGCTGCTGCTTATATTCAAAGAATTTTCAAAAAAAGAAGTGGCTTTTATCAAATAAAAAGATGATCACCTTGATTTCAATTTAGTTTTGAGTTGCTAGTTTATGCCTCCTAAACAAGAAGGATGATGCATAAACTCTTTAAAGAACCTTGCATTGTAAAAATGTCTGATTGCAGTTTTCATTCTCTTTGGTGAAATATAATCTGGCATCTCATCTTAATGGGTTTGTTTTACATGAATATATATTGGTTTAAAAGGAGAGTGGTCTATTCATTAATGTTTTAGTGTTAGGACTTGTAATACTAAGCTAGTACCATATCGTAACTTAATGGATACTACTATGTATTGTACTACCCGGCACAAAATATTTACCTTACTAGTGCAAAGCTGAGGCAAAAAAATTATGTAAGGAGCCTATTTCACTGAAGGTTGTTGTCACATAGCAAATCTCATGGTCTAGTTGATCTTCTGTAAGGAATATAGTGCTTGAAAAAGAGTTTGTTTAGATTAAGGGGCTTGAATGGTGGGTCATGCCATTTGGAATTGATTGCATAACTTGTATTTCCATTCATATGTATTGTGAACTCTACAGGGCTTTATGTGCTTTGTCTTCTCTTTTTGCAATTTCAGAATATCTTGATGAGGACACCTTGATCCCCAAAAATACTAGTGTTTTGATTCGTCGAGTTCCTGGACGACCTCGCATGCCCATAGTAACTGCACCTGTAACAGAACCAGACGAGTATTATCTTGATCCTTTTGACTCTCATCTGTTTGATTTAAGAATAAAAATACTGCTTTATCTTTAAGAATTCAAAATCTGTGGAAAAAAGACAGCTGACCTGGATTGGTTACCTTGTTTATTCCACAGAAAAGAATTGCGTGCAGGTTTCTCTTTTTCTTGGAGCTGGTGGTGGGGTGTTATGGGGGTTTACTAAATCTTAAGATCTTTTCTCTTTGATTTTTCCTTTTCCTTTGGAAGATTTTAGAAAGGTGGTGGGTATAGGCCTTCGCACTGTGTGGAAGGTGGTTGAAAGGGCGGGCGGGGGTTATAGGGGGAGAATGGATGATAATGATACTGCTGCCATTTGCATTTTGTTGAATATGGTGTTCAGAGTGTGAGTTTTCCTCCCCCCTCTTCCCCCAGGGTGGGAAGTGGTAATCATAGGTCCTTTATACTGCTTTCGTCTTTTGGGCTGTGCCGTAATAGCTATTTTGAATATGACCGAGATGTGCTTTCTGCAGGCCCCAAGTAGAATACCAATCTGAGGCGGCTCAAACAGTAAAAAGTAGTTTTGTGGGAGGGGAGTCATCTGCCACCAAATATGTAAGCGTCCATAGCACTATGCCTTAGGAGAATCTTGGTGTTTGTAGTCATGACAACTGGTGATCTTAAGCATACTGAAATATTTATGTCCATTTTGTAGTCTGAAGATTTCGACTGGGATGAATTTGGAAATGATTTGTATGCTATTCCTGAATCAACACCAGTCCAGTCAAACAACCAAGTGCAGGATGCTCCTCCTCCAAGTAAAGCTGACGAGGAGAGTAAGATCAAAGCTTTAATTGACACTCCAGCCTTAGATTGGCAGAGGTGGGAAAGCTTCCTGTTTCTTCTTTTTAATTTTTTCATGCACACTTGAGAGTGTGATTTTTGCATTAACTGTTACTATTTTCTAATATGCGATGATATTGGTTTGAAAATGATTCTGATGATCTTTAAGTTGATGCAGTCAACCGTCTGATGGCTTTGGTGCTGGTAGAGGTTATGGACGAGGTCCAGGTGGAAGAATGATGGGTGGACGTGGCGGGCGAGGTTTTGGTAATTCACTCACTTGTTCTGTTAATCTACTATGAATCTTCCTATCCGTGTCAGGTTGAAGGACATTGTTTACTTGTGTGTTTGCTAACTTGACATAATAGTCTTTCCATGCCTTCATTTCATTACAACCATTATGCCTTGATCCGAAGCAAGTTGGGGCGGGATGGGCTATAAAATCCTTACTGTCCAAGTCGCTCCATTTAAGCCCTCTTAGTCCCACATGCCTTCATTTCATTCTTTTGTAAAATTTAATGAAAAGACTCATCAAGTCAGTTGTAAGTGGAAACTTTTTAAGATCTTGTGGTTAAGTTTCTTTGACTTGCCATGTTGGTTGGATAATTGTCGAGATGCTTTTGAGCATGTATTAAGTTTTCATGTTGCTACTGGTTAGATGAATTACTGATTGTAATTGAATTTGTTGACTGTTTTATTTTCTTATTTATGCTCAAATTGGATGCTACTCTTCCAGGTTGGGGTGGTGGATTGGAACGGAAAACACCACCACCAGGCTATGTATGCCATCGCTGTAAGGTGCCTGGTATGTTTCTTATTTTTCATTCACCTTGTGGTCATTGTCTAAGAAATCTGCTATTATAGCATGCTGAGTCATTGTATTCAATTATGACATAAATCATTACAGGGCATTTCATTCAGCACTGCCCAACAAATGGTGACCCCAATTTTGACATTAGGAAAGTGAAACCTCCAACCGGCATTCCGAAGTCCATGTTAATGGCAACCCCAGATGGTTCATATGCTTTACCAAGTGGTGCTAATGCAGTTTTAAAGCCCAATGAGTAAGATTTCTTGCTATGTTTGTATTGTTGAGTGTGTAACAAGAACACATATGACTGGCTCACTTGTTGCAGGGCTGCTTTTGAAAGAGAAGTTGAAGGGATGCCTTCTATACGATCCGTCGTCGGTGATCTTCCACCAGAGCTTCATTGTCCCTTGTGTAAAGAAGTAATGAAAGACGCAGTGCTAACAAGCAAGTGTTGTTTTACGAGTTTCTGCGATAAATGTAAGGAGCTTGCTGTTTAATTTGAGCATAGTGTTGTTTAAAGAGTTTTTGCTAATAACACAAGGAGTTTGCTGTTTAATGTGGGAGTTGTGTTTTTGCTTCTTCGGTGAATTTAAAGTGTTTACTATTCAATTTTAGTGTGCCCTGTATTCTTGAATTTTGAACTGATCGCGAGGGTGATTATCAGGCATACGGGATTATATCATCTCGAAGTCTCTGTGTGTCTGTGGGGCCACAAATATACTTGCTGATGACCTGTTACCCAACAAGACTTTGAGGGATACAATTAATAGAATACTGGAATCAAATAATAGCAGTGCAGAGCATGGAGGTAGTGCTGTCCAAGTTCAAGGTTAGTACCGGTTTTAACACTCTGAACTGTTCTCTCGTTCAAGTCCATTATCTGTTTGGTGTTTTTTTTTAAAGGCTCAGAACTTGCCTTTGTTGTTACATTTTCCAGATATGGAGTCAGCACGCGTTCTCCCCCCTAAGATTCCATCTCCTTCACAATCTGCAGCTTCAAAGGGAGAGCTGTTACCACCACCACTACCACCTCCTCCTCATAAGGAGGAAAGTTCTAAAGCCCAGGAGATTGCGGAAGAGGGTAAGAATGGCAGTGCTCCACAGCAAATGTTGGAGAGAGGAAGAACTTTGAAGGTTGCAGATATTTCTGAAGCCACACATGAGTCGGTCAGTGTCAAAGAACCTGCATCCCAGGGAAGTGCTCCATTGGCTGATGAAGAAGTTCAGCAAAAGCCTGTAGTTGGGGAGGCAGGTAATGGTACTCTTTCGTTTACCATTTTGGCTTCGTAAGTTATTGGTTTTTCTTACCGAGCAGCCTAGAGGAGGTACTTTGGTTTCTTACGTCCCTTGGATAGGGAAGTGTTCTCATCTAGATTTTGTTCTTTTATATTTTCAGGAAAGAAAAAGAAGAAGAAGAAAGCACGGTTGCCTTTGAACCGTATGCACTCATTTCCCTTCCTCTTGTGCACGGATTGATAAATTTGTTAATTATTTTTGAAATAAAACTTTGATTATTATGTCTGTGTTCTTGATGGAGCTTTGTACACTCCCGTTCCTAATTTACTTGATACCTTTGCAGCTGCTGCTGCGGAGATGCAGTGGAGAGCTGCTCAAGATCTTGCTGCTGAGAATTATATGATGTCAATGGGTCCTTCTGCCTATAATCCTTATTGGACAGGCATGCAACCTGGACTAGATGGGTTTGGAGCCCCTTATCCTGGTGCCATGCCATACAATCCTTATGGGATGGGTCCTCTAGATGTTCCCTTTATGCCTCCTGTCGTACCACATGATCCATTTGGTGGACAAGGTTTTATGCTGCCTTTTGGTCCTCCAATGCAGAGGTATAACTTCCGTTGTATTTTATTCTAAACTTCTCTTTGTTTAATCTCTGATAAGTCACAAGTGTTTTCACATGTTTTCGGGTCTCCTCTCCCTTGCAGTTTTTGGTAATTGGCATTTGGCATTTGGTCTGGTTCTGATATTGTTGTTTAATTACTTTTATATTAATATATCTGTATATGTCTTTGTTGGCTCTCCTTTGAGATTAGCGTACCTGACTAGTTAAAAATGGCTACAAATTTTAGGGACCTTGCAGCAGACTTTGGGATGGGATTTAATGCTGGCCCACCAATCATGAGCAGAGACGAATTTGAGGCTAGAAAGGCTGATCTGAGAAGGAAGCGTGAGATCGAAAGACGTGGAGAGAGGTATTTTGACCATTCTTGTTCTGTTCTTGTTAATTCTCAGCACATCATGGTGCTATTTCCATGGGTGATGTTAAAATCACGTTTAATGGTCTGAGCACTGTGCATTGAGGTTTTGCAAAGAATGTTCATGCCATAGTTCATTTCATCTTGGTGGGTGATATTGAGATTTTGTTCAATGGTTGAGCTTTGAGTATTGAGGTTTTTTGCGCTCTGTTTACTCTAATGCATCTGTACAACTTAAGCTTTCTGTACTTGGAAGTCATGTTGCAATCAATTTGCACTATTTGTTATATCTTATATTTTGTCGTCCTTGGTAGGTTTTTATCGTCGGCAGTCATTGTCTATTTTGCTTCTACTCTTTTGCTCACCTTCAATGACAAATTTGAGAATTGATAATATCTTTTGTCATTTCCAGCAGGGAATTTCCTAAAGACAGGGAACATGCAAGGGAAGTTGGGAGCTCTGCCGATGGTCCTTCTCTGAAACCCAAATCTGTATGTATCATGATTATCTAATTTCTTGGCTATTTTGTCCCTATATTTAGTAGACAGGCTGTGTTGCGGGAGAAGTTTGACTTGGTTAAGCCAAGAAGCTAATTTCCAGTTTCATCTTTCAATTACATGTAAAGTCCAAAAAGCAGCAGCCTTGGAGACTGAGTTTCCAGGGTCATTTTCTAAGATTACATGTACAGGACACATTTCTTTGGATTACCTTGACAAGGGGTTCTCGACAATTGAACGCATTGAATATTAGTTGTCCATTATGCAAGAGGGGGGATATATGGCTTCCTAATCGTAGTTGGTGCTCCTTTTGAATGCTGATGTTGCTTGATAGCAAAAGATCATGTGGCACTTTTTTGTTGCCCTCAGTAAAATGGGCAGTTGACTGGAGCTTAATTTAGGGGCCATCAGGACAGTCCCCATTAAGATGTTGGTTTATATTTTTTTTTGTTAGTTCGTTTTTTCTGGTTTCGGTTCGTTGGATGTGGTGATGACAAGTGATTTTGTCCCTTATTTACGTTCTTTTTTCAAAAAAAATTAGACCTTTTCCCAACAGCATTGAGTTTATTGCTATGGCAAAAACGTTTTATGATGAAACTGATTGCCTAATTTGACAAAAAAGCTTCAGAATGAACGAATAATTAAGAACATGCAAAAATGATGAAGTGGATAGGACTCCAAAAGTATTCTAGACTTGAAAAAAAAAGAATCATTGTTGTGGAGTGGGTGACGGGGTGATGTAAATCATCTTATAATAAAAATTGGGGTGAAATAGCTCATTTGATTTCTCCATGGAATGCACCAAGGTGTATTGATTTTGAATATTTAATACGCCTCTTAAAAATAAAAGAAAAACCAAGTGCAAAGAAAAAGAACACACTGGCGAATTCCTTTTGAAAATTCAACCTGAATTGAAGAGCCTATTATTAAGAGTTGTAAATTTCTCAGTTCTAAAAAAAAATTAAGAGTTGTAAACTTCTTTCTCAAGAAAAAAAGGAGTTATGAAGTTTAATATCCTCTCATTTTGTAGAGCATGAAAATTCCCTTTAATGTTTTTATGGCTTTAGACCTGCACTTTAGTGCTTTTAAATAATTTTTTCTTCTTTGCAATATGCGATATTAATATGTTAATTGATGATTGCACAGAAAGCTGTTCCTCCGCCGTCGAGCTCCAGCCGTCCCCGCCAACCTGAGAGGCCTTCCCCAGACCTTGACCACCACCGCCGACCTGAGAGGCCTTCCCCAGACCTTGACCACCACCGCCGACGTGAGAGGCCATCACCAGACCCTGACCACCACCGGCGACCTGAGAGGCCATCACCAGATCTTGACCACCGCCGCCGACCTGAGAGGCCATCACCAGACCTTGACCACCACCGCCGACCTGAGAGGCCATCACCGGACCTCGATTACCACCGCCGACCTGAGAGGCCGTCTCCAGACCGTCGATCGCGTGACCCTGAACTTCCTCGCCCTTCTTCCAAGAGAAAGTATGAAGATTATGATGATCATCACCATGAGGACCGCCACCGACATGACCACCATGAGGACCGCCATCAGCGCGAGCATGCCCATCGCAGTAGCAGTAGCCATCACCGTTCAGAATCTTCAGCTAGTGCCAAACCATCCTCCACAGGCCCACCTGAACCACCATTGGCAGTGCCATCCAAGTCTGTGGATAAGAAGGCAAGTGTTTTTTCTCGCATCAGTTTCCCAGCTGAAGATTTAGCAGCAGCTTCAAAGAAGCGAAAGGTTCCATCCTCGAGTGAAGTGCCAGTGAGTTCTTCGGCGAGCCACCGGGGTGCCACATCAAATGGGTATCATGGAGAGTACAAAACGGCTTCTGGATCAAGGAAGAGTGCCACTGCGAGTGTGGATTATGAGAGCAGCGATGATGATCGGCACTTCAAAAGAAAGCCTTCAAGGTACGAACCATCTCCGTCACCAGCTGCCGTAGAGTGGGAAGAAGAGGAGCGGGAGGGGCCTCCTCCTAGGCATAGCAAGGGGTCAAGGGAAAGGGGGTAATCTGCATATAAGTTTATTTACATTTTTCACTTCTTTGATATGTCAATTATTTGCATTTTCACTTGTCTGATATGTCAGTTGGCCAGTTCCTTGAGTTCTTTCCAGCTATTCTGTTTGTAGATTTTGACGTAATACTGTCTGCAATATTTAAAGTTGAACCTAGGTACATTGCATTTTGTTTTCTCATTTCTTTGCCATGTCCTGTAATAGAGTTGAATGTTCATTTGTGCATTACGTATTACTGTCTTGGCAAAAAAATGTGTTACTGGCTTAACTGTCTTAATTGCAGCTTTACTTGTATCTAGGTTCGTTTATCTAAGGAACCCGGCAAAATAGCCCCAATAACCAAAGCAAAGTCATTTACTTGTGAGAATCTGGAGATAAATAGTGTGCACGTCGATGACATGTTTTTCCTTTACTGATTTTATTTGGAATCCACGTGCAAAGGAACATTTTGATTTTTAATTGGTGTGGCACTATAAAGCAGCTATAATTCCACGTCAATGTTGCTAGCTGGCTTATGATTAGATATTGTCCAATTGCTCTCTGAGATCCTTTTTTTGCTTTAGATAGATGGTAACTTTAACCTTAATATTCCTTATATTCTCACTTAACTGATACATTGTGGCACCTTGGTCTTGTCCAGCATCAAGAAAGACACATTGATTTAGGTAGAGAAGGTGTTTTAATGTCCGTGTACACAAGATAGATCTCTCTTTCATGTACATCTGTGACCATTGATACATGACCCTGGACTGACATGTGGGACATGAGTAAAGCAGAGTATGTGGCCCTATTTAGCTTCTTCCGGTGGTGTGTTAGTGATGTTTCAGGGGCTTATAGTTGATAAGAGCCTTGTTTGTCATACTGAAAAAAAGGATCTGGTTAGCTGTAAACACTAGTAGGAGCCTCCACAGATTTACTTGCATGGGAATATCACTTGAGACTTGATGGGAACTATTTCATATTGTATGTTGCATTAAAGTCTATTATTTTTCATTTTAGATGTGGCAATGTCATTTTTGAGATACCAGTGAGTTCTCTTTTGGTGCTTCTGTGTTTTAGCCTCTTCATTATTGTGTACAGATATCCTTCTGCCATTCCTGCTGTAGCTTCACAATGGCCTTGCGGTCCTTTCTCTACATATGCTTAACTCGTTCGTTCTCGATGCAGATTGAGATAATACATGGCAAGGGAGAGACTGAATCAGAAAAATCTTGCATGGATATAAATACAGGTGGAGAATAATTCTTGCTAGACATTCTTCACATATTTGCGTCTCCTTTTCTGTTTCTCATCATGTATTTCTCTGATGGTGCAATGAAAACAGAAATGTTTGTTTGGGGTTGAGGAGTCTGTGAAGCTCATTATATCTGGTTATCAGAATGTTTTCACCTTGAGTTGACATTTTGTTCAATTGCGGTGCAGATTCCGAAGGTGCAGGCATCATTGAAATCTGGATCTCTCCTTTTCTGAGTGATACCATCTGCTTCACAAGGTTCTGTGTGCAATGTTGTTACGAGTTTAGTTCGATGCTTGAGAGATGGGGAACAACACAAATTTGCACCTCTAAGGATCGTCAAAAGATGGACGTTCTAGTGCATTGTTGTAGACTTTATCTAAGAATTGTATCATCTAATGATGCCATATAGTTGTTTCAACTGCAAACACCAGAATTTCAAAAATAAGATCGTGGGTTCTCTGCTTTTATTGCAATTTTGGTTGATGATTTATGTGGCATTGCAATTTTCATATATTTTAGTAGATACCCTTCTTTTATTGGTTTGAACAATATTCTCGTTACTATCTTATAATTTAACTTCATGTGGGGTTCATCTGGTGCGAGGGATAAAGGATTAACTATTCCCGGGATTAAATTTAGAATGAGTTCCCATGTTTGGTTGAGATTAAATCGCGGGTTAAACTTATTTCGTGATTATATCCCACCTTAAGTGTGGGATAATGATCCCGGGATAACTAATTAGGGATAACTTGTTCTTCAATCAAACGAGCCCTAAATGTCAAATGAATAGAGATTAGAGAACTATTATATGCAGGTATATAGACTATAAAGTACTCCCTCTGCCCCCATTGTCTCATAATATTTGTCACTGTTTTATTTCTCAGTTAAGGTATAGTATTAATTTTGACCAACATTTAAAATATATATTTTTATTAAATTAATATGAGAAGAATTACGATTTATTATACTTTTTAAATAATATCTGAATATCTAAATTTGATTTTAAAATATTAGATGAATTTAATTCAATTTAGCTTCAAACATTAATTAAATCGATTTTTGAAAAGCAAAACATTAGAACTAATATGAGACTGAGGGAGTATGAAACAACATTTAGTGATTACATTCCCTTATTCAACCAACCAAATGAGTCCTTATGGTTTCACTCGGAAAAAAGATTTCGAACTATTGTTATCTCTTTTCTTTAGTCAGATTTGAAATCGATAATATGAATAAGCTTACGCGTACATAATTAATATAAAAAATAAATATACGAAAAGAAATTGTTAAGTTCCCATTAAAGTTGGAGGTCAAATCTGGCAAATGCTTTTGGTTTTAGTTTTCAAAATTGCCCTTTCACAGATTTTTAAAAATATCAATGGGTGCATGTCAAATATTTCAAAAGTAATTGCATATTTTTAGAGTATCCGATATAAATATGACATAAAAAATGAATAATCGCGCACAAGTTAGCATATAATTACAGAGTCAATTCCCTAAATGGTCACTAAATTTGTGCAAATATCCCACTAAAGTAACTTTAATTTTTTTTAGGAAAATATGGTCATTGAACTATGTACATCTTTCCAAAATAATGAAAAACTAAGAAATAGTTAAGGCCATGTTTGGAAAGCCACAAGAGAATTGAAATTGAGTATAATTAGATATAATAACACAGTTTGACATATTTGTTTGACCATGTAATTACAACTTAGAGAAAAATTGGGTGTAATTACATTGTCCAATTCTCAAGGAGGGGTTGAGAATTGGGTGTAAATTACAAGGTTGCTTTTTAATTTTTTTATTTTAATAATTTTAATTTATTTATATTTTTACTTTTTTCAAAATTTAATTTTTTTTATTTCTTTTCTTTTCATTTTCCAATTTTTACTTCTTATGATTCAATATAATTGCGCGTATCTTCTATTTTCTTTGTGTAGCGCATAACTACATTATTATTCTATTGTTTAAATTAAAGTAGAATTTCATTATTGAATAAGGTTATACATTTATGTTTTCCTTTGGAATTATATTTACTTAGGTTATTTATGGTGAAACTTTTTTTTTATGTTATGTTGATATAAGAGTATTATGTTTTTTTTTTAATTTTTAATTTATGTTATATTTTATGTTCTAATTTATTTACTTTAGTAGTATTGACTTGTTATTTCATATCGCATGTTATGCCAAACTGTGTAATTACATCCAATTACACCTAATTTCAATTCTCTTGTAGTTTTTCAAACATGGCCTTAACTATTTCTTAGTTTTTCATTATTTTGGAAAGACTTACAAAGTTCAATGATCATATTTTTCTAAAAAAAATTAAAATTACTTTAGTGAGATGTTTGTACAAGTTCAATGACCATTTAGGGAATTGACTCTATAATTACAGGACAAAGAACAAAGCAAAAAGAAGACAATATTGATAAAGAACCTTAAGAAAATATTAATTAGGTGTTTTTTTTCTTTCACAATTTACCCTCATTTATATTTTAAGAGGTAGTCTCTCTTTAATAAATATTTTTCTATTGAGGTATTTATAATCTTCAAAAATAACTACTATTTTAAAAAATAATTAATTTCATTTAAAACTTTTAAATCGGTAAATATTTAGAAATCACCCCATATAATTTGAGACAAATAGAATAACATCATATTTTCATTTATTGCAAATAAAACTCAAAGATTATTCGTGAAAGTACGCAACTTATATTAAATGAATTAATTACAAATACAATGCTGTTCACTTAAAAAGTGGGGTCCACTGACCGCTATTTATTTATTGGTAATTAAAGAGGTTCATAATTGACACCTTCAACATTTAATTTTTAATTTGCAGAACTTTTACTTCGAAATTAAAAGTGGGTGCAGAAACCAAATTAAGAAATAATAAATCACAGTAAATATCTCGATTATCTTATAAACTCTTGAAAATTGGAATACTCACAGAGAGATTAAGACATCAAATATCGTCTTACTCAAAGTCCATCCGATATTCCATATATCGCAGGAAGGTCCAAATCATCTTATGTCCGAAAAACACGCTACTAACTGCTCTCGAATTACGAAAATAATCAAGAGAAAGGAATCATGGGAGCAAACAGAATTGATCCACATTATTTATTAATAAATTATGTTTCTTCATAAAATAACGTTAATAAAAATCATAGAGGCAAAATCATAATTTCATTAGAGTTACTTATAGGAAATTATTTTTATTTTGTTTTAAAAAGAGAAAAACTAATAGAAAAAAGAGAATAAATAGATAATCAATGGTATATCTGAAACAAGTCACCCCAAGATCCAGTGCTTAAAAAAATAGTACACCTTTCTAATGTCAGATAATTCATTTATGTCACTGTCACCAGCTTAAATTTCTTGCATTAGAACTAGGGTTGGACAATGATACGGTATATATCGAATTAGTATTATTTTTAAATTGAAATTTTTTGATATCATGAATTCGATCGTATGGTATTTGATGTGCATTTTAATTTATTTTTTATATTTGTTACGGTATTCGGAAATTATAAGAAGCCTATTGAAATACCGTGCACTATGTCAAAATATATAATTACATATATAATTCATAATATTATTATAATACCAACAAATTTGTAAACTAGTATTCATACAAAACTATTTGTTTAGACGTTGGTACTTTGATTACTCTATAATGATTTAAATATCTTTATTGTGTAATTGATTAACAAAGAATTTTTTATTTTATTTTATTTTGGAAATAAATTTTTCATTTATTACCAAAGGGCTATACAAATCAAACAAAAAGAAAAGGAAAACGGTAAGAAGTAAAGCACCCGACTGGACAGACCCCAGTGATGCTGATTACAAAAAGAAACCTACAGAACATCGGGACATGCCCTCACGCTAAAGGATAAAAGTCCAGCTGCTGCATAAACACTGCAAGTATAGGAAATAAGTTGGCTCGTGCATGAGTCTCCTGAACTCTCTCTCTAATCATAAGTGAAACAGGCTTCGACTTCTTCTGCAATACTCGTGCATTCCTCTCATTCCACAAGTGGTAAACAGTAGCAGCAAAACAAATTATGTATACTTCTGCTCCCATACTATGTCCAGTACAAGACCTCACTGTCCATTGTAATTCATCCCCTAGTTTATGTTGGGTCTAGCAATACCTTGCCATAGTAATAGTCTTTTCCAGATTCGACCAACCACCTCACATTGAAAAAATAGATGTTGAATGGTTTCTCCAGGCTGTCTGCATAATCCGCATTCCTGGTCAGTAGTTACACCCCATCTAACAAGCCTATCTTTTGTAGCTAGTCTTCCCAAGATAGCAAGCCTTAGGATGAAAATCCACTTAGCATACCCTTTGTTGTTGCATACTAGCCTTCTCCAGGACACCTTTGGGAGCACTCCTTGTAATATTTTGTAGTTTTCTTTAATTGAAAACATAGTGGAGTTTTGGAATTCCAACAGATCATATCCAGCCTCCTCTAGATAATGTCTAGCTTTAAGGATCTTACGCACCACCCACGAGGCTGTGCTGGGGTTGGTGTGCCAGATAGAGTTGTTTTTTATATAATAAGCGTGTACCCACCTCACCCAAAGCTTCTCCTTTGCTGAACATAGGTGCCACAACAGTTTACAAAGGGCAACTTTATTCCACAACTCAGTGTTAACCAAATTTAAACCTCCTGCAACCTGAGGACTACATATTTTCTCCCAAGCTATCAGAGCTTTCCTAGAGACTTCAGATGATCCTGTCCATAAGAACCTCCTACAGATAGTGTCAATAAATTGGATAATCTTCTTAGGGAGGATGAAGACCTGTGCCCAGAAGGTTTGTATGGAAAACAACACACTTTTGAGGAGGGTAGTTCTACCTGCATAGGAAAGAAATTTGGATGTCCAAGATGTTATTCTTCCAAGCATCTTCTCAATCAAGGGCTCACACTGAAGGGCTGTAAGTCTTTTAGTACTTAGAGGCACTCCCAAGTATCTAAAAAGTAAATCCCCCTTTGAGTACCCCAGAACACCTAATATAAGTTGTTGTTGTGAGCTTGAAACACCCCCAGAATACACTGCACTTTTATGCTCATTAGCCATAAGTCCAGAAGCTGCAGAGAACATTTGAAACCTCTCATGTAGCAAAGTGATTGATGCTATATCACCTCTACAAAACAGAGGAAGGTCATCTGCAAAACCAAGTTGGATCAAGCCTAGCTTTGCACACCTAGGATGGAAGCTGAAACCTGGACTATCCTTAAGAGATTTAAATAATTTGTTTAAGTATTTCATTGCTAAGACAAACAAGAAGGGGGAGATTGGGTCTCCCTGTCTTAGCCTACAGAATAAGTCACAGTTGTCAAACACATATCTATTCAGTGTGCAAACACAGCAGGGAAGCCCAGTAGTCTTAAGATTTGTTCAAGGTAAGGCCACTCCACAGAGTCATAAGCTTTTTGCATCTCCACCTTCAACATACACCTAGGAGAAATGTTCTTTCTCCCATAACCTTTCACAAGTTCATGGCTCAATATTATGTTGTCAGTAATTAATCTTCCTGGCACAAAGGCAGTTTGACAGCCATCCACCAAATCAGGCATCAAAGGTTGCATTCTATTAGTCAGAACCTTGGAAATAATCTTGTAAAGCACAATACAACAGGAAATAGGGCAAAATTCTCTAATAGAAGAAGGATTTTTCACCTTGGGAATTAGAGTAATGGAGGCACAATTAGTTAACTGCTCATCTTCAAACAATGTATAACAACTTCAGTAATATCTTGGCCTATAATAAGCCAGGTCTTCTTGAAAAAGAAAGCATTGAAACCATCATTACCGGGAGCTTTACTATCTCCGATCCCCATTAGAGCAGCTTGTACTTCCTCCTTGGTAACTGGTCGTATCAATTCTCTTTGTTGGGTCCTATTGAGGGTATAACCAGTGTGCATCACCTCAGGGTCAAGTAACAAAGAAAATTACTTGCACTTTCTTTTAAATATTTCTACATGCTTAAGATGTTAATATGATATAGTTAAGATTATTTCTTGAAAAGCCGACGTCATAATCATTTATTATATGATTATATGTAAGTCGAAGTCGAACACATCAAACTTGAAAATATCGAACCATACTATATAGTATTTTTAAAAGCTGAAAATCAATATTATCAAACTAAAATTTTCAATATCATACCATGTTCACCCCTAATTAGAACCATTTTTACTTTTTTTTCCTAAAGAAATTCATGTCTAATTTCTTGACACTTTAACTCTTATGATTATATAGCAAAAACTTAATTAACATAATAATTTTTTTATTAACAATTCGAAATTTTATATAAAGCACGTGAAATAATTATTGTTAAATACCATTGAATGCGAGCTGAAAATTTTGAGCTAGCGCTGTATTTTATTATTTCAAACTTTAACAAACTGTACATTTTGGACTTGAAATACAAACATAATACATAAATTAGTACTTGCTCTAATAATATTCTAAAGTGGGAAATTGAACAACATCTAGATGATCAAAGTTCTATGAGTTCGAATTTTAATTATTTTTTAAAAAAAATCCTGGTAGCTAGGGCCGGAGCGGTTTCACCTTCAATGGGTCTTACGCGATACAAATATTGCATGACGAATTGATTTAAATAGCCACAAACTCAACCACTTAAAAACTTAAAGCCATTTATAATACTTATATAATCTATTTATACAGGCTCGGAAAAGTAAATAAGATCCCCAAATCAACAATTTGTGTAAAGATTCCAATATGAATTAGTCGAAGTTTCAAAACAAGTACTGGACGTTCGATGAGATAATTTTGTCTTAATTATCTCCAATTGAATGAATGTATCATATAGACATTGCTACTGAATTAAAGTTAGGTGCTAATGACTAAATGAGGCCAATTAAACAACAATTAGGTCAACATTGAATTGCTCATTATGTTACATATATAATTGCTTAATACCAAACTAGCTCAAATCCATGTATATCTTGCCATGATGACCTTTACCTAAAATTATATTGCATAGTAAATTATAGTAATTTCAGATTTAATTATTACCCAAATTTATTGAGTAGTTGTGTGATTTTCTTCAATATAAGTATTTATTTTGCCATTTCATATACTTGAGTCGAGGATCTATCAGAAATAATCTCGCTATCTTGTTAAAGTAGAGGTAAGATTTGCGTCCATCTTCTCTCCAAATTTTACTTGTGAAACTACACTGGGTATGTAGTTATATTTCAAATCTTGAGTGATTTTTCATATTTTCGTAACAATTACTCCCGCTAAAATTATTTTTCGTGTTTCTCTTTTACCCACACCTTACAAAAACATTAATTAGGAGGGGCTTTGATTAATTTACTTTCACTTATGTCCTAAGATCTATACTATCTATGTTCATTGAATATTTAATCTATTTATGTGTCATCAACTCGTAATTGAAGTGTGTAGTATTCAAGAACTTAGAACAATTACTACCAAGGTAAATTTAAACTTTTAAAATGATAAATAATTTGTGACAATTATTTTTAAAAATCACGTCACATAATTTGAGGCGAAGGGAGTAAATTTGAATTACAGCTTCTCTGTATATAGTTTGGTAATATCAATTTAATTTCTATCAAAGCTTCTTGCTAGATATGTTGGTTGTATAATTTGATTACTGTAATTATAAACTTTATGCACAAGCCCATTATTAATGTTATAAGGGGTAAGGACACAAATTGCCAGTCTATCGAACAAATTCCACTAAATAGTTAAGGAACTAAAAATTCTACTTTTTAGCCAAAATCGCTAGCGCTGGAGTCGCTATACCTATTCTATACAATAACGATACAATTTCTATACACCATTCAATATACAACAATTATATAGTTTCTATACACATCCTATATAGTTTCTATTGAAATTTTACATAGATACATATTATATACAACAATTATATAGTTTCTATACATATCATATACAGTTTCTATAAAAATCTTATACATATACATATATTATATATACATATTATATACAATAATTATACAGTTTTAATACACATCCTATACAATTTCGCCCAAAGTTAAAAATGACCATAACATGGAATTTAAATGATCGTATGGCCATTTAATGTCATTATTTTGAAATGGCTATTTTTGATGGAAATAATTTGACTGACTGGCCATGTGATGTCCTTTTTCCACTGTTATATAACTCTAATTATTAGAGTTAATGCTAATGCCTAAAGTATCACAATCCTCTAATCTCTATGATACTTAGGCGTAGTTGAATACTTTTTTTTGTTATAAAGATATGTTAGTGACTTCTATGATACTTATGTAAAATTAACTAAATAAGAATACAAATGATAAATATCCAAATTATAACATTGTTCGAAGGAAGATCTTTTTTTTTGGTTTCTCGTTCAATGTCTGATATTTGTATTGGAGCCCAGTTAAATTTGAATTTGTGCATTACATGGCTCGTTTCTGGAGATGACGCTCCTAACAAAAAATTTTCCATTCTAGGGGCTCGGAAGCTCCTCAATATAATGCATTTTTCCATGATATAATCATTTTATTAATAAAACTCCAAATTAATAGTAAATGCGAGTACATGCATAGTTGACTTTCATCAAGAGATAATTAATAGGAATTAGATAAAGGAACTTAAAATAAAACGAAATTTATTACAATCAAATCCATAGGTAAGATGATAGATCTGCATTCATGATTCTAACAGTTGAATTTTAATAAAATTATTTTTTAAGAAATTATGAAACAGAAAAAGGGGGAAAAAAGAAAAGAAAATAGTATTACGCCTATGTCACACGATCTTGGTTATCTATTTTTAAAAAATCATTAACCACTCTATCATTTAATTACTCATGGGATGTGACCATATGTTACTCGTACTCTAATATTTTGAAAGTAATATATATTTGAAAGTATATATTTTTGACATAAAATATCAACAACATATTATTTTAATTAATTAAAAGTTAAATATGTTAAGTCATATATTACAATTTACAAGAACTAAAATCAGAATTTACCAATAACTTGAGACCAAAAGTGTTATTACTGATAATTAGTCTTTAAAAAAATAAAATCATAAATTATTTTTCACTCATCAATAAAATACTTGTTATTCATGAAAAATAACTGCGTTATACCAAAAAACTAAAACAGATCCCACCAACCTTAGCAGCCATATATTATCACATGAATTAATCAAATATGAAAACTCAACCATCAGATATCAACAGACTTTTTTGTTGAATTTCTCAGTTGGCTATCAATATTTGCATTCGAGTTCGATTAAATTTAAATTCATGCTGGAAAGTTCCACATTGGGGATAAAGTGTTTCCTAACAAAAGCAATTTCGTGTCAAAAAGTCTCATATTTGGGGATAAAGGGTTCTATAACAAAAACAACTCCATATTCAAAAGCGCTCAAACTCAAGATCTGTAATTAAGGATGAATAAATAGTTACCGCTCTGCCTAGCCTTTATTGATTCAATAGATATATTAAGCTGCAATAAATAGTATTGAACACTAAACTTGAAAAATACAGTGGACCAGTATAAGAATAATATTTAATCCGCTCATCTCAAAACATTGGTGGCGTCACAAATGTATATAAATGTATTTTCAATAAAACAGTAACTCATAATAAATTCCCATAAATTCTTATTTAATTATCACAAATATTTATATATATATAAATATATTTTCAATAAAACAGTAACTCATAATAAATCCCCATAAATTATTTCAATCTAATTATCACGCCACGCCAGTACCCTCTTAAAACTGGTGACTATTAGTGATATTTATTTATCATAATCACACAAATAATATATATTCTCCCATCTGTCCTTTTTAAATGACTTTTATTAAGGGTGTGTCACACTTATTAAATAATTTAGTTAATTACATTAATTAACGGGATCATTTGACTATGTTGCCCTTTGTATTTGCCTTGAAAAAAATATATTTTCTGATATTTAATATATATTACTCCTATACTCTAGAAAAAAATGTATAAAACAGCAGAAAAACATTTTAAAAATTGTTTACACAATTTATTGTAGCAAAGGGTAAATTAGAAAAAATTATAATAATGATTTCTTGAATTTTTAAGATATACTCCCTCCCTCTCAAATTACTTATCGTGTTTTTCATTTATACGCCTTTTAAAAGAATATTACTCTCTCCAATTTAGAAAATGAAGAGATAATTTATCACTTGCACCTTAAGAGTATGCCAGGTTAATACTGGACAAGTAAAAATGGAAGGAGGAAGTAATTACGAGGAGTGTTTGACTATTTTATTCTTATTTATACCTTAAGATATAATTTTTCTTTATTGAATATTTCTTTATTTATGTGTCATAATTGAGATGTTTGTAGTCTTCAAGAACAATTATTATGAAGGGTAAAATGAGAAAAATAATTAATTTTTTCTTAAATTTCTAAATGACAAGTACTCCATTTTGAGCCAAATACTTTTAGTAAGGACGACAACTATTTTGAGACGAAGGAAATACTTATTCTGGACTATTTTAAAAGGCTGTACAGTCATTTTAAAAGAGGATTTTTTTTATAAAAAAATATTATTTTGATTTTAAATTAATACACAATTAGATAGGATTCAATATAGTTTACCCCAATTTGATTGAGACTAAAGGGAGTTATTTATATTGTAAACAAAAATTGAAAAGAATTAATTAGCTAACAAGTCCATCATGATACGTAACTCTAGAATTTATAATAGATAGCTATTGAAAATAAATATGAGTGAGGTTGGATTTGTTAGAAAAATTTAGTTGGAGCTTTAAATACTATGTTATAACTTTTCTTATGTGTTGTGTATGTATAGATTCATCAAGAAACACACACAAACACACACAAACACACAGTAACAATGGCTATATACACCTTTTTTCATTATTGACCAACTCTCTCTTTAACATTGCAATGAATGAAATCCCCCTCCCTGCCAACCCCCCCTTTAATTTAATTTTCCCAGCACTGCATGCACTTAATATAGTTTTAATTGCAAAATATTTACTCCTATTTTCCTTTTTCAGCAAACCATCTTGGGATTTTTTCCAACCATTAATAAATTTACAACCCCCCAATTTAAACCAGCAAAATATTGTGCTGAGGTGGCAATAAGTTATGGATTCAATAGAATTTAAAAGTTTTTGCTCAAAAATAAAAATAGTCAGTGATTCAGAATTCATAAATTAGAAATCCTGGTTTCACCTCTAAGTAAGTACTTCTCAATTTTTAATTAAAGGTTTCGAGTTCGAGCTTTTAAAATGAAGTCGACTTTGATAGAGAACATTTTACTTCTAAAATAGGATATTTCCAACCATTAATAAAATTATAACTCCTCAATTTAAACCAGCAAAATATTGTAGTGAGGTGGCAATAAGTTATGGATTCGATAAAATTTAAGAGTTTTTGCACAAAAATAAAAATATTCAATAATTTAGAATCCATAAACTAGAAATCCTGGTTCCATATACTGATAAGTACCCTTCAATTTTTTATCAAAGATTTTGAATTCGAGCTTTCAAAATGAAGTTAACTTTAGTAGAGAACATTTTACTTTTAAAATAGTAGGATTTTCCCAACCATTAATAAATTTACGACCCCTCAATTTAAACCAGCAAAATATTGTGGTGAGGTGGCAATTGGTTATGGATTGGACAGAATTTAAGAGTTTTTGCTCAAAAATAAAAATAGTAAGTGATTCAAAATCCACAATTAGTTACGGATTTGATAGAATTTAAGAGTTTTTACTCAAAATAAAAATAGTCAGTTATTAAGAATCCATAAACTAAAAATCCTGGTTTCATCTTTGGATAAGTACCCTTCCATTTTTGAATAAAAAAATGAAGTCGAGTTTGGTAGAGAACGTTTTACTCCTAAAATTGGATTTTTTGACTTGAATCTGGATTAATCTGACCCAAAAATGGATATCGAACACGGAGTGAAAAAACAAAACAAAAAAAAAAAAGATTATTCCTCTTTCAATTAATTCATCATTCAATTGATTTATTGTCAACTTTCTCTCTCTAAAAGTCTTACTTGTTCCAACCCCTCTCCCCCTATAATTTAATTAAGCTTTAAAAGCAATCTCATCTCTCCATCAATAGTTCCCATTATATAATATGGCCTTTTACAACTCCAAAATCATCAAACTAGGACCACAAAACAGTTGTTCATCTTTGTGGTGGTTCCGGTAACTTCTCTCCGCCGTTCTCCGCCGTTCTCCGCCGTACTGTTCCACCACAAAAATCCCTCACTTCTTCAATCTCAAGGTACTACAAAATCTTTTTTTTTAATTCTTTTCATGTTTTTTTTTGTTTCACTTTACTTTCGTACTAGCTATAAAAAAAAGTTACCTATAGTTATTTTTTAAATGATGCAATATTATAAAAATGTTTTTCACGGTGTACTTGATTGTTATTCTTTTGGGTTTTTTTGATTTAATAAATTTTACACGATCAATGTAGTTTTACCTGTTATAACAGATAACTTGTTATATTTGATAAGTTACCAATTCATACTTTTTATAAAATAAAAAAGTTGCCCTTAATGACCTGATAACGTAAAAGAAAATTATTTGATTTTTTTTTCTTTTGGATTGATTTTTTAGACAGGAGAAATCATGAGTAGGAGAAATGGAAATGGTTCATCAAGGCTTGACTTGAAGTTGAATTTGTCACCACCACCAAGAGTCATGAGCCACGTGGAGCAAGTGGAGTCGCCGACGAGGTCGTTGACGATGTCCCCGACGAGCTCGTGCGTGTCAACGGACGATTCGTCGGCGGTCCAACGTTGTTCCAACAGCCCCGAAGCGGTGACTTCGATGCTGTTGGTTGGTTGTCAAAGGTGCCTAATGTATGTTATGTTAGCTGAAGTTAATGATCCTCCAAGGTGCCCAAAATGCAAGAGTACTTCTTTGCTTGATGTTATCTATGAGAAAAATAAGAATAAGAAGTACTAGAAGGATCGTCAGTCAGTCAAGATCAAATTTATCAAATTCTCATCTTGCTCGAAAAAAAATATATATGAAAAATTAAAACCTTTGTAACCCCTTATTCGACTTTCGAAAAATAGCACTATTTGAGCTCCATTTTGACTTAAAATTTTAAAAAATATATATGAAAAAATGGAGTGGTTGAAGGGAAATTTGGAGCTTCTATAGTGCTATGTATTATTTTATTTTTATGGGTTGAAGTTCTAAGTTAGGTTTGTTTCTAGTCTAGGTAAAGGGTAATGTTGGAAAAGTAGAAGGGAGTATTTTGTTAGTGTTGGTTTGTTTAAGGCAAGTTCTTGTTCTATCTTTAGAAGGAGGACTATGTACAAGGGCCAAATGACAAAAATGGCCTTGTTTTCTTATGAAAGAAAAAAAAAAGAACTCTTGGTAGTTTTCTCAAGAATGCTTTCTTATGATGTTGGCTAATTATTATGTTAATATTTTGAAGTTTTACCTGCGAAACTTGTAATTTCGTGATAGTGACTAATTTTCGATTACATGAACTGAAAAGAGATTTGTTTTAATGAGTTTTAACCATCGAAAGGGCTACAAAGTAGCGCCTTCCTTTTGTTTGTAATGAAAAGGAAAGAGAAGATCTTTTGGATATTTTTTTTTTGGGGAGGACTTTCTTGATCGTCCCATTCTGGTTAATGATTGACACTCGCATCTCCCTCATTTACAGTTTAAGCGCAAAAAGGGAAAGGCCCACCCTTAATTTGCATTTCCAAAAGATTAAAAAACAGAACATAAAATCAAAATCTTGTGTCACTTTCAAATTTTCATTCTTGATGAATGCCCACAAAAACTGGTGAAACATCAATTGATTAGTCTAATCCTTGTGAAAATCTTAAAAAGACCTTTTATTTACCCTGTTTCTCAATTATGCTTTTGTCCCTCCTTTTCATTGCTGAACCTACGAGAGGTTTCCTGCCGTTCTTAAAATCTTCAACCAATACACCTTTATATAAACCTCTTCGTGTGGTCAAATTTCTAAAAAAAATTGAAAATATATCACAAGAAAGTCTATATTTTCTTAGAATTTAGAAAAGATAATTAAGTATTGCAAATCAAAGAGATTGATTTATAAAAGAATTAAAAATGTAGGGTTGAGTAATGTGAGGGGTGAGGTGAGAAGTTCGATGTATATAGCCATCAATGGGGTTAAGTAACATGTTGTACATTAAAGAGTATTAAAGGGTTGATAATATATGTCATTATTATTTATATAATTATATAAAATAAAAATAATTAATGTGATGATAACACTACATGCAGAAATAGGAGGGGCTGGATTGATTTTTTTTCTTTTTAAATTTTATAATGTTATCGCTTAGAGATCGTAGTTCAAATATCTAAATGATAAATACCGTCGAAATTAAGAGTATTTGTCAAATAAATGGAAATAGTAATTGAGACGGTTGGGATAATGAGGCCATTGCTTCAGATGATAAATACAAATTAAATGTTTGTGTTAAATTCATCTAGTAGTCTATTTTATTACTCTCTTCTATCTATTTTATTTATCGTTCTTATTAAAAAATAAATTGTCCAAAATAATTATTATTTTAAAAAATTAAGATGTAATTAAGTATTTTTTCTCTCTATTTTATCTTACTCAATAAATATAAAAAGAGATTAATATGGTGAAAATGCGAATAAACATTTAATCAATATTTTTTTAAGGAAGTATAAAAAAAAATATGACAAGTAAAATAGACTATCTAAGTTTTTTCTCCTTGAATTGGGCATTCAACCCTTGCCTTAATGCCCCCTCATTTAATTCTGTTTCGACTCTCTTCCTCGTGACTATTGTGAACTTGTGATGGGACACCAACAAGGGTTGTGGTGGAGTGGTAAGTACTCCTTCATTTTTAATCAGAGGTCTCAGATTTGAGACTCCTTGGATACGGAGTTGTTTTTGTTAGGGAGCATTTTACCTCTCAATGTGGGACTTTTCGGCGCGAATCCAAATATAGTCGAGCTCCAATGCGGGTATCGGACACCAAATGAAAAACCAAAAAAATAAAATGTGATGGGATAATAAACTAGTATTTTTTTTTCATTTTTAATTAGATTTTTCAAATTTCGAGTCTTGAAAATAAAATTATCTGAATAGGGAGTATTTTATTATTAAAGTAAGTCTTGCTAGCAAGAATTTTGATTAATCAAACGCTATCTTTCTCTAGAATTGCAATTCATTTTCACATGCTACAATTATTTAACTATCTTAACTTTTGGAAGAAGCCATCAAGATTCTACTAATGTCAATTACTGCAACCACAAAAGATTAAAAGAAAAAAGTCATAGTTCTCTGGGAACCCAATAAGTCACAAATTGAGATTGTATTATACATAATAATATTTTACTATAACAATTACTCACTCCGTTCATTTTTACTTGTCACTTATTTCCTAATTAAATTATCACTTTTACTTGTCATTTTTGACATATCAAGGAAGGACAACTTCAAGGAAGGACAACTTCTTTTTCCTGTTTTACCCTTAACATTAATTGTTTATTCTCCAAACTAATTTCAAGACACATTAATAACCATCAATTAATAAGGGTACTATGGTAAAATAACCATGTTAATATTATTTTCTTAATGGGTGTGCCAAGTCAATGACAAGTAAAAGTGAACGAAAAAAATATGTATTTTCTGGAATCAATTTTTCTTATTATGTTATATTATATATTTTCTATAACATCATTTCGCTAATAACTAAAAAATACCTACATTGGTTGTATATGTTAGAGTGAAGCTCATAAATACACATTGATATGAGGGTAATATAGTCAAGATTGGGCCACTCAATAGATTAAATAGGGGAAATATAAATGCTATTTGCAAGTTGATGAAACAAACTCAAACTAGAATAAATTGTGGGACAGAGAGGATGAGATGAGATGAAAGTAGTCACTAGTCAGGTTGCATTTCTGTTACACACTTGTCCTATGATATGAATCAAAAGACAATTCAATTGATCAATCATGTCAGCCTTCATTCCATGTTACCTAGTAACAAGCATATATTATCTCTCTTATATGCTTGTTACATTCCCTCGTTTCAGATTAGTTGTCATGTTTTATTTTTAGCATAATACATAAACACACTTTTTAACTTGATCTTAGCTGAAATCTATACCTTTCAATTTTAGATGTGAACAAGTATTCACTTAAACTTGTATAAAGTTGAACAAGTAGACACATGCGTCCTACGTGATGTCTTACACAAATTGCCACGTTGAACACCACGTAGGGCATGTGTGTTTACTTGTTTAACTTTAGACAAGTTTAAGTGTCTACTTGTGCACACCCAAAATTGGAAGGCATAGATGTAAGCTGAGGTCAAGTCAAAAAACACATTTATGTGTTAATTGTTATGCCTTTATTTTTTGAGAGTTGGAACTATATGAATTTTGATTAATGATTTAAAAAGTATTTTTTTTTTCAAATTGACACGAGGGAAATTATAATAAGGTACTTATTTCAATTTTATTGATCACTAAACCACATTTTTGGTTCCTACTAAACCTTTCCATAAAGAAGGATAGAGAAGGCATAAACTTCAAACTTTAGATTTATTGATGCAAGAAAATCGACAAATTACATCAAATCGATACAAAGTCAATATAAGGAAAAATCTATGATCAACTAGTGATTTTGTTTGGTATTGAAAAAAAGAAATCAATCACAATTAATTTAATTTGGTTTTTAATTAAAAAAGTCAAATTGAAATCAACCCGCACCGACATGACGTATATACAATTCTTTAGAATATTTATTATAATATAATTTGTAAGTATTTTTTAAAAAATTTCATTGTATATGTTTCTCAACATATTATTTTAAATATAAACTTAAATCAGACTATATTCATCTTCATTATCTCTTATCTTATTAGTTGTAATTGTTTTGTGAGTTTTCATTATCTTTATTGTTGGTGGCACTATATTAAGGATATATAATGCCATGACTCATCTCACATTTAGGGGTTGTTTGGTGTGAGGTATAAGGTATAATAGTTCCAGGATAAAATGCAGAATTATCTTATCCTGCGTTTGGTTGAAGGTATTAGTTAGTCTCGAGATTATTTATCCCACCATTTATACCATAGTGATGGGATAAGTTATCCCATATATATGGTGGAATAACTAATCCTATGATAGCTAATATTAGCTATCCCAGAATAACTTGTTCCCAACCAAACGACCCCTTAGTACTATTTTCTTGGAAAGCATTATATAATTGTTGAATTTTACTGAGAGAAGAAATACTATGTCACGACCCGACCTACCGGGCCGTGCGGGCGCCTGCTCTAACCACCTAGATAGACGAACCCTTACCACCCAACCAATAGGTAACATGCGGAAATTACAGTAAAACATTAGTCAACACATTTTATACATGAGAAATCTCTTGTTACAAACATGTTCAGGAAAGTAAACGACTTAACACTTGCGGAAAACCTTTACAACATTTTAAACCCCTCCCTAGGATCTACTCTAAACAGGTACAAGAGCTTCTACAAGATGACGCAAGGAGATAAAAGACCCAACTTCCGCCATGGGATCGAAGACAGAAGTTGCTGGAGACCCTCATCGCCGTGAGCCTATGAAACATCACCAACCTGCAACCAGACTATACCAAAAAGGTATAGCAAGAGTAGAGTCAGTACAAACACACGTACTGGTAGGCATCATCGGTCGACCCAAATCCACTCCTACCATCATATAAGAAAACAGGAAAGCATGAATGTAATTTACATAGCTTGATTTCCATCCCCCAACATTCTTCCGCTGCCAACTCCCTCATTCTCAAGACTTCCTAGTCACGTTAACCTTAGACTCCCCAAGTCAACTAGTCCTGGGCTTCCCAAGTCTCAATATTCTAGACTTCCCAAGTCATCTCACCCTTCACCGATATCCATGTCCACACTTGGACTACCCTTCCCTTACCTAAGTCCATTGTTCTAACTATACTTCAGATCAATTTTAGATGCTCTACGATATGTGTACTTGAGATATTGAGTTGTAGCACTTATCATTTGAACTTTCACTAATTTAATTATATTTATTATGAGATAATAGTGATTATGTAATTGCCAAAGTGATGATGAATTCTTCGATTTGCTTGGTGGGGTAAATGCTTGTTAAGTGACGATCATGATCCTTCTCAATGGATCATGACACTTAACCAACCTCTAGATTGGTAGTAATATTTTAAGAGATAATAGATACACATAAGTCATAACCAACCTCAAGGTACCTTTGAATTATGTAGTTCGTTGATGCAGTAATACTAGGTATTAAGTTTCGGGAAAAAAAATACACTTTAGATAAGAATAGAGAGATAAACGTATACTTGCAAAGCTAGAGTATTAAATGATTTTTTCGAGACAAATTTAGAAGTTAACTTGTGTATTTTCTCTGCCTTTTCAAAGTTTTTTTTTTCTATTCGGTGTTTGATATTTATATTGAAGCTCGATTAATTTGAATTTGCACCGAATAAGGACTCATTCGGGAGTAGAACTTCCTATCAAGTATTTTTTTCATTCTCAAAACTCGAAATCGAGACATCTAATTATAATACATATACCCTCAAAAGATAGATATACTCTAGACAAGAATAGAGGGATAAAAATATAATTGCAAAGTTAGAGTATTAAATGTTTTTTTGAGACAAATTTAGTAGTTAACTTGGGTATTTTCTCTGTCTTTTCAAGTATTTTGTTTTTCATTTTGTGTTCAGTACATGTACCGAAGCCCGATTAATTTAAATTCACATTGTTTAGGATCCATTCGAAAGAAGCGCTTTCTATCAAGGTCTTTTTTCATACCCAAGGCTCGAAATCGATGCCTCTATCATTATACATGTACCCTAATTTTCTTTTCTCCTTTTATTAATGTTTTATACAAATTTTCCTTTAAAGTTTTTGAGAAATTTACATATTGATTTTCCAACCAATCATAATTTCACCTCTTTATTCCTTTTTTCTCTTTCTTTTTGGCCCATTGTTGCGTTTTTCTCCATTAGATTCTGCCTCTTCTCTCGACTTTCCCTCTGCTGCCTCTTCTTGTTTTTCCATCCAATCTTCTATTTCTTCTCCTTCCAAATCGATCTCTGCACAAACCCCCAAAAACCCATTTTTAGAAATTGTCTGCTATGACTCTCGGTTCAGGAGGATCCAGTGTTGTGGGTGAGTCAATTTTTCCTTCCACCCCCAAACCCCCAATCTATTGTTCTGCTTTATATTTTTGTCTCAAATCTGATCATGGGTTGTTTTTATTTCACTTGTTTAATGCATGTTTTATGTTTATATGAGTGTTATTCTTGTTATCTTTAGATTGGTACTTTGAAATCTTGATTTTTAATGATGTGGGGTTTTTCTTTTTTTAGATTTCATAGATCGATGTGTAGTGAACCCAGTAATTGTAGTGAGTGGATTGAAACACCCAGTATTTATGATTTTAAGTAAGGACAAATGCGAAGGGGATCAGTGGCGTAGCTGGTAAAGTTATTGTCATGTGACCAGGAGGTCACGGGTTCGACAGCCTTTTGCAGAAATACAGGGTAAGGCTGCTTACAAATAGACTCTTGTGCCGCGCATAGCGGGAGCTTAGTGCACAGGGCTGTCTTTGAGTAAGGACAATTGTGCCCGCTACTTCTTTATGTATGTAGTTCTTTATTGTTTGTATGTATATATGTATAAACAGGTCGAGCTAAGGGCAGTGTGTTTTGAGTTTGTGCTTTCAATAGACTCTTGTGCCGCGCATAGAGGGAGTTTAGTGCACATGGCTGTCCTTAAGTAAGGACAGCTGCACCCGCTACGTCTTTATGTATATAGTTGTTTCTTGTTTGTATGTATATATGTATAAACAGGTCGAGCTAAGCACAATGTGTTTTGAGTTTGTTGTTGATCACTTTTGTGTCCACCGGCAATTAACATGAAATTTGTCATCAATTGAGCGTTATTAAACGTGAGGTTTTGGTAAAAGTTGGTCTGCTTGTTGCTTGGGTAACTCTATTAAAAGGAATGCCTGTTACAGAAAAATTTCCAGTTAGAGTTTGGATTTCCAGATCTTACAATGTTCAATTTTGGATTGAGTATCTCGACAATGATAAGGGATTATTTTTGTGTCAGTATCGTGGAATAATGAGGGAGGCGAGACTGAGATGGTTCGAACATGTGAAGAGATCAGAAGATGCATAGATGCCCAGGATGTGTGAGAGGTTGATTATGGTAGGTCTGAGGAGAGATAGTGGTAGGCTGAAGAAGTATTGAGGAGAGGTGATTAGACAGGACATGGTACACCTGCAACTTACTAAGGACATGACGCTAGATAGGAGGATAGAGAGGTCGAGGATTAGGGTGGAACGTTAGTAGGTAGACGAGCGTTGTTTAGTGATCCTTTTCGGTATTATTATTATTATTACTCTCCTGGTATCTTATTTTTCGATTTTTTTGTAACTTATTGTTTCCTTTGCTTCAGTTATCGTATTATTTGTTGTTGCTACTAGTCTTTTCTCCCTTATTTTCAGTATGACTTCTTCACTGTTGTATTTCCTTTTCATACTATTTTTTAATATTGTGTTACTTGAGCTGAGGGTCCATCGGAAACAACCTCTCTACCTTCACTAGGTAGGGGTAAGGCTGCATACACATCACCCTCCATAGACCCCACTTGTGGGATTATACTTTGTATGTTGTGTTGTTGTTTCTTTTAGTCAGTCTTACCCGGTCAGTGTTAAAAATCTTATATCGTAAAAATATGAAGGTAGACTTAATGAGTTTATGCATGTTCTGTCATATACAAGTACTTGAATTGTCCCTGTGCTTGCATCATAATCACAATTGGTCGATGTCTGAATGGTATTAACTGTCAAAGATATTTTATTTGCTCCTCCCTCACAGCAGCATTTAAGTTCCCCCTCCCCCCTCTGAGGGAGTGCGAAGGCTCAGGACATTCATAAGAATTTGTTATTTCACAAGCATAGTGGATCCATTTGTCTGTTGTTCATGTTATCTTTGCCGGGGCTTAACATCGTAATGATCCTACGTGGACTGTTCTGTCCTGTTTCCTACCAGTTAGTTTCTTTGTTTAAGTTGTAGCTGATACAACTTCAGTTTGTTATACTGCATCAGCCAAATTGTGGACTTGACTGCTATTTAGGAAATGTGAGAAAGCCATCGTGTAAAGTTATGTACAGTTACACATAATATAAACATTAACATTAGCTTGTCAATCTTGATGATATGTGCCTTATATACGGACGTCAACAATTCTATGAAGAGACCTGCTGGGAATCTGGTTCTCTCTATGGCTTACTCTTCCATGCTGACGACTGTTGGATATTAGAGCTCATAAAATGTGGGAATGAAGGCTCAGCTCGACACCTAAACTTCATCTGGAGTTTTATGCTTTACATTTTGCTTGAGAGTGAAAAGCTGCCTTCCTTGGGAACTGTATATTAAAAAGATGTTTATTTATTTTGTTGGCACGAAAATATTTCTAACCAAGGGGTTGCATATTGGCGCAGAAATAATCGAGCCCACCATCCCAAGTTGATTTTATCATGCTCTTCAATCATTGTCACTGCAGGAACGCAAACAAAAAAAGAAGATAATAAGAGACTGCCAGAAAGAAAGTGAGAAAAAATTATAAATATTGTTCTTTCCTTTCCTCTGAGGGGGCAAAGCTAACAAAAGGCTGCCAATTGGGATATCTCTTAGCTCAACTTCAGCAGGTTTCAGCTTTTATGTATGAGGGAAATAGTTTATGCTCGATTAGGTTACTAGCCATGTAAATGATTTATATAAATAGAGGACGAGGATCTGGGCATGGGAACAGATATAGGTTTCAATACAGCGTGCACACTATATTGAATGGCAAATTGAACTTGCAATCTATTTTTTTCTTGATTAGTCTAAGGCTCTAAAGGTTGTTGCAGTGATGTCACTTTACATAAGTCGAAAAGTTTGAAGTTAAGCCTCCTAAAAATACAACAACTATGGGGATGGGGTGGGGAGTGGGGGTTCGGTGGTGGAATGGTCAAGGGTTGGGGATGAATGTGAAATGTTACTTAGGGAACTTGTTTTCCCTACTTCCGTTGGGGAAGTCATTTTCCTCATTTTAAGGAACTTGTTTTTCAAAACATTTTGACCAACTAAATATGGAAAAATTGGAAAACATCCCTACCAAACACACCCTAAGACTCATTTGCATTTGACATCAGTGGTAATTTGTATGAGCTTATTAGGTCATTGGAACTGCTACCATGATTTGACGTGCAGTAACTCCTTCAAGTATTTAGATCTAAACATGATAGGAACAGCAGCTGGTCAATGTTCCAAGCATTCACTTTTTGTACTGTCATTTAGCCTGTAAATCTATTTGGGAGTTGGAAGCATCTGCAACATTATGATTTCTTGGTTTACCTTCTGTAAATCCTTCACTTACCAAAATTTTAATTCTCTGCAGTCCCTAGGAATTTCAGATTACTTGAGGAACTTGAACGCGGTGAAAAGGGTATTGGAGATGGGACCGTGAGCTATGGTATGGATGATGGAGATGATATCTATATGCGTTCCTGGACTGGCACCATTATTGGTCCACACAATGTTAGTATTCTTTTCTTTTTCTAGTTCCAATCATCTAAGTTTGTTTTAACATGGCTTCGTATGGGTAGTCAAAAAAATCTTTAGTATGATATCTTATATTATGTTTTGTAAAGCAAAGATGTCATTTATTTATGCTTCAAGGAGATTGATGAGACAATAACCATTATACTCTGAGTGATGTGCGTGCTAGTTATTTGTATTAATTCCCTGGGACTACTGAATTGCTTGTTTACTATCACATTGCCTTTTTTCCCATTCATTTTGGTGTATTCTTATTTCTTTAACAGTTAAAGGCTAACTTTCCATGTTTCCAGTCTGTTCATGAAGGTCGTATTTATCAGTTGAAGTTATTCTGCGACAAAGATTATCCAGAGAAGCCACCAAGTGTCCGATTCCATTCTCGAGTTAACATGACATGTGTCAACCATGAGACAGGAGTGGTAAGCAATCTATTATAATATTGCTAGAATGGGTGCATCACTGTTGTCATCGAGAAACTTGACATTGCATTATCGTAATGGTATCTGGAAATCCATGTTATAATAACAGCTCTCTGATTTTGCCTTGCCATCATGGAATTTATCACTTGCTTAGTAATTCTACTTATGACATTCCATGTAGAAGGGAATCATAGACGATAGGAGGTATAGATATGTATTATGCTCTGGGATAAAGATAATTCTCTATGGGTTGCAGAGCAAAGATGCTGTGATGCACACAAGAATTGATCATGAAAAAATTAGTTGAATTGTGGTTACACTGTTTCCTCTGTTGATTTACTTCTGATATCCTTGAGTAGGTAGACTCCAAATTTTCGATCTCCATGTTTTTAGCTGTTTATTAGTAGTAATTCTCATAGATGTGGCTGTTATCTACTAAGACTCCAAATTAACTCTCCTATATTTCCCCAAAGTTTTTGTTGCTTGGCTCAAGCATCCTTTCTCAATGCATGATTAGCGGCTATAAATGCAATATTATATTCCAATGATCTTTTCCAGTATAGAGCTTTCGATCTTGACAACATTCTGGACTTCTGTTTTCTGTGCTTGTTGTTTATTTCAACACTTGCATATTGTGTGAATAACATCACAAACATTTCTTACGTGATGCTTTATAAACCAACCTAGTTGATATTCTTTTGTTCATCTTTGTATTTGTATTTGCTCTTGCCCTGTTGCTTAATAAACTGATGAGCTAGTTGACGAGAAGCCACAACCCTGTCTTGTTTTGATACAGGTGGAACCAAAAAAGTTTGCTTTACTCGCAAATTGGCAGCGTGAGTACACCATGGAAGACATACTGGTTCAGCTGAAAAAGGAAATGGCATCTCCTCACAATCGCAAGCTAGTTCAGCCCCCGGAAGGCACCTTTTTCTAGCATAACGACAATATATAGGTCTGGTCAATCAACTATGTGCAAAAATTGTGCTGCTGTGTCATGACATTGGAAGTTAAAGTTTACAAGGGGGGAGTGCCTTTAATGGCTTCTTGATCACTTCTGCTTTCATCACTTTATGAACTTTGCCAGTGTGTGATGTTTGATAAATGTGTGTCAAATATTTCAGAGTAATAGGTTCTTGTGCTGTCTGAATCATTTCTTCAACCCTTTTGCTTGGCATTGTTGAACAAGTATAATAGTTTTCTCTTCTTAATGTTGTGTCTTATCTCCACATCTTCCTTCTTGCATATGTTTTTTTTGTACATCATAAGTCGGGCCTCTAGGCCCTCTACAAGACAAGTCCAATGCCCGTTAGAGGCTACTCTGTTTTAAATCGTAGCTCACGCTTATATAAAAGGGTATATATTTTTTTGATAAAGCATCTCTGAGTATCTCATAAATTCTTGGATATTGACAATGAGATCAAGACATCGAATTTAGTCTTTCTCAAAGTCAAAGTGATCAAGAGAAGATTTTCCTCAATTTAGTCAGATTGACTCTCGAAAAGCGAAATGTGACAATTAAAATGGAACGAAGAGAGTACTAGGAATGATAAAATAAGAAAAATTAATGAATTTAATGCCACGTAGTCTATAAAGTATAACTGCCAATTAGTATAGTTAGTAACTCAGCTAGTCTATTAAGTATAACTGTCAATTAGTTTCGTCAGTATGTCAGCTAGTTTATAAAGAGTCTAACTGCCAATACCGAGTTTTCTGGAAACGTTTTTAAGCCTTAGGAGTGTCAGCCACATTAGTAAATATGATTTGGTCAAGGTAAATGTTGATGCTCTGAAGATTGTACAACTTGGATTGACATTGACGGATAAGGATGGTAATTTGCCCATTATTGATGGAGCGGCATCGATTTGGGAGATCAATTTTAGCGATGTTTGGGTTCTCTAAACTGATTTCATCCAATAAGGTGAAAGCATATACATTTTCTCATGATATTTATGATTTTGCATATTTTCTTAAATTCATAACTAAACAAGAATTGCCTGAGTCCTACCAAGAATTCCACAATTCATTGAAGCTTTATATATTTGATGTTAAGTACATCATGACCTCTAAGAATATTAAGAGCGGGTTGAGTAGCATGGCCGAGAGACTTAGCCTTTCTATGGTAGAAGTGGAGCATAATGCAGGTTTAATTTGGATAGTCTTTTGACTTGGGGGATTTTCAAGTCTATGAGGGATTTCTAATTCAATGATGAGACATTCATGACAGAGTTTATCTTTTAACTTTTAATTTCTTGATGTGCTATTATAGATATTTTAGAAAGCTAGTATTTGTACGATTACAATGGAGAAACACACGCAGAAAAGTGTATTATGCTGTGAATATATATGATTCTTGTCTCATCATTGCAAATGTTTCATCCAGCTAGTAGAGTTGATCATTTTGTTTTAGAAATAATTGGGTGTAAAAAGACATATTACTATGATACCTCCATTCCTTCCACTTGATCCATATGAGTTTGGCACTGTCCTTAAGAAAATTATATCTTAATTTTTTTTAAAATGACAAGTATTATAGATTATTTATTTTTAGTAAGGATGATAAGTGTTTAACAAGGGCGTCTCAATAAAATTAGTGGTCTAAAGCCAAATTTTAATAAGAAACCTTAAATATATGTGCATACACATAATAATAATAATTTAGAATTGTCTTTTTTGTTCTTATATGCTACTTGTTTTTAGTATATTATTTTTAAAAGACATTTAGCGTTAAAGTTCATGTAGTAATATTATTATTTATAAAAGTAAAAATTAATTTTAGTTAATAAGATGTTAGTCATTTATTTGTTATGCATTACTTTGGATGTTGTTATAAAAACTTTAATTATTAATATGAAGATTTGAGTTATTTAATTCAAAGTTCAAAAATATTTTTGATAAAAAATAGATAGTATTTTTAAAATTTAAATTTTGTACATTTATTTTTATAATCTTTAATATTTTTTTAAGTGAAATTAAAATCATAAAATTCCCTATTAAATTATGGATTCAACTGTGACATTAGCAACAGAAGCACCACTACATCAGCTCGAGGTCGACATAGAGAAAAAGCTTACTCTTCCGTCCTTGGCTCTATACTTCCTTAAAAAGCCACCTACAGACGCTTTACGCCCAATCATTCCGGATAACGCTTGCATCCTCTGTATTACCGCGGCTGCTGGAACAGAGTTAGCCAATGCTTATTCCCTAGATACCGTCATTGTGCAGCCATGTGAATAGCACCTCCTCCAGCGGGTACAAATGCCAATTTCTTTCAAGTCCAGCAGCTCTATAAGAGATGTCTGCACCAGAAGTTTCAAGACCATTGAAGAAAATTGCAGTAACAGTGTGCTAATTACAGAAAATTAAAGAAAAAATAACTACATATTGTTCTTAGGAAAAATGAATGTGAGACCCTATATATGAGGCTAATATTCGGACAACTCTTTCTAAATACTTCAACATTTAAATGAAAACTGACCGTGCCACATGACAAACATACGTGCACATTTAGACAGAGCAACATCCCTTATAGAAATAAGAAGACATCAGCCTCTAAGCGAAAAATTTTATCATGGGAGAGGCACAACCAACAATGGTTGTGTGAGGCTCCATTAAGCTTTATGCATGAAACGGGCTTAGAAGGAGGGGGGAGGGGGGTTAGGGGTGATGATATGCATATACACTTTCAATTACTGTTACTTCAACTAGTTTCTCAGTAAAAGATTTTATTAACACTTCTACAGAGACTAGTTACTGATAGCCCGTGCACGGGCCCAATAACATTAATTTTATATCTATAATTTATTTAAGTCAAAAATACAATTTGCAAATCTAAAATTATATATCAATCCATATGGATATTGTGGTAAAATACTCATATTTATGTAGTATATTCAAGCCATGGAAACAATAATTCAAAGTAAGAGCCCGTTTGGATTGGATTATTTTAAGTGTTTTTTAAGTTAAAATAGCTTTTAAGCTGTTTTATAATGTTTGGGTAAGGTAAAAAAGTGCTTCTGAACACTTAATTTTAGGTCAAAATAGCAAAAAAAAAGCTAAAAGTTAAAAGCTGAAATTTCCAACTTAAAAAAAGCAGCTTAAAATAAGCCAAATCTAACATTTTATCCCCCAACGGCCCTTCAACTCCGATGTATTAATTAGCTACTATACAAAAAGCAAATGACAGAGCACAAGCTTCCTGCAATTGCTTGCCAACACCAAGAGTGAACTATTTTAATCAGGTACCCTTTTATCTCATGACTTCCTCATTAGCCCTATTATTATGAACAAATTTATTCCATAATAAGAGCTAAAGGTCTATCGAAAACAACCTCTAAATACTGGCTTGCTCTGTGTGCTTCTATATCAAAAAAGTTAAACTACACAAAAGTAGACCGAACAACATTTTAGGGTACATCATCTAACCACAAGAAGATTTATTCAAATGAGTAGTACTTGGAGGAACCTCAATTATCTGTGAGATATCTGCATTTGTAAAAAAAATAGTTTCTCAACTCCTGTTTATTTTCCATACATGTAAAGTTGTGCATTTTGACTTGGTTTACCTTATGCCTCCAACATTTCCAAGGTTGAGATGTACAACAAAGCTTCTCATCTTCACCTAATAATGCATCTTCATATAAAAACTTTAAAACCAGAAAACACAGTAAAGAATACTAGTAGCAAAATATGAAAACCGAATTGAAGGAAAGGAAACAACAGCTAATAGTTAAATCAAAGTCTAAGAAAAGTAAGACAAACAAATTAAAACGAGGAAAGTATAGATATTTCAAAAATACCCTCCGCCAGAAACAAGCATGTCGATCAAGACCTACTTCTGGCTGCTTCCATATATAGGAATACTGTACTATATCATAGTACTCCCCCGTTTTACTTTTACTTATTACGTTTCTCTACATGAGAGTTAATTTAACTAATTTTCAGAGCTAAATTGAATTAGATTAATTCAATATTTTAAATTTAGATGTTCGAAAACTATACAAAAAATAACATAAATTGCAGTCATTCTCATATAAATATGATGAAAAATACATCTTGAAATGTTGGTCAAATTTTTTACAGTTTAACTCTCGATAAATAAAACGTGACAAGTAAAAGTGAACGAGAGGAGTACTATTTTATATACAGATTACCTTCAAATTTTTTTCATGCCTATTGATTTCTCTTTGTATGTATCTATTAAGCATTAAAACTTCAATTTGAAATCGTTTTCTAATAATTTTTACTTTCTCTATTTTAATTTTGTTTGATTGATTTTGATTTGACATGAAGTTTAAGAAAGTAATTTTTTTTTTGAATTTTGTGATGTTAAATTAAAAATACATAGAATGTACCAAAATGTCCTTGATTCATGTGATTTTAAACATATCATATGAAAAATTAGAATCATAGACGATATTTCTGATGTATTTCACACATAATTTAAACACAAAAAAAATTTACTTTCTCCAAGTTGACGAAAAGAAGGAAATTATTAAAAAATGAATAACGTGAAAAAATATTGCCCGATTTTATTATTGCTTTTTTTTTAGTAGCGCAAGATTTTAAATGGGCAGCGTCAAATCTTTTGTTCGTGATAGCTAAATCTCAAATTCGATCTGTTTATCTTGATGGTAATATCAGTGACTCCCCTTATTAAGTTAGGTTCACTCTTGGAGTTGGCAAGCAATTGCACTTATGATGAAATGATTATTTATCCAGTTAAATTAAGTAGTTTGATTGATTAATTAGAAAATTAAGTTGTCTAAATTTAGTCACAATTTTTAATTTAAATTGACTAATTTTTATATGAGTTGACTACTTTTTTTAATTCACATTTGGTCATATTTTGCAACATTATTTTCAGCCACTTAATTAATCCAAAGCCAACCTCACAATACTCATATTACTTCTCTTATTTTCCCCCTATACCCTTTCCTCTTTGACGCTTCTTTTTCAGCAACAAATCTAAACCTCTGTAAGCCGCCCCATTATTTCCCTTTTAACCCTAGCTGGTGAAGTAGAGGATTACAACTCTTGAGGGTTGTTCTGGGCATTTTGCTGAGCTGGAGTGGTAAGTTTCCCCTCTCATTCGTCCCCTTTTTTTTGTTGCGATTTTTCGACTTTTTTTTTTGTTTTAATAATCGTGGTGTCCAGGCCAGCTTGTATTATCACCTGCTACCAATAACAGTTTACCAGGTAACTCTATCCACGGACTACGTAACAAAGGAATGAAGCACTTTAGCTATGCCTTAGAATGTAGAGTAGCCTGTGTTTTCCTTAGTTTATGCCCACAATATGAAGGGTGTGGTCTAGTGGTTTTCCTATTGGTGGACAGAGTTACCTGGTAACTGTTGCTTGTGGGAGGTGACACGTATTACGTGGAATTAGTCGTACAAGCTGGCCCCAAACACCATGGTTATCAAAAGTAAAATGAAATATGGACAAGGATAGAGTTACTTGGTATCCGTTGCTGGCAGGAGGTGACATGTATATTGTGGAATTAGCAGAGGTGCACGCAAGCTGGCCCGCACACCATGGTTATAGAAAGTAAAATGAAATATGGACAAGGACAGAGTTACTTGGTACTTGTGGCTGGTGGGAGGTGACATGTATACCGTGGAATTAGTCGAGGTGCACGCAAGCTGGCCCGCACACCACAGTTATCAAAAGTAAAATGAAATATGGACAAGTACAGAGTTACTTGGTACCCGTTGTTGGTGGGAGGTGTGACATGTATACCGTGGAATTAGTCAAGGTGCACGCAAGCTGGCCCGCACACCACGGTTATCAAAAGTAAAATGAAATATGGGCAATAAGGAGTTCCGTTTTGTTTTAGTATAATCAGCATCCTATCCCTTAAAGGAGAAATTCAAGTTGCTGAACTTTAGGATGAATTGTTTCAGTGTGTGGTATTCAAATTGTTTCTATATAATTGAGCTTTGCTTATTCCTTTAAAAGCATCTTGTATCTGTTTATGTCTTCTCTCTTCTCTTTATAGGCATAAGATTTTTTCTCCCCTTTGTTTACTGATTGCTAAGAAGGGGAGCCTTAGACTAACTGGTACAGTTGCTTCCATGTGACTTGGAGGTTACGGGTTCAAGGCGTGGAAATAGCCTCTTGCAGAAATGCATATAATGCGTATATAAATCCTTGTGGTTCGGCCCTTCCCCAGACCCCGAGCATAAAGAGAGCTTTAGTGCACCGAGCTGCCCCTTTTTTTCTTTTTACTGATTGCTGTGGCTGTGGGTGGTCTGGTTTGGTTCAGTATGGGGAAAAGGCTGAGAGTTTTGCTACTGCTCTCATATTCTCAAATATGGATTGCTGCCTTTTTGTTTCTTGACAGCCTTGTCATTATCTCTTCAATCCGTTTTGAGTGAGATCCCAAGGGCATGTTTAAAGTCGATAGAGTCTGATTTACTTGAATCTTTGAGGTTCTGTGTCTATGTTCAGGGAAATGGTATGAATGTGAGCCTAGATTAAATTTAAAAGGAGTCAAGATTTTGTCCTAATTTTTGGTCGAAATGTGCCATAAGTTTTATATTATATCTTTTTCAATTGTTAATTGGTCGTCCATATGTAGAATAATTCTATCTGGTTTGTTTGCTTAGATTCTATATTAGGGTGATAATGAGAGTTAAGTGCTATTTGTTCGCATTCTGCGAAATTTAGAATATAATTTTGCAATAGTCCTTAATTTAAGTTTAATCCCCTTTTCTAGCCACTTAGCTTTATTTGTTCTGAGTATATCTTTACAAGTCTATAACATTTGCATTGTTAAAATCTATGCTTCTATACCCCTCCTCTTCCTGAAATTTCTGTTTTTTTTTTGATAATGTGTTTTTTTTTTTTTTTTTTTTTTTTGATAATGAAAATTCCTGTTTTAAGAAGTTCTCTTTCGTGAGTTTCAAATCTGCTAAATTTGATAACTCCCTAAGAGTGACTCTCTTTCCCTCACTGTCCCGTAGAAATAATCTGTGGGTGTACAAGCCCAGTTAATCAGAGTGATTTCCATTCTCTAAACATATGCAGTTTTTCTCTCTTTTTTTAGCAGTTAGTTAAAATCCTGTTCTGGTTTCTTTTTTTTTTTTACACGAATCGTTCTGCCCATGTGTGTACTTAAAATGGTGGGAATTTTATCAATGGGAGATATGGGTTGAATGTTTCACCTAGAATATAGTTTATTCCTCTCAGTTAGAATTTAAAGTTGATCCAATTAATTGAACCTGCTTCATCTGTGTGCTTCCTTAGAAATCCAAATGTTGAATGCTAAAGTAGTTTAGAGTGGCTGTCAACATAGTTAAAACCTTGTTGATTTCTCACTTATTCTTTTCTTGTTCTCTCGCTGTGGGCCATTTCTTACTCTCTCTCTGTTTACATCTCCGACAGGGAGAAATGTCATCCTCAATTGTAGGTCGCTGCCATTTCTGCATTGAAACTGCCGGAACAAAAAGGTATGTTGCTGGAGATCAATACGTATAACAATTGCTTGGTAGCCAACTGATTATTAAAGTTTTGTACTTTATCGTCAAATCATTTTATTCACTGCAAATGGTGGTACAAGTTCTTAGCTTGTACATTCAGAGAAAGCCATAATTTGCATGATGAATTATGTTCTGTTAGCTGGAATGTGATTGTTGTTTCTGATTTTTTTCTTCGATGAATCGTTTTTTTTTTCCTGCTGTTTGTTAGCAGGAGAACTGCAATATGGAGGTCGCCAAGAGCAGCAGTAATTCCAAGTTTCCACCTCCCAATGCGCAGTTATGAAGTTAAAAATAGGTAATATCCGCTTACAGAGTTGATTTGGGGTTAATGTGATCTAGGACATAAAGAAGTTTTTCTTTTCCTTCAGTATTCTTACTGTTCTGAATTGGTTTGGTTTGAGGAAATCACATGTAGTTTAAGTGTTGCTCAATTGACTGGTTGAAGTGCACACTGCTCTTTTGACTGGTCTTGTGCGTATTGGATGATGCCACTTCTGCTTCTTCTTGTTTGGGTATGATGTCAGACAAGAGTGCTACATGACAACTTGATTATTTGTGTATAATTCGAATGTAGTGGCGTTTTTGGGGTTAATTTCAGTTCTTCAACACAAGCAAACCTCAATGTGGAGAGTTATCAAGGGCGAAAATGTTAGGAAAACCACAGGTTGTTGGGCAATTTTGAGTAAAGGACATTTTAATTCCTATTTTGAGTAAGTTTTAGGTGAGATGATAGAAGGAAGAATTTAGTATATTCACCAATATAACTTACAAAAGAAAAGTATATTGACCATCAGAATTGACTTAATAGTAGCATATAATGCAATTTGTAGTTGGCAGATTCAATGTTAGTAAAACATATTACTGAGTAAGATTAGAAGGCACGGGTGGTTCCTTGAGCATAGTTTTATCATCTGTTTGTGTGTGTGATTCGATGAATGGTTCATCTGTTTGGTATGTTATTCCAGCCTTGTAAATGAGGTCACTTTTAGATTTCATGTTGTCAGTCTTCCGTGAATAAACAGTATTAGGAGCTATCTAATCTATTCACTATTGAATGCTTAGGTATTGCTTTGTGCAGAAATTGGGCGTGCATTATCATCTTATTCTGATGAGCTATTAGCAGCAATCGATGATACATGCAGTGGAAATGGACAGACATTTCCCTTGTAATTAAAACAAACAGCTATTAAGTGAATATCAGCATCAAGGAAATTTATAAGAGATACATGCAAACACAATGTTAACATAAATTCATTTAACCTTCTCTTATGCAGGACGTTTGCCGAGGACATAAAAGCACTTCGATTGATTACTGCAATCAAAACCCCATATCTACCAGATGGAAGATTCGATCTTGAGGCTTATGATGCCTTAGTAAATTTGCAAATCGAAAATGGCGCTGAGGGTGTGATTGTTGGTGGTACTACAGGTGAAGGTCAATTGATGAGCTGGGATGAACACATCATGCTCATTGGTCACACAGTGAACTGTTTTGGAGGATCAATCAAAGTCATTGGAAACACAGGAAGCAACTCCACGAGGGAAGCAATCCATGCGACAGAACAAGGATTTGCTGTAGGTATGCATGCAGCTCTTCACATTAATCCCTACTATGGGAAGACCTCCATAGAGGGTTTGATTTCTCACTTTGACAGTGTGCTCCCTATGGGCCCTACTATCATTTATAATGTGCCATCGCGAACTGGTCAAGACATTCCCCCACGTGTAATTCAGACATTAGCAGAGAGCCCTAACCTTGCCGGTATCAAAGAGTGTGTTGGTAATGATAGAGTGGAGCAGTATACAAGTAATGGGTTAGTCGTGTGGAGCGGGAATGATGATGAATGCCACGACTCAAGGTGGGATCATGGTGCTACCGGAGTAATTTCTGTCACCAGCAACTTGGTACCTGGTCTGATGCGCGAACTAATGTTTGGAGGAAAGAACCCTGCTTTGAACTTAAAGCTAATGCCATTGGTTAAATGGTTGTTTCATGAGCCAAACCCCATTGCTCTAAATACAGCTTTAGCTCAACTCGGAGTTGTGAGGCCTATCTTTCGCCTTCCATATGTTCCACTTACAAAGGCAAAGAGAGAGGAGTTTGTGAAGATTGTTGAAGAAATTGGACGGGAAAACTTTATAGGGGAAAAAGATGTCCAAGTTTTGGATGACAATGATTTTCTTTTGGTTGGTAGGTATTAGCTATTTCCCAATTGGTGTTGAGAAGTAAGTTTTTGTTGTTAGCTGCTTAAGTTGAAATTTCTTGATATGAAGATATCTTCTTTCTTTTACCATGCATTCTTCTTGTTTGCTTTTCTCTTTTGGGAGGCATGTAAATTGTAGCTGTTTAAGAAAATGAAGAACACTTTTAAATTTTATGGTCTTAAACTAAAGATGTGTGTAATATACCAAAATGCTCTTTGAATCTTGGTTTTGAATGTCGGGTAGAATGTTGGGTGTAAAGAAAGGCGCCATTACTTTTTTAGATAGACTAAAATGAAAGTAAGACAAGTAAATTGAGAAACAGTTTGTATGTATCAAGCATCCCTCCTCTCTCTTGATCTCACTCCCTTTTTTCCTCTTTAAAATTGTTGCTATGGATAGTAATTAGGCAAACTGTAGCTACTATTCATAATTATGGAGATAGCTACGATATAACTGTTTGACAGGAAGGAGCACCCAAAATAACTGTTTAAGAGAGTAACTATTAGTAGGGCTAAAGAGAGAGACACAAGAAACCGAGGAGTGAAAATGAGGAGTTATCACTTAACTAATGAGTCTTTACTCAGAAAGTCACTTTTATTATCCTTAAAATTAAAAATAAATTTATTAGAATGAAATTCAATAAAATCCTTGGTATTCCTCTGTATGATGAAAGCTGGGAAAGTCCGGGGCAATATGGTGTGTGGCGCTCTAAGTTAAGATATCAAAGACACATATTATATGTTTTACATCTATAAACTTGACATAAATATCAAACTTGAATAAACTCTTCTTGCTATAGCTGAAAATCTAAAATCTTTAACTTATACAAATAGAACAACAACATACCTAGTGGTAGAGTATACGCTAACCTTATCACTATCTCGTGGGAGGTAGAGAAACTGTTTTTCGACAAACCCTCAGCTCAAATGTAGCAATTCCAAGTACAAAGGAGAAGGAAGGGGTGAAGAAAATATAGCAACTAACAAGAAAAACAGTGCAAAGTCTACAAGAAAATAAACAAGAACAACAAACAAAATAATGCAATAATCGAAACACAATAAACCATAAACTATGCTAGATATTACAAGCAAGGACTACATACTACTCCTAGTACAACGACAAAAACCTACAAGTCTAACTCCTCAAAAAGCACGACAACACTCCTACCCTACTATCCTTTTATCCTAATATGCGTTCTTTGTACTCTCCTATTTAAGGTCATGTCCTCGATAACCTGAAATTGTTCTAAACACCTCTACTCAATAATAATGGTCCAACAAAGCATTAAATGGAGGCGGCTACAAATCTTTTCAAGCCTACAAAATCAGATAGTAATAATCACTGAATTCTGATAGAGTAAGGTCAGTATAAACAGTTGATGTATACACCTTTTTGCACTTCTTTTCTTTCTCAAAATAAACTATCTTACACTGTTACTTACACTCTACGTTTCAGACCAAAAAAGCAGTCAGAAATTAAATGTTCAATAATATCAGAAATTATTAATATGAAAACAATGCAAATCTTTATTATTATTATTATTTACTTTAGTTGAGATGGAGACGGGCTTATGAATGGGGAGGAAAGTGTTTTTCGCGGATCATTTGGTTTTTAATTTATGCGTCTCGTTATAATTAATTTTTTTTTTTTTGTAGAATATAGATTTATAATTGTAGGTACGAATGTCGCGTATTAAGATAGAAGGTTAATAGGTAGTGGAGTGTTTTCTTGAGTTTCGAAGGTTTAGGCTTATTGGTGTCTGTCGTAGTACGAATCGTATACTTGTAATTCTTGTTTTTGATATCTATTATCATATGTTGTTTTGTGTTTCAATTATCAGATTATTTTGTTATTCTTATTGTTCTTTCTTGTAGGCTCTGCACTGCTTTCCTTATTACTTTGTTATGCTTTCTTCACTATTTTCTTTTTCTTTTACTTAGATTTGTTGTACTTGAGCCAAGGGTCTTTCGAAAATAGTCTCTCTAGCTCCACGAGGTAGTGATAAGGTCTGCATACATTCTACCTTCTCAGACACCACTTGTGGGAGTTCACCGGATATGTTGTTGTTGCATGACATAAGTTTATATTTTCGTATTATAATATTTCACAAATTAGTTCAAACATGACTTCAGTTTCTAAAGAAATTGTGTCCCACTAGGCATAAGTTCGGTTATTAGAGGATAAAAATTAAAGATCAGTTTATTTGAAGGACAAATATTAAAGACTAGTACATTTGAAGAGCAAAACGTGCCATTATATGATTTTTCGTAGGGTTGGAACATCTTAATATCGAGTAATTTAGTGTGGACTTGTAAATTCTTTACTTATATAGATTTTGTCTTTCTTCGTTTGGTAGTTGATCAGTAATTCCTTGACCACAAATTGAGTTCTAAGTAAACAATGTTAAAAACATTCACTAATTTAATAATTTTGCTTTATGTATTGTAGTTTGTTTCGGTATAATGTATTGATACCATATTATTGATAACTTTTTCTTTTAGATTGTGTTCCTTTTAAATTATACAATCGTTTATAATTTACATGGTTAAAGTTACACATGTTTTATAGGTTTGTATTAGTGAGGTTTAGTGATTTCTTATTTTGATAGATTTGTTGATTCATGGCAACAACTTTGTTGTTCGATGTTGTTGGTTTCTTTCACCCTATTAACCTCATGGTTTCAGCTATCATTATTATGTTAATCGTGAAACATAACTTCAAACTATTTTACGGATTTTTATTTCATTATTATTAACAATAAGCTTAACATATATTTATTTATATAGAAATAAAGCTCACAATGTCAATGGGCATGCACTTACTTCTATTGATTTATAGATGTCTTTTATGACTTGTCAAACAAAACAACAACAAACCTAAGTTGCACTAGATCAAATTTAGCATATTTTGGGTGGAATCCTTCCTCAAAGGTTTCAGCAATCTACATAAGTATTTTTATTGTCACAATAAACATACATAGAGACAAAGGATCTCCTTATCTCAATCCTTTCTTAACACAAAAAGGGGGAGAGGATGGAGGGGTTGGCCATTAATTAATTGGGTAACTTACGTAAAATACACATCTTTGGGAGCTAATCACTCTTTTTTCCACCTCTTTATCGCTCGGATACATCGCCTCTACTCGGATACATCGCCTCACCTCGGGATACATCACCTCACCTCTGGATACATCCCCAAACTACTCGGATACATCGGAATTCCATTGGATACATCCCAAAGCCACTCGGATACATCGGCATTCTTTTGGTTTTACCTTTGACACATCGGGTGGGATGTATCTGAGGTGAGGCGATGTATCACGAGGTGAGGCGATGTATCATGACCTGGGGCAATGTATCTGAGTGGTACATGTGGTATATTAAGTAATTAAAATAAAGTAGTGGGAGAGTTAGTAAATATGGTAAGGAGGTATGTCTATTTAGATAGTTTTTCCTTAATTAATAAGTAGCTTTAAAAAACACCAACTAATAGAAACTTAATGAGACCTGTATAGCAACACTTTGCCTAATTACAAGCCGTACCAACACTTTCTATATCAATTGTATAATTCGACGGTATACAAATACAAATCCGTAAATCTTGACCTACAAATACAAATACCAATAGTTTTAAATTTTCTGATGCGAATTGTAAGTGAAAATATTAGAGCCACTATTTTATTTTATTTTACAAGAAAGTTTGAATTTAACTGGTTGAGATTTTTCTGGTAAGTCTAAGATTATTAATTTATTTGCACAAATACTATCAGTGTTATTTTATTATTTTAGTACTGATGATTTTCTGTATGTCATGATATGATCTATGTTTAGAAAAATTATTGATCTACTATGTTTTGTATACAATACATTTCTATGATGGTGGTATTCAATGAGGATTTACTGCGCATCTAGACTACTTTATAAGATACTTTAAAATTTTAACTTTTGAATCTAGATAAAAAATCTACTTAGGTTAGAAAAAAGTATTTATAAGAAAACCTAATAATGACGACGTAACATGAGTTAGCGACTAAACTTTATTCACAAGTACTCTATCGGTATAAGTTTATAAAGCTCTACAATTGATAACTATGCAATAAAATTGTGAGTAAAGTTTAGTCGCTAACTCATGTTACATTCATTATTAGATTTTCTTATAGATGCGTTTTTCTAACCTAAGTAGATTTTTATTTAGATTTAAAAGTTAGGAACAATAATTTAATTTTTTTTTTAATATCTATAATTTTAAAATCAACTAAGTTTTGTGTATCAAAATTTTTCTTATTTGAACTCTGTAATATGATATATTTGTGAAAGAAAAGTACACTGAAAATTCACATTAGGAAATGTTCGTGCATTGAATTCCTTTTATATTACTCGTACAATATATTAACCGGTTAATTTTTCATAAGCATTTTCGTGTAATTAAAACTCCTTATAGGTGAAGGATTTTTTTTTTTTGGTTAATACAATTTTAATTGAATCAAGAAATTAAGTTTTATGAGTCTCCACATTAACCTGGGACACATACTATATAATTAACTAAATAACATTAAAAAAAATTGTCTTTACGGGTACAAAAAATACTCAACTATTTTGAATTCAAGTATTAGTCAATGTAGTAATATTTACCTTTTCATTTAAATGAATATTATATTTACCTCAACGTTAATTGATATTACACATAATTTATTTTTGTTCTATATTTTATGCACCTTTTTAATAAATGTAAAATTGACGTGCAACACACATACACTAGTTTTAGTATCCTAAATAATGTAAAGTGATGTATATTAGTTAAACATACAAGAAGAGATGTTTAAAGTATTATTGGTAAAATAAAGAAGGATAAAATTAATTAAAATATTGTAGACAAGTTTTAAATTAAAAAAAATGACTATTCGATTTTAATAAAAATATATGTTGGTAAGAATTGAATTTGTTCATTCTAACAGACTGCTAGAGGTATTATAAATGTGTTCTAGTAAATATTAAAATTTAAAAATTGAAATTAGAATTTTGATTTTTTTTTAGAATTTTGGAGTGTTTAATTCCATCACAATCCAACAACAATGTAGATTGAGGGGCTTTAATTAATTTGAAGTCCAAAATTTTGGACAGACTATGAGAATAACTCCAAAAATGAGTAGCAGAAATACAAAGTCCAAGAAAAATTCAAACTTCTATTTTGATTTGAAAGAGGGAAAAATAAAAGACCTTCATTTTAACTTAATTCAAAAAAATTAAATTTACCTTTGACCCTCTCTAAATATAACATATTTTTCATAAATGTAAGTAAGACTAATTTAAATATAATATTTTTTAGTCAAACACACATTATATAAAATGAGCAATATTTAACATGTGATATCAGATTTCATATTTATTTTACTACAAACCTTCCTTAAAATCTTAAATTTGAATCAACAAACTCTGTCATAACATTAATTGCTGTCCATACCAACAAATATTCAAGAAAATTACATTTATATTTACTTGCCCAATTATCAAACCCCAACAACTATAAAACTCAACATATAAAGTAAAAGGGTCACATCAATTTTTTTTTACCATTCAAAATGAAGCTCCCTTCTCTCTTCAAAATCCAAGAAAACTCCTCTTTTTCTCCATTTCTATGTCCATTGACACCTTGTGGAAACCTCAAAACTCTCTCTTTTAGAGTTGAAAATAGTCAAAAGATTTTCAACTCTGAAAGTTTTGACAAAAATGTTGATGATTACATGGTAGAGAAAGTGATTGAAGGTCTAAAATCAGAGAAAGAGAGGTTTTTTTTTGAGGCAGGTGAAAAAACTAGTTCAATTCTTGAAGTGTCATCAAAAAGTGACGGGGTCCAGTTTCCACCATTTAATGACTCATGTGTTGACACGACGATGGATTCGATGGACCCTTTAAGGGATTCCAAGAAATCAATGGAAGGAGTGGTTGAAGCAAATCAAGAGATTAAAACTAGTTCAATTCTTGAAGCATCATCAAAAGGTTATGGGCTCGAGTTTCCACCATGTAATGACTCATGTGTTGTAACGACGAGGGGTTCGATGGATCCTTTAGAGAATTCCAAGAAATCAATGGAAGAAATGGTTGGAGGAAATCAAGAGATTGAAACTAGTTCAATTCTTGAAGTGTCATCAAAAAGTGATGGGCTCGAGTTTTCACCATTTAATGACTCATGTGTTGTAACGATGAGGGGTTCGATGGACCCTTTAGGGGATTCCAAGAAATCAATGGAAGAAATGGTTGGAGGAAATCAAGAGATTGAAACTAGTTCAATTCTTGAAGTGTCGTCATCATCATTATCATCAAAGAGTAAAAATAGTAGTAGTAACGGGCTCGAGTTTCGACCATTTAATTACCCATATGTTTTAACGAAGATGGATACGGTGAACCCTTTTGGGGAGTTCAAAAAATCAATAGAAGAAATGGTTGAAATATTTGGAGATATTTTAAGTTGTAAGAAGTGTTTTGAACCGTTATTGATTTGCTATTTGAGGGTTAATGAGGAAAAATATCGTAATCATATTATTGCTGCATTTTGGAAATTGTTGAATAGCTATTCACCAACAAATGCTCCAAGTTGTAGCCATTCATTCACTACTTTTTTGTCATTGTAGAAGCTGAGGATGAGATTACAACAACAACAACAATTTCCGTGTAATCTCGTAAGTGGGGTTTATATAGGATAGGATTTATGCAGACTTTATTCTCACATTTATGCGGTAAAAAGACCATTTCTGATAGACCATCGATGAGATTCGTGAGAAAAATATTGATAGTGTTTTTTTCTTTTGGTTGAATATTGATAGTGTTTCATCTTCATATGTTTGAAAGAAAGGAAATAAATAGAGAAAATTTTATAATAGTAGTATAGTTTTTTTTTTTTTTTCTTGTTTAAAAATTAAATAAATATAGTTTCTTTATTCCTTTTTAATAATGTTTGTTGTGTTATAAAAATAAATAGAAATTAGTGCTGAAGTTTGTCGCTAATCTCTATTACTTAAATAGCTAGTTCGTAGCTAATATTTTTTTCTGTTAATCTATTGCTAATTTTCTACTACTTATTAGACAAGATTAACGATAAATTTTTACTATTATGTAACGATAGAAATTATCCATCGCTAAATTATTACTTATTTTTTAGTGCTCTTTCTGTCGGTCTTTTTTTGGAGTAATTGGCAAAAAAGTAGTATTGATTTGAGCTCATTTTTTTCTATCATATATACTTTGACCTGATATGCCACATCAATAATTAGTGTAATACAAAACTTAGTTTATGTCTAACTTCTATTAACCTAGAGAAAAAATCATTCTAATTTTAGGTTTTTCTATTTATTAACTCTTACAATGCATAATTTGTTTATTTATTCGTTACAATAATAACATATTCAGTATTGTTAATTTGTAGGTCTAGCGAACCTTCTCTATTTGCTTAAGAAGGTAAAGTTATAAAATAAATTAAAGACAATAAGAAAAGTTTCTCTTTGACTTTATGGTGATTAATCAATGGACGCAAAAAAAAAAATTGATTAAAAGCTGTGCAATTTTTTTCAAACTTACAATTCACCGAAATTTCATTTTTGTGAAATTGTTAATACCATAACAATTGTTTGGAAAAATTAAGACAAAATAAATAAATTTCTAGATAATTATTTTTCCTTTGTGAGAGTAAGTAAATTTAGCAAAAAATGAAGATTTGCTTTTAAAAAACACCCTGCTATTAATGCTCAAAAAATAAAAAGACTTATTTAGTTGGGTAATAAATATTTTAGGGGTAAATAATCATAAATATTTTTATCAAATAGTACAATTCACATTTCTACACTTGTCCTAATTTGACTTTAATAGAGCATAACCTATGTCCAGTCAATGACAAAAAACATATACACATAGGCCCCAGATGTTGCAGAAATTGCAGTTTAAATATACATTAATGGAGCCCTTTGTCTATAGATTTTATTTCAAAAATTCAAAATAATATCTGAATATTTTTTTAAGTGAGTTTTTATGATTTATTAAATTGAGTCATATATTGTTTCAAGCTTGAAATATGAAATTTAAAAATTCAAAAAACATGTTTTATGCAGTTTTCAAGTCTTTAGGTAAAATTTCGTCTGTTATTCCTTTTTAGACTACAGTGTGAGCAAACTGAAAATCTTATGAGAAATTTTAGATCACAATCTAAAATAGTATATTATTGCAAACGTTAAATGATAGAATTGGTTTTGTCTGCAAGGTTAAGTGCTATATGAGGAAATATTAGACTCAAATTTAACGTCATCCGGGAGGGTAACTTTCAAAGGGCTATATTTACACAACTTTTAAAAATAGGGACAGAATCTAAATAGTAACCTAAAAAGGGAGACATACGTGTAAATCAACCAATTTTCACTCACAATTCCAACTAAGCTAGTGTTTGACCATAGATTTTGAATCAAATTTTATAAATTTATTTTCAAATATCTGTTTGATCATGAATTTGATTAGATTTTGAATTTTATCATGCTTTGGGAGAAATTTCACTTCCACCACAAAACCTCAATTTGTTTTAATTAAAATACATGTCAAAACACAACTTTAAATTTCAAAAATCACAACTTTCAAAATTCAAATTTTAACTTCATAATTTATAGTTAAACGGGAGGTAAATATTTTTATGTCCAAACACGAATTTTTATTCTAATAATTGGCTAAATGGAGTATCGTATAACCTAACTTCAAATACCATCTTTTTCTAGAAAAAAAATATTAATTAATTCATGTCCAAATGCATAAGGTGATAAATCATGACAATCCAAGATTTTCAAATTTACAAGGTTATTATCAATTGATAGCAACAATACTACTAGGACTGAATTTTTTTTGAGGTGGTCCTTCACTGCAAAAAGTATAATTAACTCAAAATTTGAGAAAGGTAAATAATTCTTCTTCTTTTTGTATCTTTATGGTTATTGTCTTTGTCTTTTTAAAGTGAGAGCAAATTGTATTTATTTTTAGTATGAAGATGATTATTCTACCTGCCATGTAAATTGCTCAAGGTAAAAACAAAAAATGTTGGTATTTTTTTCTTTTAAAATTTTAATATTAAAATATAAGAATGCAAAAACTTCCAAATTTTAGCATTCACTGTCTAAAAAAGCTGCAAAGACATAGGACAAGAAATGAAATTATTCTCAAGGTTAGAAATACCACTGCCAAAAGATTGAACTGCATAAATAATTGATTGTCCTAATATAAAATATTTTCATACTTTGTCCTCATATATGATATTAATTAAATAATATAGACATAATTAATTATTCTAATATTATTTACAATGTATGAATAACACTTTTAACTTCTCTATTTTTTAAAAAAGAAAAACATAAAATAAAGTAATCCTATTTTTCTTTCTAGTAGAAGTTTTAAAGATCCATTTGCTTAACTAGGCTCTATATAATGTCGCAACTCGTAACTAGGGGCGAAGCTAGAACGTTTTGTACTTAGGCGAATTTAATAGCTTTAGTATAAACTTTGTATTTATATTAAAAAATTTATTAAACATGTATGAAAATTAACCTGAAAACTCAGTTTACTAACTCATGATGTCGCTAACCTAAAATTAAAAACTCATAAAATTCAAATTCTAGTTCCGCCTCCACTCATATTTACATAAAACATTTACTTAAGGTGGCAAATTAAAGTAGATCATTCACATCAAAATCAGTGAATGAATCTCACAACACCAATATCACAATACCAACATATACTTAAAAACAAATGATAAAAAAGAAATTAACTAACTCAGCGTTAATACTTGATAGATTAAATGTTCATATAACACATCAAAATAGGACGATAAAAGATATGATTTGCGAGCTATTGCATATGAACAAGTTTATTCAGTGCGCACCAGAAAAATAGCAGTTGCGGATTTCTCCAATTCCAACAAAAAAAAAAAAAAAAAAATCCAATATCGTGGAAACATCCTAGCATAATATACTCCACATTTTGTGCTGTCTCTACCCAAAATCGAGTTCATTTATTAAAATGGTGAACAAACATGCAAATTATATCGAAAAACTATATTAAAAAAAACTTATTATTTCAGATTAATTTTTTTTTTTGGCTAATCAAGAATTGAAATTATATATATGATCATGGCCTTAATCTCAGAGCCCAGATTCTTGTCTGAGCGCCGAACCTTCTAAATTTTGTGCCCAATTAATATTTAATGCCATATTCACATATATCAACAAAGTTAAATTAATTTATAATAGTGCAAAGTTGAATTAATAAATTATATATGTGATATAAGGTTTTGGAGTTCAAAGCACTACAACATAAGCTATGCAGTATGTTTTTTGGCCCCTCTCGAGATCTAATTTTCAAAAAAAAAAAAAAAACTGTTTTCCTGGCATTTATGTGGTTATGAATTTATCATTGATAAAGGTAAGTTCTACGTATGATGATGATTAGATCAATATTATTGTGTGAGGTAGAGTGTTGGCCAATTAAGAACACTCACATTCAAAAGATAAAGGTAGCGATCAGAGATGAGGGTGCTCAGATAGATGTGTGAGCATACCATGGGAGAAATTTGATTAGAAACGACGTTATACGGGGCAAGGTGAGCGTAACCTCTGTGGCTGGCAAGATAAGAAAAACGAGGTTGAGATGATTCCGACATGTGAATAGGAGGTGCATGGATGCGCTAATAAGGAAGTATGTGAGAGGTTTGTTGTAGTAGGAGTCATAGGAGAGGTAGAGGTAGGTCGAAAAGAACTGGAGGAGGTGAGTAGACAGAACATGACACAAATACTGCAGCTTACTGAGGATATAACCTTAGATAGGAAGATTTGGAGCTTGAAAATTAGGGTAAAAATTTAATAAGTAGCCGAGTGTTGTTGCACTTTAATTATGTGGAAGAGGTACGAGTACTAGCCTCCTCCTCTCCCCTTCTCCTTATTACATAGTAGTTGTGTAATCTCTTATTCTTCAATGTGTATTACTATTTGTGGTTTAAGTTGCTTTATATCTTGCTATTTTGCTGTCATTTTTTTTTTTGTAATCCCGCTTCAAAAATATATTTTTTGAGCCAAGGGTCTATTAAAAATAGTTTCTCTGCCCCACAAAGATAAGAATAAGATTTATGTATGATCTATAGCCTCCCGTGACCTCACTTATGGAATTACACGAACGAATACGTTATTGCTGTTAATTTAGACATCAATTATAAACTTTGGGTCTCTAAACTCATATTGTAAAGTCTAAACATTACTTATATAAGTTATCTCACATGGGGACTCATCAGTGAGAGTGTACACACTCACACACATACACATCTGCGTGAAATAAAGGAGTCACCTTAATCAATTGTTAATAAATGAAATATTAACTAATCTCTTTTAGAAAAAATAAATATTAAAAATAACAATATTGTTAAATAGTTAATAGCACTCTCCATACCAAACAGGTCGGGGTCAAGGGTCGGGGTTGGGATTGGATATTGGATCTCCGGGTTGGTATCTTGGGCTCGGTCTCTCAGGTTCAAGTCACGAGTCGACGTTGAGGTCAGGTCTTAGGTCGGGGTCAAAGATCGTGTTCCTGGTCGGTATTAGGGTCGGATCCTTCGTAGGGTTGGGAAATGGGTCGAGACATGAGTTCAGGTTCGGGGTCATAGTATTGTCTAGATTATACTTAAATATCCTAATATTTTTTCTTTATTAACCAAACAACAACATGCACAGTGAAATCCCACAAAATGAAATTTAGAGAGGGTAAAGTGTACGCATATCTTATCTCTACTCGTGGAAATAAAGAGACTGTTTCCACAAAACCCTCAATTTTTTTCTTTATTACCCCAACACTAAAAAATAAGTAAAAGAATTACTTATTTTTTCTTTTTCTAGAAAACACATTTTTCTTTCATATCGAACACTCCAAGTTTCCACTTTTTAAAATGCAAATCAGATAAAGGAAAAAAGAATTAACCACTTACAGAGTATTCCGGAACACCTACATAGGCTACATATGTAATAAATGGCTAGATATGAAAATAATAATATGGACTGGACTTCTCTCATGTTGGATCATTGTATTTGAATTGGGCTGGTGATGCAAATTGGGCCACATTGACCTTGGGCTCTATCATAATTTTAAATTTTACGTAGCAGACCTTCCTTAATTTAAAGGCTTTCAATCTCAAATATGATGTCCAAACCGGCCTCTAGTCACTCCTTTTTTTATAGTAGAACAATGTGATCTTATGTCTTCTTCAACACCTATTAGAAAATTGCTTCAAGTAATAACTTCATCCATAAGTCTTATAAGTAGTTATGTATCACCTATCATATTAATGTATCACATGCATCCCAACAATTAACAACCACAAAGGGGAAAAAAAACTGATCTTTCCCTAAGATAATCTCAGTGTCTTCACAATTTTATCATGTCCGTTCAGGATTTGCTAGTACAAAAATTGCTAGCAAAAAATTGCTCGCAAGGGCATGGTTGAGTGGTTGGGAGGTGAGTCTCTGGGAGACTTGAGATCGAATCCAGCCTCCGTCTGCCGCTCAGTCATGAGTTCGTCGCATGGGGTTGTCTAGTGCGGTTTACATCTCCTATGTAGTTTGTGAGTTATTGCACAATGAACAGGTTACCACAAAGTGCTCTCCCAAAGAACATAAACTGTGACAGAGGTTGTGGATTTCTTTTGGGGTTCCAAGAGTTAAATAATTGTAAGAGGGATAGAACACTGAACATGGACCAATTGAGTTTAAGGCAAACCTTAAAGAGTCACAGAAGCCAACTCCTAAAATTGATTGTTGAGATAGGTACAAATAAACCCAAGTACTCCCACCAAAGAAAAAAAAAACATTAAGAACTATCAATTGCATTTAACACATCTCTATCAAGTTGTCATTATTTAATTGAATTAATTGCCATACTGATTAATTTATTAATTTTATGCTCACATCACATATTCCAAATCCCAAAGTCTTAATTACTTTCCTAACAACAAGAAGATTGCAGCTCCGAACACCGCAAGAATCTTGACCAAAGTACACACGATGGAGAACCTCCCACTTTAAAAGCAAATTTATAATACCTGCAGACCACTTTACTTAGGGCATGTTGTAATTGAATTTGGTGTAATTGGGTGTAATTACACAGTTTAACATGTTTGGTTGGCCAGGTAATTACTTGATCAGCAGATAATTGAGTGTAATTGGCAGGAGGTAATTACACTATTCAATTCACAAGGGGAGCTGTAAATTGCTATGTAATTACAAGCTGATTACTTTCTAATTCGTCCTTTTATTTTTATTTTATTTTTTCGTTTTAATTTATTTTTTATTTTTATTATTTTAATTTCTTTTTTATTTTTATTATTCTAATAATTTTAAAAAATATTTTTTTTTTATTTATTTATATTTCATTTCCTTCTCATTTTCAAACCTTTACTTCTTGTGATTCCATGTAATTGTTCGTATTATCTATTTTATATTTATTTTATGTTTATTTTTTTCATTTAGCATTATTTAGTTAGTATTCTAATTTTTTAATTAAAGTAGAATTCATTGTTGAATAAGGTTATATACTTAGGTTTTTCTTTTCTTTTGAATCTTATTTAGATACGTTATATTGAAATTTGACATAAGAGTATTATGTTGACTTTTTTGTTTTGAATTTTGAACTTATGTTATATTTCAGTTCCAATTATTTGTTTTACTAGTATTAACTTGATATTTCACATTGCAAACCATTTATTTTTAGGTAGAATTGATAGATTATCTTTTTGTCAAATATTTTAATAATTTTATGACATTATATTCATAATATTAATATTTTTGCTAAACATGCATTTCATGATGTTCTTAAAAATCATGTACTTTAAGTTTTTATGATTAATTAAATTAAAATATACTAATTTAAAAAATATAAATCAATTATTTTTTTATAATATTATTAGTTAAGAATATATGTTTATTAATTAATATATTTCAAAAGATAATATATATATATATATATTAAATATTTAATTTAATATTATTTATAAAAGCCCTTATTTGTTTAGTATAAATTTTTAGTTTTTGATAATTAGCTTTTATTAAATTTTAATATAACCATGTGATTACACTTGTGCAACCAAATAGTACACTTGAAATTACAGTGTAATTACATTGTGGCAACCAAACAGGTTGATGTAATTACTAGACTGTATAATTACTAGGCTGGTAATTACTACCCTAGTAATTACACCAATTCCAATTACCAGGTGGCTTTCCAAACAGACCCTTATTGTTCTTAACAAAAGTAAATGATCTAAAATAGTGTCATTTTAAAATATTAAAATATAATTAATTATTTATTTTTATATTTATCCTTAGTCATAAATATGTAGAAATATTAATGTGGTATAAAAGATAGAAATACTAAACAGAGAGGAGTACTCTCTTTGTCCCATATTAGTCGATCACCTTATTAAAAATAGATGTCTGATCCAATATTAGTTGTCCACCTTACTAAATTAAGAGAAAATCGATTAAATTTTTCCCATATTGCTCTTGCAATTAATTTTTTTTGAAAGTGTGTGAACATTTGTTCGTAAAGTTTTAAAAAAGTTTCTCAAGAGTGAATAAGTAAAATTATCTTATTATTGATAATTTCTTAAGATGCGTGTAAAATGAAAAGTAGTCAACTAATATAGAACGGATAAAGTAATAAATAAGGATAATTTAATTAAATTACTCTTTATTTAATATTTTTCTTTAAGAGATATGAAATAAAAAATATAACAAGCGATTTGAAATGAGTATGACAAATTTGCAGAATCTCGCTAATCCGCCACTTCCCATTATACTTCACTTTATTAAAATTAAGAAGAGAATTTGGTTTTCGGTCAAGAAGAGAATTATTGATGTATTAAAATTATCATAGGCTCATAGCTAATAGTACTATCATGTTTGACAGTTTTTTTTGTTGTTTTGTATAAAATTCAGTAAATTCGGTGTTTAGTTATTATTTACAATCCCACATAAATAAAACAAATATTTTATCTATCCTATTTTATACGATTCACTTTTTCTTTTTAGTCAGTCGTAAAAAGAATGATACATTTCTATATTTAGTAATAATTTAATTTTAAAATATATGTTTATCCTTAATAAAATGATTTAGCCACACAAATATATATGACTTATTTTAGATCACAAATTTCAAAAAAAAATCTTTCTTTTTTAAATTTCATGTCAAGTCAAATTAACTTCACATAAATTAAAACGGAGGGAGTATAACATATGAGTCAATTGAGTAACCATTAAACTTGCTTTATGCTTAGTTTGTCACGAAAGGAAAGTAGATGTAGGAAAAGTTAAATGAAGGTGAAATTAAAAGGAAAAGTTAGTACTACTACTATTGTTTCTTTTCATAATCGCAGCCTATGACCTTTCAAGAAACAAATAACAAGAAATTCTACTCCATGCATATAAAGTGATAAATTAGTGACCTTCAAGAAAGAGCCAAAAAGGAGATCTAGTAATATAATGGAAGTAAGTAGCACTAAAAGAAAAAAATTAATTACGAACTTCATCAATAAACTGCTTAATTATAACTAATAGATTTTTCTGATAATGCATTGCTAATCTGTCGTTTAGTAGTTTAGTAACGAATTTTATTATTTCGCTGCAAAATTGATTCATCGTTAATTCTTATTTTTGTAAAAAAAACAGTGTACGTAACATGTAGTAATGTGGAACAAAAAAGAAAGTTATATGGACAAGATTAGAGAATGAAAACTTCACATTGTACTACTAGACGTACAAGATTACAATTTTCACAGCATTTTTTACCACCTAAATATAAAAAAAAAAGGCTGTGAAAACACATCTTGCTAAATTACACACACACACACACCCTCCCACCCCTTCCCTAACCCTAGAAAGCTACAACAAATTACAAGAAAATAAGATGTTTATGGAACCCAATAAATAGTTATGGGTCTCATATATATCTTCATACTACTACGTAATTTTTGCTACGTACCGGCGGAGCTAGAAGGTAGGAAGCGGGTTTGGTAAAACTTTAAGATTTTAGTTTAAATTTTAAAAAATTATTTGACATACATAAATTATTAATATAAAACTCAGTAACTCAAAAGAATTAAAATTCTCCAAATGTTGTCTTTTTCTCTGGCTAATGTTAGTCCTTTTGAATCACTGACGTTCTAAATTAATAATTTATATATATGAAATAAATTTTCTTAAGATAAATATAAAATTCAAACAAACTTACCGAATTTGACCAAAACCCACAACTCATGCTCTAGCTCTGCTCTGAGTTAGCACTATATTTATTAGGGAAAAGGTGTCACACACGTGACCACCACCCTCCTCCACCACCGCCACCACCGCTCTTCAAAAACGGCGAGTCAGCTCCGGCGACTCCAGGATTTAGGGAGAAAACACAATGCCAGATCTCTGTAAAAGCTCTAACAATAATGCCATGGTAATACGGAGAATTCAGCTGCAAAAAACAATTGAGAAGTTCTCTTAATTCTTCTTTAGAGTAAATCTCCTTTTCAAGTATCATTTGTAGCATTGATTGACGGAAATCAACGTAAGGATCATCGGAATCTTTCTCCACCGCCACACTCTCCCCGCCGATTCTGCCGAATCCTTGAACTGTTTTTTCGGCGGAGGAGGAGTAGTAGTTGGCCGGAGAACTAGTGGAAGAGGTGGTTTTGTGGTGGTTGGCGGCGGCGGCGGAGTGGCGGCGGCGGGGTTTAGGGTGGAAAATGCTGGAGAGTTTGGGCCGTATGCAACTGTTGCTGCTGCAGCCGAGTTTTACTGTAACGTTGCGTAAAATAACCCTTTTTTTGGTGGTTGTTGACATTGCAGAATTTAGCCAGAAATTTTGCAGAGAGGTTTATGTGAGTTTGTTTAAGGTAAGGTATATAGTGAATAGATAGGGGTATACTGAAATAGGGTAGTGATGGAACATATAAGTTCTTACATGTGAACTGAAAAAAAAAAAACTGCATTAAATAAGAGGTATCCTATCAGGAAACTTTTGTTTCCCTTAAAGAAATAATTTGGTCCTAATTTATGTGGCGGCGTTTGATTAATGAGCGAAGAAATCTTAGGTGAAGGGTGATTTGATACATACCATTGCTAAAAAATTATGTGGTATAAAGAGGTTAAAATATTAGCACCCTTAATATAATTAAGAAGAAAATCTGCACGCACACTTTGTCAAAGTCCTGATTCCGTCATTGGTTTGACTAACCATCTGGATTTAAGAAAGAAAAGAAATTTTTAAAATTTGTAGTTCAAAATAGTCTTAGATATTTATGTGATTAGAGCATCTCATTAACAATAAAATGTGAAATTATTAGTACTAAATAAGAAAGTACGATATTAATTTTTTGAGACATACTTAAAAAAAAAAACATGATACATAAATGAGGGAATGTAATGAGCAGTTTAACTATTTTAGACTGAGAAATTTAATAGACATATTTCATAGTTGAACAACAAAACAACTTATGGATTTAACATTTAGATACAATATTGAATGAGTAAAAGATACTATTAATATAGTTTAGTTTACTGTATATAATAACATGTCCATTATCCTTTTTATCTGATTATCAATTAATGCTTTCACAAAGATTCACATGTAATTATTTTGTAAATGATCTGATTTATGTTAAGTCCACTAATATTTTTCACACGGATAGAACTTGGTAAAAAATACACTCTTGAGGTTCGGTCCTTCTTTAAATCTCACACATACTGGGAGTTTTAGTGCATTGGACTGTTTTGTTTAGATGACACATATGATGCATTTATTTATTTAGTAAACATTATGTGTGAATAAGTTTTCTTATTGTCTCTTATAATTGCTATACTCTAACAGCCAATTATAAGTTGAGTGAAGTAATTAATAGTAACAGCCATATTGGTGACTAATAATGATGACAGCCATGCATATTATGGTCCCTCATCTTTTGAAAGGAAACCTTAATTAGTACCTTTTGTTTGAAGTCGACCAACATGAGATATAGGGTATGTTCGGTACGATGAAAAATGTTGTTTCCTCAAAAATTTGCAGGAAAATAAGTGAGTTTCTTACTTATTCTCTTGTGTTCTGTACATAAACAAAAAATATTATCTTATGAACATTTATATATCATTTAGACAAATATTATGAAAGGTGGAGGTAGGATAGGAAGGAGTACGGGGTGGGGATGTGGGGGGTGAAGATAAGGTGTATTGGAGGACACAATCAATGTGAAATATCGTTTGTGAAACTTGTTTTTCTACTTTAATATATATTAGAAAAATCGTTTTCCTTATTTTTAAAGAAGTTATTTTCTTAGAGAATGTTTTTCAAAAAATGTGACCAACCGAACATAAGAAAATTAGAAATACTGCATACCGAACACACCCATAATCAATTATATAGTGCTGCTCAAAAGTAATATTCCAAGAATACACTTATATATATCTACGTAGAAAACCAGTTGCCAAACCGTTTTAAGTTTTTGTGTATTAATAATGTAAAATATATTTACATAATCACATATTACTTGTGAAATAATGACAACGTACTCTACCATAAATAGTACTACTTAGTAACATGATAAAACAATAACTAACTTGCACTGATAAATTAAATTAAACTAATAACATAAAATATAAATTAAATCTAACTTAGATAAGTTTTTTTTTTCTTCCATTTTGTAGCACCATACAATAGGTAGTAGATATACCCAAAAGAGGTCATAAATGCAAAGACAAAAAAATGAAGCAATAAAAAACATTTACAGAAGACAGTTATAATCATGAGAAATCTGTGTATCCCATAGGCGGTCCAGGATAGTCATAAATTCCAAAAATAAACGCCGAAAAGTCATGATCACAATTCGCAAATGGGTCCGATTTAATGACGGAGTCAAAATTTTCACTAAAAGAGATTAAAATATAAAAATTATGAAAAAGCTAAAGGGTGTCAATATGTAATACGTATACATAAAATTTATTGTTTTCTTAATTATGAAGTGTAATTTTTCGACAAAGAAATATCGATTAACACTCGTTGAGTACATGTGGCTCCGCCACTTGAGTTGGATCTATATCTTTCTTAGCATTTCACCCAAAATCAAGTCTACTTTTCTGATTTTACTAGTACTACAATACTATAATTTAATTGATCGTTTCGAGTTCGTCTTATCTTGGATAATCGAGGCACTTGCAAAATGTCCTGAGACTTATATATTGTGAGTCCCAAGTGTTCGACCGTAAACCCTAACGAAGCTTGCGAACAAATGTCACGTAAGTTATGTGTTAAATTCTTTAACAAATGAATGATAAAATATTTGTTTAAAATATAGAGAATACTCAAATAATGACATAATATACATATTTTTTGATTGAGAACATCGTAAGAGTGAATATCATTTGAACTTTTTTATTCTTCTAAAAATAGATAGTAGAGATTTATATCTTTACTTTCAATAGTTTTTCATGCGTTAGTTCTATATATTATGACTTTTATTATTATGTTTTGTACCTCATCTCAAAGGCTGATTATAGTTGCCTCATTTGGGGTAAGATAGTTACAATAAGTGAGATTATATTAGCAACTTCAAAATAAGACCTTAAATAGCTATAACAAGCACTTAAATTAAATAAAGAAGTTCTTGCATTAAATAATTCAAGTGGTAAAATAAATTATTTAATTTTAATATTCTTTGAAAATTAACTACGTCGTTTCTAATGGCTCCCAATTGGCCAAACTGACTTGTCTTTTTTTCCTTTATCTGTTTTCTTTTAAAGAACAAAGTGACTAGTTTCCTTTTAGGGGTCAACGAAATGAATTGACAAATTATTTTTTTGAGAGTTAATGGTAAAAAATATTATTTAAATTATTTTTTTGATGTGTTTCATATTTTAACTATCTAAAAGTTCTGGTTGGGTGAGTGAATAAAAGTTTGACATTACTAGCTGAAAAGACTAGGAAGTTACATATAAGATGTGTAGGATCTTTTAATCGTGTGAGGCCTTTTGGGAAAAAACGTGGGGATTTAACCCAAAACGGGCAATATTACATCATTAAGAGTATCTTTGGGCAGGTTGAGACCAACAATTGGTATCAGAGGCAAGTTCGACGGAATGAGTATGGAAATGTGGCGGAGTGATGGGGTGCGGGACTAGATTTGCTTACCCTACGAACTTGGAGATGTACACGTACACAAGAAAAAGCTAGTTGCGGGCTTCGCTTGCCATAAAATACTTAGACGCCGTGGGTTGTGAGATTTTTCAGAAAAATTATGCGGGCTTGATCCAAAGCGGACAATATCACCAATCATGTAAGAATATCTTGAGGTTATTTTGGCCCAACAGTTTCATTTTACTTAACTCAATGTTGTCAAGTGGGAACAATAGGTATATTTTAATATAAAGAGAATGATAGTTTAGATAGGTAAAAGAAATCATAAATAATTAAGATATAAAACTCAAAGAAAAAGATGATTTAATTATGTTTTTGACCATTAACTCATTTTTTTGGGCAAAGAAAAACTTAAGCCAAAAATATATGTACAACTCAAACTCCCAAAATTCCCCCAATGATTCTCTCCACGTCTGTGTTTTGCTGTTTTTATTTGCTCAAAAGTCCAAATCCAATTTTCTTTTTCCACCACAAATGAAATAAAAAAAGTCAACTGAGAAGTTATGTTAATGACGAAAATACCCTTTTCACAAGATAAAATAACTGTCTAACGTAGAACTCGTTCGTAGAATCCCAAGAAATCTAACTTCCCTTCAATTACGTGTAAAATAACATTCCTATTCTTAAGGCTAAAAAAAATTTAAAAAAAAAAAAGAAAGTTAAATGCCTCTCTCTCTCTCTTCTAACTTCTTCCCATTCCAAACCGTCGCCACCCTTCACATAGAATAGATGTGAATTCGAGCGCAAGTTTAAGTCATCACGTCTCCTCGTTATAACAACATTTTATTATAAACATGTTCTTATTAAAATTGATTTATTATGCTATATATTTTTTATATTTAACTATAAAATCAAAAGAAAAAAAAATCTTGACAAACGGCATAATTATAAAGATGTTTGATTGTATACGCTATGTAAAAGAAAATTTACAATATCGTTAGGTTACGTGTACGGTTGGTTACCTATAATAACAGGCAGTCTGTCTTATCATCAAGATTATAAATTACTAGTACTATTTCAAGAAAACTTACCTATAAATATTTTTTGGGTGGACTTATGGGGGTCGTTTGGTACATGGACTAAATTATACTGCAATTATAGTTCTAATCTCAAATTGAAGGGGATAAGGTGAGATATCCTAGAACTAAGTTTGAGATAAGATTTATACTCTATCAAACACAATATAAATCTTATCTCAGATTTAATCTTCAGATATATCTCACTTTATCCCGAGAGTAGTATATAGCAGTATATATCTCTTTTTTTTAAAAAAAAAATACTCGCATAATTTAAAATTACATTTCATGACCCTTGCAATTTAATGTAATGGATTTTTTTTTTTTAAAATAATCTTTTAATTAGGCTGACCAAAAACACAAGTAGGACTGCTTCTCACGTTTGCCAATAATTATCTAAACCAACTTAATTATTCTCTCTTTGTTATTTACTGCCCTTTTTTTCTTCTATATATCCTGTCAAACTATTATCATTGAAATTTTGTTCAGATGCTTACTAAAAGTATTTAAATTTAAATTACTTGATTAAACATAAGGAATCTTGGAGTGAAAAGATGTTGGGAAACTTCATTACCAGCGGTTTAGTGTATGTAACACTTTTTCTTTTTAATTTTGTGTTAGTTTTGGATTTTGATTTTTTACTTCTTTGTGGATTTTGATTGAATTATATATGGCTTTGTGGATTTGCAGATTGGTTCTTGGATATGCATATCCTGCTTTTGAGTGTTTTAAAACAATTGAGAAGAATAAAGTGGAGATTCATGAACTTAGATTCTGGTGCCAATATTGGTAAAATTTAACCACTTTGACCTTCTAAATCATCTTATGATATATTCATCAAAGTTGATTTGTATGCTTTTTCTCTTTGGATTGGATTTGAATGGGTTTGAACAATCTTTTTTTTCGAAAAATTTGGATCATTCTAATCTTCTCTGTATCATTCCAATTTTACGGAATGTTCCCGAAGGGACAGTTCGAACAAGCAACGTTTGACGAAATTGGTTTTGCGGAAATATTTGGTCTTGAGTAGTCACTTGTTATATATGTGTTCAATATGTAGCATAAAAATGTCTCATGAAACTATTATTCAAAGGAAAAATTACATAAAAGTGCACGTGACAACCTTACATTGCAAAATATGGCCAATTTTTTATGCTCTTATAAAAAATGGCCTAATGTCTAAAGAAAAAGAAAGTTACTTTACAACTTTAGCCAAATTTTACTCTCTCTCATACACACAATTCAATCTTCATAGTTGTTCATATTGCTACAACTAATGAACATTTAAGGGAATATGGGTCTATAAAATTCGTAGACCAAACATATAACAAATTTACATTACAATTTCACAGTTATAGCATGAATATTTTGGATGTTCAGCCATTATTGAAGATCCAAGCTTCAAAATTTGAAAATTAAATTTTCGTAAATAAATTTTGCTTCGAGTGGGTTTGATTGCAAAAGATTGGTTATGTATTGAGGAGCATAAATGTGAAATTTTGGATGATTTGGTGTAGTTTTTAGGTGGTTTTGGATGAATTTGATGCTTGAATTCGAGGAAGAAGATGAAGTACGTCTTGTTGTATATATTTGTATACTGTATTGTATATTGTTGTATATACAATACAGTTTTTTTATTTCAGTGATTTTCTTCTTCCTCTCCATACTATACATACTTATACAAGGTAGATACATTGTTTAAACATTATATATACATAATTATACAACGTATTTACATTGTATAAGTTTGTATAGATTGGGAAGAAAGAAACAAATCACCAAAATAAAAAGACTGTATTGTATATACAACAATATACAATAATATACAAATATATACATTGTTATACAAAAAAGTTACTTTACACTTATGGCCAAATTCAGATTTGGCTATCAAATGTAATGTAATTTTTTGGCCACGAAATTGCAATGTATATTTACTAAGTGTACTTTTTTGAAATTATCCCTTATTCAAATGCTTTAAAAGCAAACATTGATAATTTACATATCATGAGAACAACATGAACAATAATTAGTATAATGAGATGGATTAAAGTTATATATGCTAAGAGATATATATATTTTACGTAATTAACGTAGTTTAACCTATTATATTAGGTTATAAGTTATCATTTTCTCATGTTATCATAGAGATTTACCAATAATTTACCTTATGTGTAAATGTTTTTCACACAATTGGTGTATATAGAAGAACTATAATGAGATTGATGACTTGGGGGCTTTAAAAGCATTTAAAATACATCCTTAAATATAACTAATTAGAAGATTCCTGAGTTTGTTGGGATTGGTTAAGTCAGTCAACTATCCTTTGCGGTGCACCTCTAATTTCACAAGGTGCACATCATTTCTCAGCGTAGATGTCGAATAACTATGTCCACCAATACTTTAATAGTAAATGAGAAGAATTCATCTTGTGTCTATATTAGGACTCAACCAAATTTATTGATCGATCGACCACTTGACCATAATCTTAAGTGCAAAGAATTTTCAATCATCTCTATCTATATTCTTGAATAATTGCTAAAGAAAATAATTCATTGTTCAAAAAATGATTCACAGAGAAGAGAGAGATTTTGTTTACGGATTTTTGAGTAGAATACAATTGTGTTTGATGGTTTTCAGGATTATTGTCGCGGCGCTGAGAATCTTTGAGAGCTTTGGTGATTTGTTCTTGTCATGGTATGATGCTCTTTAAGTGAAAACCTTGTACTTTTTTCAGCTGTCCATTTACATCTTAACCAAAAATGACACTAGCTATTACTACATTGTTTGTTTTTAGGTTACCAATGTATGGTGAGGCAAAATTGGCACTTTTCATCTACTTATGGTATCCAAAAATAAAAGGCACAGCATACATCTATGAGACCTTTTTGAAGCCATTTGTTGCAAAGTATGAAAAAGATGTTGACAGGAGTTTACTGGAATTTAGAGCCAAGGCATGGGTCTTAGCCATATATTACTGGCAAAATTGCACAGAAATGGGACATGCAATGTTCTTGCAGATGCTTGAGTATATTGCTTCTCAGTCTAAAAGAGCAACACAGACTAATTCTGAGGTACCGTTTTCTTGACATGTACTATTAGTTGCACACTCAAACTATTCCTAAGCACCTCTATATCCATGTGCACCTCACAAAATTACAATATTGCTTTGAGGTATTATCTTGATGCATTTTGCTTATAAGATAATCGTCAGTTACGCACTTAAACTATTTGTAATCTTAGTTATCCTCTAGACGGTGTTATTTGATAGCACCTCTATATTACATAAAAATTAAAATTGATCATCTTTTGGGATGCTAAGCAAATAATAGTACTAGTAAGTAAAAGTTGTCGAGATGCAATATAATTACATAAATATATGATAAAATTAAACAATTTAGAGTATATTATTTTTAACATTTTAGATTCTTTGATGATATGCATGCATCGTATAATCTTAATTAGTATTAATTGATAGCCCCTTTATATCCATGTGCACCTCACAAAATTGACGACCGTTTAGAATGTCAAGCAAATAATAGTACTACTGGTAATTTAAAGTTGTTCGCGATATAATATAATTAAATAATAAATGAGTGTTATTTTAATTATTAAATAAAATGATTAGACAATTCAATAGAAAGCAATTCTAGAAAATTTATATTTATGAAAAAAACTTTTGCATGTTCCTCAACATTAGTTTTAATTTCTCTTACTTACAAATTTCAATTTTATTCATTAATTGCAGAAAAAAGATGAGACTAACCATTCAGACGGAGCGCCACCAAACACGCCACTCGGATTATTCAAGAGGAACAATAAACAGGCGACTGACACGAGGTCATCGCCCTTTTCATCATCACCACCACCACCACCACCACCGCGGCCGGCTGACTCTGATAGTCTTGAAGACAATAATCTTCATGCTGCCTGGGCCAAACTAAGACGTTCCAACAAAGGGATGAGTTAGCCAAAATAGTCACCACAATAAGTGAAAGTTTCTGTACAATTGTGAAAAAAAGTTTTGAGCAAAATATTTTTGAATGATTTCTTTTTTCTTTTCCATTTGTTAGATTTTCCAGTTTTGGCAGAATTATATTAGAAATGAAATTCTTTCTGTTATAACTTAATATAAGTTAGTTTTTTGTTGAATGTTATAGCTAGTTTTTTTTTTGTTTTTGTTTTTTGGTTTTGACAACTACAAGGAAAAGTGGTAAAAGAGTAGTAGTAAGTGATAAAAGAGTAATGTGCTCTTCTTCTTTTTTTGAAGTGCTCTTTATTTATTGGTAGGAAAGATCATAACGGCTCAAGCACTAGCAATTTGAATGGTACTGAAAAAAAACGTTAATGATTGATAAATAAAAATTTATATACTATTTATTAAATAAAAAATGTGATGTAAATAGTGCAAAAGAAGATGACAATATCTTAAGAAATGGATATACTTCCGAAGATATATGGACAAAATATATGATCAAATGCTAGGTAAGTTTGATTTACTTTGCAAGTAGCTCTTCCCCTTTTCTCTACGTGTTAAAATTTCTTTCAGTTTTTCACTAGGCTTTCAATATATACTTTAGGTATAAATTAATATGATTTCCTGAATAATTGATATATTTGTACTTTGTAGCTAAATCTCATACGTAAAATCTTTCATCTTTACCTTCAATTATGTTAAAAATAACTTGTAAACTTTATTATGATCGTAATTTCTCCTGATACATTACTTATTTTCCTAACGTATACTTGTTGTTAAGATTGGCAAGTCAAAAGTTTTTTTTCCACCTGGTGTTCGATATCACGCAAAAGGAGGATTATTCAAAATTTATCTGAAGCCTGGTCTAAAATTCCTGAAAAAATAGATTTTTATGATTACATTGCAATAATCCGGCAAAAGGAGGATTATTCAGAGCAAGTTCAATAGCTAACGGAGATGGAATAGCGGTTGGATGGTTAGGACACCCTATTTTTAAAGATAAAGAAGGGCGTGAACTTTTTGTACCCGTATACGTACTTTTTTTGAAACATACCATTTTGGTAGACGGCGATGGAATTGTTAGAGCCAGTGTTCCTTTTAAAAGGGCAAAATCGAATCGATATCACATTGAGTGCGACTAAATTCGAATTCGCATCGGAAAGTCCCAAAGATAAAAGTGCTTCTTAACAAAAGCAACTCCGTACTCAGAAAACTCGAATTCAAAATCTCTAATCAAAGATAAAGGAATACTTACCACTCTATCATATTGGAACATTTGGAGGACATTTTATGGAACACTTTTGGGTCATAAGATCTCACTATGTGTCGCGAAAACAGGCACTTGCAGAAATAAAAAGTAAAATTGCGTATAATAGATTCTTATAATCGAATCCCTTCCTCGAATCTTGCACATAGCCAGAGGTTTAATGCACCGGGACGCGCTATTGTTATGATGCCACTATTTGTCTTATTCCAATAGATTTGAAGAAGCACATTCATCCTCACCAAATGCCAAAATTCTTCCACAACCTGTGAATCTACTTATCCACACCAAACCCTACACAAAACTATTTCTCCACCTTTAACCATAAACCAGCAATTTTGTTCCAGAAATTTCTGCCAGGTCCCCCTATCTTTTATCAAATACCCATACCCCCTTTTTCTTTACTGTCCATTCATAACTCATAGTACCCATTTTTCATCCTTATCCCCAAATGGCTTGCTCTGCTTCTGCTTCAACTGCCCTTCTTTCTTCCACTTCTAGAGCTTCCATTTCCCCCAAATCTCACATTTCTCAATCATTTTCTCTTCCTTCTTCTTTCAATGGACTTCGCAATTGCAAACCCTTTGTTTCTCGTGTAGCTCCTTCATTCTCTACTCGTGTTGCTCAATCGGAACGCCGTCGTTTTGCTGTCCGTGCCTCTGTAAGTAGTTTCTCTTTCACCCCTTTTTCTTTTCTTGCTTAGTATTATTGCATTTTGAGTTAACTATTTTTACTTGTCACATTTCGTTTTAATTTAATATTTAGATGGTCGAAAATTATGCGAAAAAATACATTTTAAAATGCTAGTAAGAGTTCATGCGGTTTGACCTCGAGAAGCGGAATAGTGACTAGTAAAAGTGGACGGAGGGAGTATCTCTAATTCTGAATCTTTTCGGTAAAGGGTTCACTTTTATTCTGGCTAAAGTTTCCTTTTTTCCTCCTTTTTAACGGAGTTTATGATTAAAAAAAACATTTTTTTGTGAAACAATTATCTTTTCTTATATTTTATTTTTCTTATTACTGTATTTGTGTTGTGCACTTGAATTTGGAAGCTCAATGTGGTTCGTTTAAAGACGTGATTTCTTCATTTTTGTTATTTCCTTTCCAAACTGCTTTGAACGGTTTTTTCTCGAGCCGAGGGTCTTTTGGAAACAGTCTCTCTACCTCCTAGGTAGGGGTAAGGTCTGCGTACACCTGCCCTCCTCAGACCCCACTTTGTGGGGTTACATTGGGTATGTTTGTTGTAATGTGGTTCGTTTAAGCTTTTATTTGTTAAATCTTTGCATAATAGGAGTTCTGAACAAGCCCCGTGTACATGGACGGCTAGGTAGGTGAAGTGCTGCGTGTAGTTTTGTAAGGCTTAAGCATGCTTTCAACAGACTTTATACTTTGAATTGTAAGGCAATGTAAATTGTATTTGTGGACTATGTTCACTTGTATCTAACTTGGCACTGGTAGAGTGGTAAATTGGAGTTCATATCCAGGATTAACTATTATGGTATGTTGCGTGCTGCATACTTTCCAAAAAGGAATTTAAGGATTGGATGACAGTGGTTTTAATTAGAACTTATGACCATCCATTGCAACCCACTGTAAAGGACAACAAGTATTGAGCATGACTATCTAGTAGATATTAGACTAAGTATAAACCAGTCAACTTAGTTTCTATAGAGACCAAAAGTTACATAAAAAGACCAAGTAAAATAAAAGATTTTTTTTTTTCAAGATTCTTGAGTTCCCAATCGTCCCAAGAATTTACCTTTTCTTCTACTTTATGTTGATAAAATCTCACCTCATCAAAAAATGTTGTTAGACCTTCTCTGTTGTGCTTGTGCTTCTTTTTTAGATCAGGATTCAGCTATCTAATGTCATTTCATGTATGTTTTCATATATAGAGTGAGCTCCCACTTGTTGGAAATCAAGCACCAGACTTTGAGGCTGAAGCTGTTTTTGATCAAGAATTCATCAAGGTAATATATTGGTGTTATTATTACTTACTTGTAATTGGAGAAAAATGCTTAATTCCATTCGAAGAAGTATGGTTCATTTTAGATTTCAAAACATGAATGATTTATTTAACTTTACAATTTAAACATTAGTCAATCAATCAAATCTCAATTCTAAAATACCCTGTGTCAGCTAATAAGTTGCACTACCTTGTCGGCTTAGAATAAACACCATTAGTAAATTAGAAACCTTGAGGGAGTGTACATTGTTGGCTAACCAATCTGATAGCAGTTGGTGACGGAATCTTAAGTTATATGAAGTTTGAGATAATATGGTCGTTCTTACTTTCACTTCCGGACCCCTTTAATAACTATTAGACCTTTACACATTTAATTGAATTTTATGGATTGTACCTGCTGTTTGCAATTACATTAATCCTTTTTATGCAGGTTAAATTATCCGAGTACATCGGGAAGAAATATGTGATTCTCTTTTTCTACCCACTGGACTTCACATTTGTTTGCCCTACAGGTTGGTTTTGGCCCTGAACTCTCTCTGCTGCCAATTTCAGATTCTTCTAATTAGTTTGCGCTGACTATTTTGGTTGCTAAATGTGTTGTATTAATGTAATATCTTGTCCCGTTACTGTAGAGATCACTGCTTTCAGTGACCGTTATGCAGAATTTGAAAAGGTGAACACAGAAATATTGGGTGTTTCCGTAGACAGTGTGGTAGGTATTTCTTTCCTTCAAATTTTTATTATGAAGTTATAAATTCATCAACTTGTATGTGTGTGCCCAGTGCTTTTTCAGTTTCTGCATTTCATATGCTTACTTTAGTATAATGTGATAATTTAATTGTTATTTCTTCAATATGCCTATAAAAGGGTTAGTTTGTACCTAAATGGTTTGTCGTGATGTTGCATTTATGCTGCTAACTAGTATGCCTCTTTCACTTGTTTGCAACTCTGTGTATCTTTGTGATGTATGAATTTACGCAGAAGCCTAGTTTATCTGTATAGACATGAGCAAGGGTTCCTCGTCACTTTTTCTTTCGCTTAACAGGGGTGAGAGCGTGGGTTTAGATTGGGCAGGGGTGGATCAAGGAAATGTTAAGACAAAAGTCATTACGTTAAAAAAGATGTAGTAATATTTGGTGAAAGAATCTCTTCTCGGGATATAAAAGAAGAATTTTTCCCTTAAAACAACTATAAATAAACAATTGGCGAAAAGTTCAATTGAACTTGGGATTGCTAATTACACTATATAATAAGTGAAGCTCTTGTGGACGACCAAGGGTACACCTGTAATTTCATGTTAATTGTAATCTTACGTGTTACTCAGGTCGGCAGCTCAACTCATTGGATTCGAGCCAAGTTTGGCTCAATTCCTCAAAGTTCGGATTAGTTTACCTGGAGAGGAGTCATGTATGCTTGGTTAGAAAAACCATTGCCCAGAATGGAACCCTCAACCACTGCTTGCTGGGTTCAACTTTCAAACATCTTAACCTCTGACTGAAGGGATGTTAAGCAGAGTGGTTGAATTTTCTTAACCTTTTCCACTTCTTCTGCAACAGTCACTGAAATAGCTCATGACTTATGAGAAACTCTTGTACAATGAAATTTTATACACACTCCAAATAGGTGTTTAAGAGAAATAGCATGTGAAGGTCTTTCTGGGAGTATATAAGATTGTAGATCATTAAGTAGTGAATCAGACCTTTTACCTGATATTGTTATTATTCTGCTGTTATGTTATAATTAATAAGTCGAAAAGGACAAACATGTTGATTCATTTATATTAGTTTGTAAAATGTAAAATTGTTGTGCCTCGGTTATGGACTTGTTTGCAATTATTCAGTTGTAATGTCCAATGGTTTTTGTCGCTAGTCTCTTGAGTACCTTTTTATCTTTTTATTATTGATTTCATGCTGTTTCTCTTGCAGTTCTCCCACCTTGCATGGGTCCAAACTGATAGGAAGTCTGGTGGTCTAGGTGATCTGAATTATCCATTAATTTCTGACATAACCAAGTCAATTTCAAAGGCATACAATGTACTGATCCCCGACCAGGTATGTCATTCTGTGTGCCACTTTTTAACTTTGAGCATTATTTGTTGATGTTGAGTTGTCATATCCCTGTACTGAGTCATTTACATTTTGTAAACTACTATTACTAGATGTTGTACTAGCGAAATATTCATTTTTGGAGAGTACAGTACACTGCGCCTTGGATGTAAGAAAATATGTATTGGTATGAAGTTAGCTTCTAGTACACGCAACAAGGGTATGGTACTAAAAATATAGACAATAAATTGCATCAATCGTATTTACACAGACTTTGCGTTGTTATTGATCTCCCTTCTTAACTACGTCCCTTCTGCTATCATACCTTATTCACTTTCACCTCATCCTTATAACTTATTTTGATTAGAAGAGGAATCTGCAAATTTGCTCTTGCTGCGGTTGTGGACTTAATATCATGGAAATTAGAGCAACTTCTAGATTTTGCCTCCAGTTGAAGAGGCTACTTCTGTTTCTGTTGAAGATATGTTTAATGTTGTATCGTACAGTATAATTTTTTTCTGATCCTTAGTGTACATCTCTTGTAATGTGTTCTATCTCCCAAAAAACCAAAAAAAAAAAAAAGAGGGGTGGAATAATGTGTCTCATTTGAGATTGTGTTTTCTCGTGGCTTACACATTCTGATGTAATGGAAGCAGCTACCCACGATTTTTCTGGTGTTGTTTCAGGGGATTGCATTGAGAGGACTTTTCATCATTGACAAGGAAGGAGTCATTCAACATTCAACCATTAACAATCTTGGAATTGGTAGGAGCGTCGATGAAACATTGAGAACTCTTCAGGTATAAATCGGCCATTGTATTCAAGCTTTTGCCAGTACACATTTCAGCCTCGATAGTTCGACCTGAATCTAAATAATATTAATGCTTATAATTGCTTTGGGTTTCCCAAAACAGGCGTTGCAATACGTTCAGGAGAACCCAGACGAAGTGTGCCCGGCTGGATGGAAGCCTGGGGAGAAATCCATGAAGCCTGATCCCAAGGGCAGCAAGGAATATTTTGCATCCATATAAGGGGATGATTGAGATTGCTTTGATCTAATCTGTTGTTAAGAGAAGTTGGAGAGAATACTTTTCTGTAACATTTTTTCTAAGGTACTGGTTGAGTTTGGGCATTTTTGAGAACAGATATGTACACTCATGTATTCTGCCTTTGAAGACCATTACCTTTAAATAATGTCACAACCCAAGTTCATGTTATGTATTGTTCGTTTTTGCCCAACAAACCTCGTGGATTTGCCCCTTGGGCCATGCCATCATCGAGCCCAAAACGTGTGTACCAAGTGATTTTCTGATGTCTTCTAGAGCTCCTTGCTTTTCTTTTCCATTTCGATGAGGAATTAGCTTGAGGTGTCATGTACTCGTTCTTCTTCAGAAGCTTGCCAAGCTAGAACTGTATCAACTCCTTTCTTTGACCCGCCTTCCTCTCCGTCATGGACGTCACATATAACCTCACTCCATCTTTTCTACAATTGGATCATACTTTAATGATTGATATTAGGAAATATACTAATCTTTTGCTTCACTTCACAGTTCTACACACTATTCCAGTTTCCAACTCCTCTCTTTTCTCATGGGCCAATAATTAAATGGACAAATGATAGGTTTTGCCCTAGGGTCTTGTAACAGATTACAGGACACCACAGCAAGAGGTGCAGTAATGGTCGGACGATTGTAAAAAGTCATAGCAAATTCACTAGCTATTTATACTACATGATAGGTGAAGAATCATCCCGTATATTCTTTTTTGGGGCTATAACTTTGTCGAGTTGTCTAGCATCCTTTTCCATTATGCATTTTTCAAACAAAGAAGAAGACTATAACTTTGAGTCATCAACAAGAAAATTCAGAGTCAAGTGATCATTCGTGTTTATAATTCCTGTCATTTGTCGATAGAGAAAACAATGCTACTATTCCTCCATGGGAAGATGTGATCAAGGCATGTAACTGCTTGGCAAATTATAGATGACTCTCTACTATGAATCAACTCTCTTTCTTCCTTGAAAGTCGGGTTCCTCGTCATATTAGGGAGACAAGTCTAAAAAACTTTTTCTTGAACAATCAGATTTCCATTTTTTTTTTCTTTATGATTTTCACTTTCCCAAATTTTTAAATAACAAAATTAGCTTGTTTATTTTTACTTTTTCATTAACGGTAGATTTTATTGCCATGTTCCATCACATGGCAACTTACTTTATGATAATCTTAGTTATTAGATGTAATCGTTTATTTATATATCTCTAACACATAGCTATGACCATAAACAAACATATATTAGCCAATAATACATATGTATGACCTCATAATTCGACTAAGACTTGGTGTACAAGACTACAACCACATGTTTTAAGAATATTTTATAAGAGATTAATCATATTTCTATTGAAAGATTCCACATATTTTGGAGTCAACTATTTTATTGAGATGGTTTTACAACCATAAACATTCTATTAATCAAAGAAATAAGAAATTGATTATATAATTTTCAAATGGTTCATGGATCACCTAACAAATAATGAAGCAATAATTAACTTTTCATAATAAATTAGTTTATTAAACATGCAATTCGTCTTGCAATTGTATAATTTGTCTGTTGTAATCGAAGTTAAGCAAAATTGCTGCTGCCTCACCTACCTCCATGTATAGCCCTCAACAAACATTCAAAATATTCTCATGGTATATGTTTTATAAATAAATAGGAAGCCAACACGATAAATATTTACGTGCACCTAGTGTTTACACCAAACTAATGTAATACAGAAAAGCTCGTGATTCGAGATTTACTAAAGGGAATAGAAAGAGGGCAATATACACACATTTTTAAGTAGGAACATCAATGACTTGTACAAGAAAAAAAAGGGCATATACAGTAAACTAAACATAGACAAAAGCATAATGCCTGAACAAAATGGACCTTCAACAAATCCACAAAAACTGATACTCTTGATTTTTTGAAGCATAATGCCTTTGAGCAAAATGGACCTCCACAGATCCACAAAAACTGAGTACTATATTTTTAATTTTTTTTTTTTTTTTTTTACCTTCCAGAACTGTATAATACTATGTATACTGAAATCTCTAAAATACCCGATAAGCAAAAATACGAAATGTAATGAGAAAAAAGCACATTTTAAGTAGGAACACTGGATTCGGGCGTATAATTATATCTTTGAATTTCATCCTCCCATATCAATTTTGATATGATTTCATCCTTCTCAGGTACATGTTCCTGTAACATCAAGAAAATAAACCCAAGATTGATTCAGAACATATTTAACACTTCTATATCTTTCATAATCTACCATTTTGTAGAAAGAAGATAAAAGACTAAGCTTAGAATATTAACAAAAGTATTAAGTTATATTCTATTTATGTCTATGATTGGAGGTATGGTATTAAATATTAAGAGAAGTTTCTGTCAGTATGAAAGGCCTAAAGTGGGACACAACATTTTGCTAATAAAATAGAAAGTTAGTGCTTCAAGTTGAACAGTTCAAAGAACTTAAAAACTAGTTTTATATTTGTTACTTTGACAAAACAAATTAAGAGTAAGGATGCTGCAACAACTTTACAATGCTTATTTTACTAATACTATGCAGAAAAAGAACAAAAAGTGAGTCTAACAGTGTGAATGTATTCATACCTCAAGTTCTCTGATCAACTCTTTGGCTGTTGGAGCAGACACGATTATGCGACGTGCAGTTGGAGAGATAAAGCCTTCATCAACGGCCTTATCGATAAAAGACAATAACGAATTATAGTAACCCTCAACATTCAACAGTCCCACCTGCATCATTAGATTATATTAATATCAACGATAAAACGGCCTTCATTGCACAAAACAAATCATTATTCTAATGCTTAAGAAGCACTTGCTTGCCATTCAAACAGGATTATGAAGAATGACGATGATTAGGATGTGCAAATCTGTTGTATAATCTTTCCATGTGAACCAAAATTAATAAGGATCACGTGCTTCGATACCCTTTTCCTTTTCATTTTTATTTTGATAAGGATTGTTGACTTGAATGCAGAACCCCAGCAGGATTTATTCTTTAGACATTTAGGAACACCTTAAAAATAAGCTATGTCGTGAAAAAGGTGACAGACAATTTCAGAATATAGAATTTCTAGTGTTGGATAAAGTATTATCAAACTTCTAATTCAGATGCAAGAGCATAAGAGTTCAAATCAGTTAGAAATGGCAAAATGGTAAACAAGCTAAAAGCTATATTGCTCGGACTCTTCAAAATGCCAATAGATGCATGCCGGACCAACAAAGGTGCAACAATATTTTTGAAGAGTTCGAGCAACATTTTTTACTAGAAGCGTGTTGTTGCAAAACAGTAGTCACTCTAGAGGTCTTTGGAGAATGATGGCATTTAGTCAAAAGGTTAAAAATTCAAGCAATGACCATCTTCACAAGCAAGATTTGATCACTTTCTTGGTTTCCTTTAATTCCAAGGGAAAACATTCTGTCAAACTTTTCGTCATTAAATACTAATTTGTCATACTTTTAACTTGAGTATATGCTTAATTATAGGTGCCTTCATTAGAATGTTTCATTTAGACCTTAATTAGTCAAAGACCTACCACCATTACAAAATTCTGATACACATATTTCTATGTAAAGTAATCTGAACAAAAATGTAGATTTCTTACTGGTTTCTGATGGATTCCAAGTTGAGCCCATGTGATAACTTCAAGAAGTTCTTCAAGTGTACCATAGCCGCCTAAAAATTAAGAAAGCAGAATACCGATTCATTAATACAACACAAACTCTGCAGCAGCAACTAATCAGGGGAAAACATAAACTTTGATGCGTTAGTTATTTACCAGGGAGGGCAATGAAAGCATCAGCTTGCCGGGCCATTTCAGCTTTCCTTTGGTGCATACCGGACACTGCTCTCACTTCTCCAATAGTTTCGCCAGTTAACTGTTACAACATTCAGGACCATAACAAAAATTTAGCATGTCTTAAACATGAAATGAACTCTGTAGAAAATGATTTTGAAGTTTGTTCTGAGTGGTTACCTCTCTTGGCATGAGTGTCTTTGGAATCACTCTGCAATAGAAAACACATCCACACGGTTAATTAACAGTCAGAACTAATAAAACGAATTGATAACATGCATAGTAACACAGTAGTAATAGTTCAGTTGCCCAAAAAGAAAGTCTATGTACTATGCTAAGGTGCATGTGCTCAGCTATGTTCATCAAACACTCCAAAAATAATGCTGCACCTGTGTCGGATCCTCCCAAAATGCACTTACTTTTGGAGAATCCGGCACCTGTCAGCATTCTGAAGAGTCCGAGCAACAAAGGTGCTCAACACTATATTGCTATTTATAAACTGATAACATGTATAACACAGTAGTAATTATTTGCTAGTTCAGAAAATGACCCACTGTGTGCCAAAAAGGGAATGCACAGACAATAATTATCAAAAAGACCAGCATTTGATCCCATGATGTCTGCCTTTAGGTAGTCCTCAAGAAAGCCATTTCATTGAGAACTGAGAAACTTGCAAGGTTTAAAGATCTTAACTTTAAGAGATTACAGAAAAATCATAACAATCTTACACAGTATGTTGCTTAGACTCTTCAAAAAATGTCTAACCTCCACAAAGTGGTGAAATCGACTACAAAGACATTTTCTTACTCGTTTGTGTGTGTGAGTGGGGCAGACAGGTTTATACACCAACAAAATCAAGAATTCAATCACTATCAGTTTAATATTTTAACGCGTTGTAACAGGTTACCGACCTTATTTTTGTCTTAACTCGTTTGTAGAATTCTTTTAAACTCAATGAATATAAAATGAAAACATGAGAGTTGGGTTATACATGAACATATCCCGGAATTGTTATCTCTTATCCAACGAACCAAACGACAAACTAATTATTGAAGTTAAAACGCTTACCCAAGAACATGGCGCCCGCCATCATGAACAGCCTGAGAAACAAGACCCATCAAGCCCACACTTCCACCTCCATACACTAAATCAATCCTCCTCTCCACCTTCATCCCACACACACATCAAAATCATTAGCAAACAATAATCATAATCAAATTCTTTTTTTACTATAACTCAATTTCTCCAAAATTTTACATCCAGTAAAACATGTAATCATTAACAAGAATACACTAGCATAATAAAATTAGGGAAAAAAGTTCCCAGAAAACAAGTTCTAGAGACGTGCCAGAGAATGGTATTTTAATATTTTTCTTATGCATGTGCATATATTCACAAGGACTGAACAAATTAAAACACACTTGTAAGAGTCATGATAACAAGATGGCACGTTCTGTTCCCTATGAAAAAGCATGAAAAAATTTCAAGAACAGAAATTCATAAAAATAAAATAAAACTTAAATCATGCAAGAACACTGCTCAACTAATTACAGGCAGGCTACAGCTAGCAACACACAAAAATCTCATTCTTTAATTCCCTTTCTCATGCTAAACATTTTCCTTCACAATCATATACCCCACCTAGAAAAAGTTTGGTTCTTGAAGCAAAGTAAATGTGAAAATCAACTGAACAAAAAGAATTATACCAAATGATCAACAAGACATATACAGACTAAAAAAGCAAAACTTTTGCTAGAAGGGAAAAGATTGAAAGAACTCAAAGTAATAAAAATGGGTTCTTCCCAGCGGAGACAAAAAACACAGATGATTTTTTTCTGACTGTACTAGTCTTAGTGAACAAGGATAGTGTCAGCCCAAGCTGATCACGACACCACAATTATAAAAAAAAAAGGGTTCTTGATTTTAGCTCTCTATGGGCCTTTATTTCATGAACATTACGAAGATCTTATAAAACAGGTAAAAAAAAATGTTGAAAGTTGAAAAGAGACAAAAGGGGCTTAAAAAAATCATTTTTTTTCCATGAAAAGTACAAAACTTTCTGCCTCATGGAAACAGAAAAAGAAAATGGAAGGGCATAAAAATCATATTTTTTTTCAAAAAAAGCACAAAACTTTCTGCTTCTTGTAAACAGAAAATATGAAAAACTAAAAAAAGGGGTTTAAAATAGTTACCAGTTCTTTCCCTAGATCAATAGCAGCTTCTTGATAGCTAGGTTTTTTCCCAGAACTGCTACCACAGAACACACAAATTCTATTAAACTTTGAACTTCTCTCTTGCTCCATTCTTTGTATTTTTCCAATGTTCTCTCTATTCTCTCTCTCTCTATATATTGTGTGTTTATATGTTTACCAAATGAGACTAAAAGGGAACTAAGGAAGAAAAGGGAAAAATAAGGAATGAGAAGAAAAAACTGCAACTTCCTTTTTGGCATTTACAAGGAAAAAGGACTACTTTTATAGACCCTTTGTTCAGCTGATGAAGGGCTAATTAAAAAAAATGCTAATTTTTATTTGATGATTTTATATTACATACCATAATAGCAACAAATTCTTTGTAATTCTATAAATGAGATTTGAAAAGAATGGCGTATATAGTTTTATCCTTACTTTTATGGGTAAAAAAGTTATTTTTATTTTTGATTATTAGTCTCTTGGATAAATACAAGATATAATTGCGTATAATAAATCTTTGTGATTTAATCTTTTTTCAAATTTCATGTATAGCGGCAGTTATAATGCATCGACCTACGTTTTTTTAACCTATTTGATCAATTTTTTGAAAGGTCAAAAATATTTCTTTTTTTTTTCTTTCAAAATGTGCTTATTTTAAAAAGAAAGTGAGCTGTTTAGTCTCTTTTTTTGGGGGAGAAAATAACCTTAAAAAATAGCTTGCTTTTAAAAGCATTTTTAAGTAAAATACACATAACAGATTTTATAAAAACTTGGCCAAATAATAATTGATGTTCAAAAATATTTTTAAAATTAATTGACCAGACACAAATTACTTCTCATTGAAAGTACTCTTTAAAGACATTTTTTAAAATAAGTCAATTTTAAAAGTTTGACCAAACATGTTATAACTTTCGACAATTCTTTTCTTTTATTCAAACTTAAAATGGAATAATATAAACGAGCTCACATAGGCCGAGTTATTTTAATTACATACCCAAAGCATAAAAAAACTTACTTAAAAAAGTTGTTTAGAATTAATTATGTCTATGTTGATAGAATTAATTAGGATATTCTTCTGTCTTCAACTCTACCTTCTTAGCCAAGCAATTGACTACTTTAAACATTTTAAATTATACAGGATAATCTCCACTACATTTTCCATTTTTATTAGTATAAACTTTAATGAGCAAAAGATTTTAAGAGGCATAATCTTTTTTTTCCCTTTCTTAGTTGATCTTTTTCTAAAAAAAATTAAATTCTAAGATAAAAGATATGATCTTCTAGATATCAAAATAAATATATGTGTGCCTATCAAAGAGATTCAAGATTTATTTTAGAATATATATTTATAATGTCGAGAATCAGAAATAGATTCAAAATTTAATAATATACACTAATATTTAAATTTATAATCAAATAATTATATATTTAAAAATTTTATCAATACATACATGAAGTTTAAAAAAATTATTGAATTTATATGAACTCGTAGCTTGTAAGTAACATTTAGTGGCAAAGCCATTTTCTATTAAGAAGTGTCAATTGATACCTCTTTATCGTAAAATAAACACTGCTTAGATAGCTTAAATTTTAATTTTAATTGTGTATATAAATATTGTTGACTCCCCCTTTTATTTTGTCTACTTTTTTTCTATATATTTTAACATTACTCGGTAAAAGTTTTGATTTCGCTATTAATTGCAACGTGGATCTTCGTCTATCAAAATTGATTACCAAAATTGATTATAATATTAAAAATGAGTATGGGTTCTATATATTAATGATATATAAGCGATTTACAAAAGATAATTACAGATAATTTTTTATACAAACATTAATTGGTTACTTTATAAACTCATAATCTGCCTTATGACGTTACCACTTACGTATCCGGTTCTTCTTAAAGTTGGCCAACTTTAACATGGTAATTTAGATAAGCAAATCAAAAAATTAATGAAGAGTTTACTACATACAACTAGCATTAAATATTATTGGCACTTAATTAGCATAATATAATTATGTATTTATTTGTTTTATTTTCTAATTTGCATGCAGCTCACATGTGAACCCTACTAGGCCGCGTCAACTTCTTAATCCTGTTGGATTATACAACTAATTAGTTCAACATTACTTAATTATTTTATTGATTCCTCTTTAAATTTGGTAAATTGTAGAGAAGTTTGGTGTAATTTTATCTATATCTATATCTATATCTTCTATACTATATTAAAAGTGTGAAGCACCTTATAATGTGATTTGAACTTTTTACCCTTCATTAAAAGGGTTTGCTTTAGACAAAGTTGTCTTTTCACCATTTTTCTCAAATAAATTATAATTACACATAAACACTAATATATATTAAAATATTAATAATATTTATACTCTTAAAAGTTCCCGCAAAATCCCTAAAGTTCCAAAAAAAAAGTCGACGGCCTTTTCTTAATTTTTGGCATATATATATATATATCATATTTTTTACCCTACTTTTTGTAGTAGTATGCATGTTTATATAAATAACATAATTTTTAAATATCTGAAATATTTTTAAAGAAAAAATTATATTAATGTTAATTGTTATTTTCACATAATTTATTTATTTTATATAATTTTTTTAATTTATTAACATGTGCAACGCACATACATTAAGACTAGTACTATATTAAAAGTGTGAAGCATCTTATAATGTGATTTGAACTTTTTACCCTTCATTAAAAGGATTTGCTTTAGACAAAGTTGTCTTTTCACCATTTTTCTCAAATAAATTATAATTACACATAAACATTAATATATATTAAAATATTAATAATATTTATACTCTTAAAAGTTCCTGCAAAATCCCTAAAGTTCCAAAAAAAAAAAGTCGACGGCCTTTTCTTAATTTTTGGCATATATATATATATATATATCATATTTTTTACCCGACTTTTTGTAATAGTATGCACGTTTATATAAATAACATAATTTTTTAATATCTGGAATATTTGTAAAGAAAAAATTATATTAATGTTAATTGTTATTTTTACATAATTTATTTTTTTTATATAATTTTTTTAATTTATTAACATGTGCAACGCACATACATTAAGACTAGGTCTTATAAAAGGTAAGAGCTTCTAATATGTAATACTTTAAAAGTGACTAGAATTCTACTTCTTAAATCATTCCTTATTTGAACTATATTAAAAGTCTTAACATTTAAGTTTATTTTTTAAAATTTATTATTTAATTATTTTTAATAAAAATAAAAATATCATGACAAAAAAGACAAAATAAAAAATAAGTAATAATAGTCAAATCACACGAAAAAATGAAGAAAAAAATAGTTTAGTTGTCACATTGTTACCCACGATTGGTCCCTTTTTCGGTTATTTAATAAGAGAAAAATGGAAAACTTATTAGTACTAATATTTAGAAATAATAATTTATGGAAGAAAAAATAAAAATATTCCATATTTAAGTAATTTTTTCTTGGACGAAAAGATATTGGACTTCTATAAATTAAAATCATTCTTAAATACAACAATACAATAACATCCTCAACGTAGTTCTCCGATGAAGTCTTTCCTTTAGACAAAATTATTTTTTTACTATTTTTCTCCAATTATTATTATTAATATATAACAAGAAGTCTAAATTTATAGAATTCATTAAATATATATTTATACGACTATGTTTTTTAGCTTTAAACATCAGTTTAGGTTTAGGATTCATTTTGATAAATTAATTAATATTATTTATATTAATTGTCTCTCTTTATTTAGTTAAATTTGTTATTTATACGATTATGTTATTAGTATTTAGATTTAAGCATAACTTTAGGAGTTTAGATTTAGGATTATAATTTCTTTTAACTAATCAATTAATATTATTTTTATTAATGTCTCATTTTATTTAGGTTTATGACGACTATTCTTTCAAAAACTGTTCTAGGAGAATTTTTTTTTTTTATATATATATATATATATATATTTAAAGTGTGAAGGACCTTATAATGTTGTTGTTCTTCTTACTGTTATTTTCTCTACTTAATATAGGTGATAGATGAATGTTTGGTCAGACTTTGAGGAATTTCTGTGTAGAGATTAGGTTTAACCGTATTGTTTTGATAGCTGAATTATCGTATTATTTTGTTGTAGTTTTTATTTTATTATCAGATGTTGTTTTTCTGCTTAATACAGGTGGTAGATGTGCTTGATCGGGTTATGAGGATTTTTCATGAAGGTTAGGTTTAATTGTATTGTTCTGATATCTCGATTATCGTATTATTTTATTGTAGTTTTTATTCGGTTACTAGATTATTATTTTTTGTTGCTTAATACAGGTTGTATATGAATATTTAGTCGGGTTTTGAGGATTTTTCGTGAAGGTTAGTTTAATTGTAATTGTATTGTTTTGATATCTCGATTATTGCATTATTTTTTTGTAGGTTTTACTCTGTTACTAGATTTTTTTTGTTGTTGCTTAACACCGGTGGTAAATGAATGTTTTGTCGGGTTTTGAATTTTTTTTGTGAAGATTAGATTTAATTGTATTGTTTTGATATCTCAATTATTGTATTATTTTATTTTTGTAAAGATATTAAAATTTATATTTATTTTAATGTTGACTTTTATTTTTCAAAGATATGTTTGTTTCACATATATTTTTATTGATTAACGTAATACATAATGCAACACGCGTACACTAATCATATTAGATAATGATTTAAATACATGAGTGGTGAAGAGCTTCACCGGCCTCAATTGCAATATTATATACTCTATTGTCTTTTTGTATGCAATTTTTTATATTGTTGCGATACACACGTGCAACGCACGTACACTAAACTAGTTATATTAAAAGTGTGAAGGACCTTATAATGTGATTTGAATTTTTTGCCCTTCATTAAAAGACTTCACAATAGACAAAATCGTCATTTACTATTTCATCAAATAAAATAATAATTATATATAAAAACTAATATATATTAAAACCTAATAATATTATATTTCAAAAGGTTTTAAAAATAAATGTGTATCATACGTTTTTTTATTGCTGAGATGACATTGAACAAAGAAATAATATTAATTATTTTGTTAAAGTTTGTCTTGATTTTCTACCATAACTAGAATTACCTTTTTTGGTGGAAAAAATTTCTTTATTATAAAAAATCTCTTTCATATTTGATTAATTCTTTCTTGGAGAATTTTTTTTTGTACTTTTATATATTGAACACTTTTTTTCCAATAAATAACAGAATAATATTCACAACGTAATGCCATCTCAGACTTGATTTTTCGGTAAATTTTTATTAGGTAAGAAAAAGAGCGAAAAACATTATGCGGAACTTTGTAATGCCAAACCGTCACGTGTATGCTTCAAGAATTCTCCTTTATAGCATTATTAGATTTATCTACTGTGCACAAATTGCAATTACTATTATTAAGCACTCAAAGTAATCTGTTCCGTGGGCAATAACAGGTTAAATTGAAGTACTTTTTTCTTTCTTTGTTTAATTGTGATTTAATTTTGATTATGTTATTTAACTATATTTTCGTATATTATTCGTTAGTATTATAGTTAAACCATTAATTAAATTTATTTGCTAAATTTAAAATATAAGATTTTAGTTAAGTGTTGAATGTTGATATGTAGAGTTTTTAGTTGAATGATGAACCTATAAATTTGGGGTTATAGTAGACTCGTTCAATTAAGTTTGAAAGTGAATCAAATACGTTATTTATGTAATATTACTTAGTAATAAATTAAATTTGTTTATTTTGTAACTCAAATATATTGCTTAGTAATATTTACATATTTTTTTAAAGTTATGTACTCAATAGTATAAGTCATATACGTAATAATTTGCTCATTTTATATACTTAATTTTATTTATAACGTGACACACATGTGCAACGCACATACACTAAACTAGTAAGGTTAAATTTATGCTGCTTCTTATTTACGAATTTTATTATATATTTTTTTCTACCTTTAGTATTAATAAAGTACACAAAACAGTACTATTAATATTTAAATTTAGAATTTTAAATATTATTAATAAAATTAATTTAGTAAAATATACTTCTAATTAAAAAATTTAAAGGATTATAATTTAAAACGGAAGGAGTAAACGATATTTTCTTATGAGGCCATTATTTGTGGGAGGTTTTTAAGCAAATAAAAGGTCTGACATTTAAATTTTAAATATGAATTTAACTGACGCTATATCACCCACAGCCACTTAATCGATATTAATATTATTTCGTCTGTCAAAAATTATATAGTGCACTAGAATAGTACGCTATACTTATTTTGATTACTTTTTTAAAAGAGCATATAGATCAGTTATTTGTGAAATTTTTACCTCTATTTAGTTTTCAAATTAAATGATATTACTATATTTTTTTACCCAAATTTGAATTAATCGACCTTAAAAATAAATATTGAAGGAAAAAGGTACACATTTTCTCATGAGTCTCATGGAAACATAGAGGTGATCCGATAATCAGGAGGAAGGTAAGGTGCGTTGTATTATATGGAAAAAACAAATATGGTAGAATTATTTGATACGCAGAATAAAGTTGGATATTTTATAATTAAATTTAAAATAAAAATTATATTTTATTTAATTAAATTTAGTCTTTTACAAAATAACGTAATATAATCTTAATCGCAATCTTAATTTTGTATATCACATTTTATTTTATCTAATTTGACATTGTTTTATCCACTTTCTAGGTGGGATAAATTAGTCTCACCTTCTCAAGATTTTAGCTAGCGTTTGGTCATAATTTTCAAATATTTTTAGCAAGTTATTTTTGAGTGAAGTTTCATCATATGTTTGGCCATAGTTTTTGAGAAATGTATTTCATTTTTTAAGAAAAAAAATATGAAATATGATTTATATCCATAAGTTTTAAAAAAAAATCATAAGTTTGTATTATCATTTTATAATGAACATGTTTCGTGATAACTATGTTTATCACTACTAACTTGACCTATACGCATAAATACACACATTTTCATTAGTTCGTCAAGAGACAAGAATGAAACAATTGGAAGTTACAACTCTTGAATTTTTAATACTAGTTCAACAACTATATGATCACTTAATTATTCTCATAGGCTATCGAAAGAATTTCGATAAATTTTATAAAGATCCATCGAATTTGACTGATATATTAGTTGGGAGTAATAAATAGTGGGGTTTTCTTATAAAATATAAAAGTTTGGGGTAAATATTAATTTTTTAAATTTTTCAAAAATTAGAATTTAGCCCAAAAACTATTTTTTTCTAGTTTTTGGGAACTTAAGGTTGTTGCCAAATATTTTTATCAAAAATTAACAAAATTGTATGACCAAATAATTTTTGCTAAATTTTTTTCAAAAAATACCTTGCATTTTTTATGATCAAACGGGTCCATAATTTTGTCTACTAATTAAACGACTCCTAAGAGTGTATTTGATATCAAATCTTTTTCGTGTTTGAGTGATTAAATACTTTTATCTCTAAAAAAATTTTAAAAAATGAAAAAAATAATTTTGTATGATGAAAGTGAAAATAAATAAATTTCATAAGCTATATTTCAATTTCATTATCTCCATCCCACGCTCCTCACCCCAACCCGTGAACCTTCACTGCGTGCCTCATTCCATACCATAATATTTTATAAAATTATTATAAATATTTTTATTATTTATTTATTTATCAAACATTAAAAAATAAATAAAAATATATTTATTTTTTAAAAATATTTCCTGGGAAAACGTTCCTTCCTTAAAGACAAGTTGGAAGTCGATGTGTTAATTAGAAGTGACAATATAGGCAATGATTGTGTTTTCTGCTCCATTTTGATTGACACAAACACACCTTCTTCATTTCTGTCTTTTTTTTTGCATTGAAAATAGCAAGAAATTACTGCACCATCTGTCTTTATAATCAGCAGAAAATAAGGGAGACGTGAAAGTCCACAATTATTACTATTACCACTTTCACCCACTAATCACTCCCTCCATCCTTTCATCTATTGTCCAAATAAATTACATTAGGCTAATCTCATTTGACGAGTTCATAACTGAGCGATAAATAAAAGCTAAATTTGATTTTAGATCTTTCGCATGGGAGATTCACTTTTCAATTATTCAACCATGCCTTTTTGAACTCCTACTACATGTATTAAACAGCCTTTCGTAGAAATTTATTACCTCCTCCGTTTTGAATTATTTATCATATTTCTTTTATATATCTTCTAAAAAAATATTAATCAAGAGAATTTTTTTATTATTGAATCCTCGTTTATGTTTAAAATATAATCTCTTCTCAATAATTTTTACGCTATTGAGATTTTGTAGTTTTCAAGAACAATTAGTACTAAGAATAAAATGAAAAAAAAAATCATTAATTTTTTAAATAACAAATAATATGAAAAAATTATTATTAGAAATCACGATGATAATTGGAGACAATTCCAATTTATTTAAGGATCATTTGGTTACTTATTAAAATTATACAAGTATTGATAATTCCTGAATTAGTTATGAGAATATTGATAATGCAAGAATTAGCTATGCAAATATTAGTAATGCAAGGTTTAGTTATGCAGAATTTAGTTATACAAATATTAGTAATGCAAGTTTAGTCATGCAGAATTTAGTTATACAAATATTAGAAATGCAAGGTTTAGTTATGTAGAATTTGTTCATATATTAACATTATTTTTAATTTTTTATCTTCTATTTATATAAAGTCTATATTATTATAAAAGCATGAATATAAATGTTGGTTGACAAAAATATTTTTAAAATATTGAACGACTTTTATACCCTTAAATATTTGTATAATTTAAGGGTATAATTATAAATCATCCTTAAAAAGTTCAACCTAAATAAACATGAAAACCTTAATTGTACGTGTTATTTTGATATTAGGAATGGTAAGTATTTTCTACATAAACTTTAATTTCTATCTAAATAAACATGGAATAGTTTTTGTAAGTTTAATTAGGAATGATAAATTTTTAAATTCTAAGAATAGTACGTACTACTTTAATTTATGTCATTTACTATCAATTAAAATATCATTTTTTTGAATTTTCCATTATTTTCATATATATGACCAAATTGCATATAAATATGTTGCTTTTATTGCTTTGATGGTATCTTTTTTATTATTATTTTTCTCTTTGTAATTTGTAATGTTTTTTTGATTTGGTAAAGTTTCTTAATTGATTTTTAGCAGTAGAGTTCTTAATTAATTTTTAATAGATTAGTAACTAACTCACGATAACAAACTCCAACCCTACATAGAGTTTGTTATTAGTGATAACACACCATACAAGTACAATTTATTATTTTAACATATATAAGAATTATAATATTAACGAGTGATATTCATGTAACGCACGTACTAGTAATTATATAAATGTGCTTATACATATACTAATTATACGAAAAAAATACGAACTAAACATTGAATTAGAATGCTAAGTTTTACGTGAAAATAAGAAAAAACCAATTAAATATTGTATACCTTATGCTAGCTAGATTTTATGTGAAGATTATTTCCCCCTGTTTTTATAATTAAATAATCCCTAAAAATTCTGTTATCTTAATAAGGTAAAAAAAAAAATATTTTCGAATTTCAATAGACCCTTGAGGAAACTAAAGATTATTCCCGTATCAAGATAATATTGGACCATAAAGAAGTATCACTCACTGAAATTTAAGATTCTACAATTTGATTATTAGTATTAAATGAATCTTCAAAGGATATAATTTTTTTTTTTTAAAAAAATGAGCTATCATAGGTATATATATTAAACGAAAAGAATTACTTATTATATTATTTATAAATAATTTAATGGGTCAAAATCCGTGGGAAACCCGCGGGAGAATTCGCCCGTAAAGTAATAGGCAGGACTCTAGAATCTAGAAGCAAAATCAAAATTTGAAGTTTATTAGTAGTTCATTATTATAATCTTATTAAGTTAATGATTCTTAATTAATTTTTTTTTTATATTGAATGGATTTTTAAAAACGATTATAAAGTTTGAATCAATGTTGTTGAGTTTAGCAGATTTCTTATCTTATTATTAAATCTTTGACTCCGCTACTGATGCAGGAGGGATCTAGGGGCTTTAGGGTGTTCACCTGAACCCCTCGGCAAAAAATATATTCTATATAGAATATATATTAGGTGTGCGAACAAAAATCTTATATTGGTAGTTAAAAAGATTGAGAAACTATATATAAGGTGTATGATTTCTTAATAGTGTGAGGTTTTTTAGGAAAAATTGTGCCAATTTAGCCTAAAACGGACAATATCACATAATATAAGAGTGTCTTTGGGCTGGGCAAACCCAACAACCGGTATCAGTGCCTAAGTTTAGGAGAGATGAGTATGAGAATGTGGCAGAATATGGGCTGCGGAGCTCGATTTACTTAACCTTACGAGCTTGGAGATGCACACAAAAGATGAAGCTACTTGCAAGCTTCGATTGCCAACGAAAATTCTCAGATGATGTTGGTGGCACACGGTGAATCTTGGTGACCCGTTGATTGTGCTGATGAGCCACGTGGAACTTAGTTTGAGGGAAAGATTATTAGGTGTGCGAACAAAAGTCCCACAATGATAGCTGCAATGACTAGGAAGTTATACATATACGGTGTAAGATCTCTTAATTGTGTGAAGTCTTTTAGGAAAATTTTTGCAGGCTTGACTCAAAGCGGATAATGTCACACAATTTTAAAGTATTTTTATGTTCCAACAATATTTTTTATATTTTATGTATATATATAAATTTTTAATTTCCTTAACACAAAAATAAAGGTTTATTCAATAATTTAAAAGGTTCAAAATTTAAATCCCAAACATTGCGTTTTTATTTTTCGAATCTCGCACTGCACTAACAAAGACAATGAAGGAGAATGTTAAGAAGTATTGTTTCCTTTTCTTTGTTTGTTTGAGAAGAAAATGAAAGAAAGAAAATAGTAGTAGTATCTTTTTCTTTTTCACATGTAAACTCATATATATCAATCAACTAAAAATCGAGAAAACATCTGGACTTGATTTTGTGGGTCATTTTATAATAATTGATTCTTTGAAAGTTATAAAATAATCTAAGTATCACTATATAAACAATTTAAATTAGATTAAAAAAATTATAAGTATCACTTTCAATTGATCTTTTCTGCTACTTCCGTGACCCTCTCAAAGGAACAATAGGTCATATATATATAAGCAAAAAAAAAAAGAAAAAAATTCTTGTATTGGTGTTCATGAACAAATATAATACTAACTTTTTGGTCTAAAATAAAAACAAAAGGTTTAGACAAAACTTTTTGGTCTAAAATAAAAACAAAAAGTTTAAACAAGTACTCCTTCATTCTTAATCAGAGGTCTCGGGTTCGAGTCCCCTTACAGAGTTGTCTTTGTTAGGGAGCACTTATACCTCTCAATGTGGGACTTTTAGACGCGAACCCGAATTTAGTCGGACTTCAATTAATATGGGTATCAAACACCGAATGGAAAACAAAAAAAAATATTATTTCATTCGCTTAGATTATCATATTATATGTTGTTGCTATTGTTCTTTTCTTCATTACTATATTTTTTTAATACTAATTTTATTATGCTTTATTTGAGTCGAGGGTCCATCATCTGCAAACACACCACCCTCTTCGAACCTCATTTGTAGACTGACAGAATCTAGAATTTAAACATGGTGATTTCAGATTTATAATTCTACCACCTTCATCATATTTATTGTTGGGTTCACAATATGTTATTTGTACATAATTAACAAAATTTTAACATATATATATATAACTTGAGATAAAACCTATATGGTCCAAATGAACCCATAACTTGTTGATTTGATACTTGTTGAATTATACTAAGGTACATTGTTATTGTAAGACAAGATTCCTTAGTGCTTATAATATAATAACAACAGAATCCATTTTAAATTAGATATATCAATAAGATTATCTTGTGAACAATAATTTAGTAAAGTCATTAATTGTTTATGTTGTTAAACTAGATATTATAAGATACTCAAGATCTAAGAAAATGACTTATTACTTATTAGTGCCACCCAATCCAGTTCACAAGATATTAGAAGAGTACTCAAATATTCGTGGAGATTCTTGAATTTTATCAGATCTTGCTTAGTTGTTAGTTGTTACAGTATTTGGATAGCATTACTAATTAATTACCAACTAGAGATCATGAGTACTAATTTTCACAACTGTCAACGTGAGGTTTTTTCTAAAAAAATCTTTTTTCATTTGTCATTTTGTCTTTCTAAAGCTAAGCACATGTTCATATTAGATCATGGATGTGCTTTGCTATATCTTTTAATTTATTTAGAGCAATATGCAATGCGAATCCAGATTAATTAATCAAATTACAAATTCAATATATAGATGGTCATACAAAAAAAACACAACTCTACTTACTAAAATTTGTAGGAATATCACCAAAGATTGTGGTGGAATGAATTGAATCCCTCTTTAACTAAAAGTCTCGGGGATAATCTTGTCCGTCTTTGTAAAAATCTGCTTACTAATATTTGTAGGAGTATCACCAAGGGTTATAGTGGGATGGATTGAATTCCTTCACCTTTAACTAAAAGCCTCGGGGATAATCTTGTCCGTCGTCTTTGTCGAAATCTACTTAATAAAATTTGTAGGAGTATCATCCAGCCTTCACCTTTAACTAAAAGTCTCGGGGATAATCTTTTCCGTCTTTATCAAAATTATCTAAAAATAAACTATTTGTTTTTCTTTATTGATTAGAATAGTGAATATATAGGACTGAGTTTCAAGATGGGGGTCCAAATATCTTCTCTTTGCTTTATTAAGAAAAATAAATAAACCAAGTTTAGGTCATTAGAAGCCAATTTCTTGAAATTTCTTTTAAAGCTATAAAAAGTGCAAATGGTGGTGAAAGTCATTGCCTACATGCTTTGTACTTCAACTCAGACATGGCCTATAAGGCTATTAGGGTAATGCTGTGGAATTAATAAAGAAATTGGGATTTTTAAATATAATCACTACCCAAAATAATAGTATACAAATACAATATACATAATCTATGTATATTTGCTTAAAGGTGTAATTATTTTGGGCCTGCCAGTTCAATGTGTAACTTGCCCTTAAAATATTGGGCTACAAATGCGGTAGATAGACTAATGGGATAACTACACAAATGCCCTTTAAAGGGAGTGACTTTGTATTTTTGCCCCCCATAAAAATGGTCTTACAAAAATAGTCTTCCTTGTTTTTCATTATAGAGCAACTACCTTTTTGCCCCTCTACACCTCAAATATTTTTAAATAACTCTCAATGCTCATTTATCTCTCAACTTTTATATATATTTCTTTTTCACTTTTTTTTTTTTAATTTCTATTTTTTTTTTCTTTTTTTCTCAACCTTTATTTTTCTTTTATTTTTTATTTTATTCTTTCTTCTACGTTTTTTCTTTTTTCTCAATCTTTATTTTTTTTTCTTTTCTCCTCTCAATTCTATTTTGTCTCCTTTTATTTTTTATTTTTCTCAACCTTTATTTATTGTTATTTTTTTTTCGTTTTTTTCTTTTTTTCTCAATCTTTATTTTTTTCTCAATATTTTTTTTTTCTCAACTTCTATTTTTTTATTTTTTCTTTGGTTTTTAATTTTTCTTTTCTCTTTTTTTTAATCAATTTTTTCGACCTTTATTTTTTTTATGAGATGTTCTATAATTCTTGCTTTAGAGACAAGACTTAGCCCAAAGACTTCGAAACAACAAATTACGCCCATGAGCAAGATTTGACACTAGTATATTGTGTCTTGATTTATGAGATGTTTTATAACACTTGCCTCAGAGGCAAGACTTAGGCCAAGGACTCAGTCAGAAATACAAGTTACTCTCCATGGGCAAGAGTTCACACTACTTCATTATGTCTAAATTTATGAGATACTCTATAACTCTTGCCTTAGAGGCAAGACTTAGCTCAAGGATTTTCAAACAACAAGTTATGCCCCACGAGCAAGACTTAACACTACCTCATTGTGTCTTGATTTATGAGACATTCTATAACTCTTGCCTTAGAGACAAGACTTATCCCAAAGATTTTCAAACAACAAGTTACGCCCCATGGGCAAGAAGAGTTGACACTATCATATTGTGCCTGATTTATGGGATGCTCTATAACGCTTGCCTAAGAGGCAAGACTTAGCCCAAAGACTTCCAAATAACAAATTACGCCCCATGGGCAAGAGTTGACACTACCACATTGTGTCTTGATTTATGCGATGTTCTATAACTCTTGCCTTAGAGGCAAAACTTAGCTCAAAGACTTTCAAACAACAAGTTAAGCCTCATTGGCAAGAGTTGACACTAGCACATTATGTCTTGATCATGAGATGCTCTATAATATTTGCCTTAGAGGCAAGACTTAGCCCAAGGGCCTCCCAAAAAACAAGTTATGCCCCATGGGCAAGAGTTAACACTACTTCATTGTGTCTTAATTTATGAGATGCTCTATAACTCTTGCCTTAGATGTAAGACTTAGCTCAAGAATTTTTCAAACAACAAGTTATGCCCCACGAGCAAGGCTTGACACTACCTCATTGTGTCTTGATTTATGAGATGTTCTATAACATTTGTCTTAGAGGCAAGACTTGTTCCAAAGGACTTCCAAACAACAAAGCACGCTCTTAAATTTACTTCGATTTCAAAGAAAGAAGATCTTCTTTGCGGATTATCCAACTTTTTTTGTTCATTAGCAAAAAATAATAGAGGTTAAGAAAAAAGAAAAAAAAAAAGAATAAAAGAGAAAAGGAAAAAAAAAAGAAAAAAATAAAAGAAAGAAAAAAAGAAAAAAGAGAAAAAAAAAGAAGAAAAAAAAAAAAGAGAAAAAAAAAAAAAAAAAAGAAAAAAAAAAAAAAAAAAAAAAAAAAAAAAAAAAAAAAAAAAAAAAAAAAAAAAAAAAAAAAAAAAAAAAAAAGGTTGAAAAAAAAGAACAAAAAAAAAGTTAAGAGAAAAAAAGAAAAAAAAAGAAAATAAAGGTTGAGAAAAAAGAAAACGAGAATTAAAAAAAATTGAGAAAAAAGAAAAAAGATAAAAAATTAAAAAGATAAAAGAAAAAAGAAAAAAGAAAAATGAAAATTAAAAGTTGAGAGACAAATGAACATGGAGAGTTATGGTGTAGAGGGGCAAAAATGTATATGTTCTATACATAAAAAGAAAAGAAGGGTATTTTTTAAAGACTTTTCTTATGAGGGGCATAAATTAAAGACCACTCACTTTTGAGGACATTCCACGTAATTTCTTGCTTCCTCCACCCTCACTATATAGGCCCAACCAGATGATCAGTCCACTTGATTCTTGTAGATGGACTAAAGCAAGGCCCAATATCATTGATAAGATCAGTTTAGGCTAAGTTAAGTTTGATATCCGGATGTTTATTTTCTCTAGTGAAAAAAGAAGGCAAAACTATATAACTAGTCAAACATTTTTACTATATCTACATAGCATATAAATGATTTAAAGCAAAAATTATCTAAAGAAATATACCTCTTTACCATATTTATTCAATCTCTCACTACTTTATTTTAGATGCATGTTACATAATTATAGGCTAAAATATTGAAAACATAATAATTTTCTACCTCCCTCAGTCATCACCCCTCTCTCAGTCGACGAACCCTCCTGCTAGAAAATTTCATTACTACTATCCTCCTCTTTTCTCCTTTTACCTCTTTTTCCCTTTCCTACCTCAACCTCTCACTAGAGAAAATTCACCGTCTTTTACCTCTTTTTCCCTTTCCGTCATCCACCTCTCCGACCAACCTCTGACTGGTGGGACCCTAACTAAACGTAAAGCTTCTCCAGTGATAAAATCATATCTTCTTCAGCGAGCATGAAATCGAAGAGACTTGCAGTAGAAAAGCTAGATCCTGTAATAGATCCAATAGCAAATCAAATTGGAGTTTATTTTATCAATTTTATTTCAATTTTTGTTTAATTTTATGTGTATCTATGTATCTTCTTCTTCTTTTTTTAAGTATATATCTACGCACAGACACAGTATTTACTGGTTTATTTGATGAATGTTTCGTACATATTTGATATCAAATATATGTATCTTTGACACCAATACACTGTATGAAATTGATACTAAATATATATTTTTTTGAGAGTAAATACATAAAAGTAATATTGAATACTGATAACGCCCAAACTCAAATTAACGAAGGGTAAGCGGTCGTAGTCAAGTAAAGAACCCAACAAGGTTGGGGTCGAATCCCACAGAGAATATGGTGAAGATTAAGCCTTTAGTGAAGTATGTGACTAGTCGTCAATCGTTTCCAGTAAATAAAGGGGGGTTTTGTAATCAACGTGAACAAAAGCAACAATAATGTAAGAGAAATAATCAGTAGGAGAGAATGAACTAGGGACGTGTTCACCATGGCGTTGTACCAATGTCGATTCTAGGCTTAACCGGGTTCTTTCTATATGCGTGTCACGATGTGATTGCGTCAATTGTATCATCTAAACGTCTCTCGACCAAATAAACAAATTTCCTTTTCTATTCTCTCGACCTCGAAAAGATGTGCTTTTTAGCTTTCAATCCTAAACATCAAGTAGAGTAATCCAGTTACGGCATTAATCATTAAGACGAGAGTTGGTAGTCTCGAATCCTTGTCGTTAATCAAGTTTCCCGGTTTTAATCTCTTTACTCAAGCAAATTAAACCTAGGCATGTTCTAATGTTTGCAACCACTAGAAAACGTGACATAAAGTAAGATTAACAACGTGACTACATGTAAATTGAACCCGTCGCTACCCGGAATCTATATTGCTACTTTAGGCATGGCTCCCACAACCCTAGTTGCGGGAGTTTTAGTTACTCATGCTCGAAGACAAAGAGAAAATAGTTGTATTCATAATCAAGGGAAGAAGAATCTTACAATATAATGAAAACAGTCAATCTTCAAATATCCAAGAACAAGAAGAACCAAGAACTCAAGAACGAATCAAGAACACGAATTCAAGAAGAGCAAACGTGTTTCTTGATCTCAAAAACAATTAAAAACGTGTTTTAGACTATAGAAAGAGTGATATGTAAAATAAACCTAACATGGGGTATTTATAGGAGTCTAGGAAACCAATCCCAAAAACGTCCGGATTCCGCGTCGCGCGTCTGCCTCAACTTGACGTCCAGGCTGACGGACCGTCAAGGCAGTGACGGACCGTCACCTGGACCGTCACTGTTAACCAGTGGTGCTGCCTGAAGGTTCTGCCTTGGTGTGACGGTCACTGTGACGGACCGTCACATGTGTGACGGGCCGTCACTCAGGCCGTCACTCTTAGGCAGAATGTTGTTTTTCGCGTATTTCCTTCCGTTTCCGTGTTTGTTTCCATTTCCTACAAATACAACATAAAAACATCAAAAACACCAACGGTTGCTTGAAAACGTACGATTGTTCTTAGTAAAAAGGAGTCGAAAGTGACGTAAATTAGCGGCACATCAACACCCTCAACTTAAAACGTTCGCTTGTCCTCAAGCAACATGACATAAAACAATACTACGACTCAACTAAGAAACAAACTCGTGTCTATAGCAACTCATGGTCATTCAAACTTATTCAATTAAATCAAGCTCCCTCGTAGCACACGAATGTATGAAACACTAACTTGCAAGGATCCAAACATGTCATTCCGTTATGATAGAACATTATGCATACACACACGCAGCTATCCTAACAATCAATAGACAATATAGACCTCTTGGTGCCCTCACCACAAAGAAATCCCACACACAAGATTTGGGACTAGGTAAGCGCTCACACTCACAAACGATTTCAACCAATGCACATGCGATACCATAGGCTTGCCCTTCCTATCCTATTTCCAGTTTTCAGAAGGCCACTCAGGATCACTACAGGACTTGTATTGGCTTGTAATGAGGCTTCGGGTGCAGGTATGATACATTTAGGGGTTAGTGACTAAGCCCTCCTTGGAACTACCGACATCTTCTTACCACATAACGTTACTTTGTCCATCCTTATTCACCTCTTTATTCCCTTCTCTCTAGCTACAGGTGCGGCCTCTATATTTTGACAATTCTTTTTATTACTTTTTCGATCTTTTTCACTTCTTTTTATTTTTCTTTTCTTAGGCACACACCCGGCCTTTTCATTCTATTCACAACCAATCATCTCCATCCTCTTTTTCTTATCATTCACCTCTGTAGTAGCCACCATCAACTTTAAGCTGATTGCCTGCGTTGAGGTGCACAATGTCCAAGGGCGGACCAGGGCCAAAACAGGGTTTACCTCTATAGTAGCCACCCTCAACTTAGGCTGATTGCCTGCGTTGAGGTGCACAATGTCCAAGGGAGGACCAGGGCCAAAATAGGGACTCCACGTTAAACGGGAATGGTGACAGGTTATTGAAAGAATAAGGTAAATTATGGCTCAAACAGGGATCAAGGGATTATTTATATTTGGACGGTCTTTTAGGTTAAGTGGACTGCACACAAAAAGGGCCTGTGATCCTTTCCTAAGCAACCAACCTTCGAACTTAACAAAATAGACCGGGCAAGTTCTAGATGCATGCACAGAGTAAGAATTTATAACAATCATCTCACACGCTCTTGGCACAAAGAACTATATCGCTACCAACTATCAAACAACCGCTCGGCTTAAGCATACTTATTCTAATCATAATCACACAATGACATTCAAAGATCCAGACAGTCAATCGTTTCATCATAAGTACAAACTCAGAAACTTTTTAGAAGGGCTCGTTTTAGTTAACAAAAACGCCATGCTCATCACTATAGACACTAAAAAAATTTAACTAACAACCTAAACATGCTGGTTCTACTAGATAGCACACCGGAGGGAAAAGAACTCGGCAACAAAAACCCTCGGTGGTGACTCACAGGTTTCCCCACACCCTCAACTTAGACTCATGCATTGTCCCCAATGCATACATATGAAAATTAAAAACTGTGAGAACAAAGGAATACCTGTGAAGTCCAGCGGACTCAGAATTTGGAATGATGTTGGAGACCGCCAGGGTCTCCAAAACAGGAAAACTCGATGGAGTGTGGCGTTCCAGCTTCCTCTTTGGGCTCCATCGCTAGTCGCGACAACTTCTTCGCTCTTTCTTTGCAGATTCTCTTGCGGTGTTTTCGTTTTCTTGATTTATTTACACCGCGTTCCTTCACCTGCTCGTCCTCTTGCAATCGCGACTGTACTCTCATAACAGCTCGGGTTTCAACAAAACCCTTCTCCTCAAGATATGCGTCCGCAGGGCCTTCCTCAATGGCATTGATGACCGCGACCACCCTCATGTCACTTGGTTGCTTCATTGCTCTGGACACATCGAACTTGACCATTTCATTGTTCAGCCTGAAGGTCAGTTCGTTTTTCTCCATGTCAACCAAGGCTCTTGCTGTGGCTAGCAATGGTCGTCCCAAGATTATGGGAACTTCGAAATCCACTTCGCAATCCAAGATCACAAAGTCGGCCGGGAATATCAGCTTACCAATCTTGACCAGCACATCAGATAATATTCCCACAGGTTGCTTTACCGAACGGTCAGCCATCATTACTCTTATGGACGTGGGTTTAGGAGCTCCCAAACCCAGTTGTTTATAGACAGCTAGCGGCATCAAGTTGATGCTAGCACCCAGATCACACAAGGCTTTCCCGAAGTTGAGCTTCCCAACCGTACAGGGAACAGTGAACGCACCTGGATCTTCCTTCTTTTCGACCAACAACCTAGAAGAAATAGCGCTGCAATGGTGGAGGTTGTCTTCCGGTTCATAACTTATCGACCTCTTCTTTGTAATCAAGTCCTTCATGAACTTGGCATAACCGGGCATTTGTTCCAGCGCTTCCACCAATGGTATGTTTATTGAAATTTACTTCAGCATGGTCATGAAGTTCAGGAACTTACCATCGTCAGCTTTCTTCTTCAAACGCTGGGGGAAAGGAGGTGGTGGCCGAGGCATCATAGTTGGAAGCTTTTCAGCTTCCTTGCTTTTCTTCGCGGGCTTTGGAGTTTCCTCCTCTACCGCCTCTTCATCATCCGCATCATCGCCTTGAGTCTGAATTACCGGATGTAATTCCGGTAATGTTCTACCGCTTCTGGTCATGATAGCCATACAGCTTGCGTCATTCCTCGGATGAGTGGTGTCGCTCGGCAAGGTACCCGTCTTCCTTGGGTTTAGAGATGCCGAGATGTGACCCACTTGCTGCTCTAGTTGCTTGATCGCGGTTGAGTGTGACTCCACTACCTGACTCAATGTTGATAACTCAGTCCGCATTGCCTTTACCACAGAGTCAATCGATTCCACCTTTAGCAGCATCTTCGCCATCATGTTCTCAAGTTTGGACGTCTCAGCCTCGTTGCCAGCTTTGTCCCGATTACCAGGTGGTATATACAACCCACCTCTATCGGTGTTGTTCCTCCAGTTTCCTTGGTCGCGATCTTTGTAGCCACTTTTCTCATAGTGGTTGTCTCGCTGATAACTCCGACCTTGGTTTCCCTGGCCATTGGCCTGGAAGCCCCCCAAGTAATTTGCCTCCTCAGTCTCTGTACCTTGGGAACCCACAGCTTGTACCTTCTCCATACCTCCTGAGAACAAGTGCTTTGTCAGTAGGTCCAACTGTGTTTTCAGATGCGCCATGTCTTGGTCGCGCTCCTCCTCTTTCCTACGCTGCTCTGCTGACATACCAACGGTATAGGTGCCAGCTGCAACCTCTGAATCTCGTGTATGCCAGGCCCTGTTGGTTCTGGTGAGCCTGTCCAAAGTAGTTGTGGCCTCAACAAAGGTGAGACCCATGAATGCACCACCTGCTGTGTTGTCTAACGTCGGCTTGGTAGCCGAATTCAGTGCCCGGTAGAACATTTGCATCAAGAAGTTATCGGTCAACTGATGGTTCGGGCATTGGGTTATCTTCTTTTTGAATCGCAACCAAGTCTCGTGCAGTGCTTCGTGCGGTTGCTACCTGAAGTTGCTAATCTCGTCCCTCAACTGTATCATCCGAGAGGGAGGAAAGAACCTTTCTAGGAAAGCTCCTCTCAACTCTCCCCACGTTGCGATAGAGTCGGGGGTCAGCTCAGTCAACCACAATGCTGCCTCATCAGACAGAGACAATGGAAACAACCTGAGCCTGATCGCTGTCTGACTCACGCCTTGCAGCTCAAATGATTTGCAGATCCCCACGAAATTCATTAAGTGCTGGTTTGGATCATCACCAGCGGCACCATGGAATACACCTCTCAAATTTAGCAACTGAATCATCGTGCTAGTGATATTGAACTTTGCTCCGGGCGGTAGCGGTGGAACAACAATGGCGCCCGTAGCGCCAGCTCCATCTAGATCGAGATCCTCATCATTCCGTGCGACATCATCCAGCAGACCACCAGCATTCAGATTTTGTTGGGCCTGCAGTTCTGCAGCGATCCTTGCTGCCTCGTTTTGTGCGGCCATATTCTGCCTTAATGTTCTCGCAAGCTCGGGATCGTAAAGTAATATTGATTCCCCCGAGCGCCGGGTACTTGGCATGCACAACTATGTACCCTGTCAAAAACAAAAACAACAAAAAAAATAAAAGCAGGAAAGTATGACTAAGAGTCAACTAAACACACCAGACTTAATAAACAACCGTATTCCCCGGCAACGGCGCCACATTTTGATAACGCCCAAACTACACCTCAAATTAGCGAAGCGTAAGCGGTCATAGTCAAGTAAAGAACCCAACAAGGTTGGGGTCGAATCCCACAGAGAATATGGTGAAGATTAAGCCTTTAGTGAAGTATGTGACTAGTCGTCAATCGTTTCCAGTAAATAAAGGGGGGTTTTGTAATCAACGTGAACAAAAGCAACAATAATGTAAGAGAAATAATCAGTAGGAGAGAATGAACTAGGGACGTGTTCACCATGGCGTTGTACCAATGTCGATTCTAGGCTTAACCGGGTTCTTTCTATATGTGTGTCACGATGTGATTGCGTCAATTGTATCGTCTAAACGTCTCTCGACCAAATAAACAAATTTCCTTTTCTATTCTCTCGACCTCGAAAAGATGTGCTTTTTAGCTTTCAATCCTAAACATCAAGTAGATTAATCCAGTTACGACATTAATCATTAAGACGAGAGTTGGTAGTCTCGAATCCTTGTCGTTAATCAAGTTTTCCGATTTTAATCTCTTTACTCAAGCAAATTAAACCTAGGCATGTTCTAATGTTTGCAACCACTAGAAAACGTGACATAAAGTATGATTAACAACGTGACTACATGTAAATTGAACCCGTCGCTACCCGGAATCTATATTGCTACTTTAGCCATGGCTCCCACAACCCTAGTTGCGGGAGTTTTAGTTACTCATGCTCGAAGACAAAGAGAAAATAGTTGTATTCATAATAAAGGGAAGAAGAATCTTACAATATAATGAAAACAGTCAATCTTCAAATATCCAAGAACAAGAAGAACCAAGAACTCAAGAACGAATCAAGAACACGAATTCAAGAAGAGCCAACGTGTTTCTTGATCTCAAAAACAATTAAAAACGTGTTTTAGACTATAGAAAGAGTGATATGTAAAATAAACCTAACATGGGGTATTTATAGGAGTCTAGGAAACCAATCCCAAAAACGTCGGATTCCGCGTCGCGCGTCTGCCTCAACTTGACGGCCAGGCTGACGGACCGTCAAGGCAGTGACGGACCGTCGCCTGGACCGTCACTGTTAACCAGTGGTGCTGCCTGAAGGTTCTGCCTTGGTGTGACGGTCACTGTGACGGACCATCACATGTGTGACGGGCCGTCACTCAGGCCGTCACTCTTAGGCAGAATGTTGTTTTTCGCGTATTTCCTTCCGTTTCCGTGTTTGTTTCCATTTCCTACAAATACAACATAAAAACATCAAAAACAACAACGGTTGCTTGAAAACGTACGATTGTTCTTAGTAAAAAGGAGTCGAAAGTGACGTAAATTAGCGGCACATCAAATACACTAGATGAAATTGATACTTGATACATCAAATTGATACTAAATACACTAAATGAAATTAATTTTGGATACAGATATACTGGATATAAACAGATACATGAAATTGTGAAACATAGATACATTGTGAAAATGCAGATACAAAAAGTCGTTGTGTATCACAAATATTTGATGAATGCATGCGTACATATTTGACACCAGATATACGTGTATCTGGATACATCAAACTATAATTTAAAGTGTAATTATGTACGAAATGTAGTTATAGTTGACATCAAGAGAACGAGCTATATAATGCGGGTATAAGCTATATCAGTAAAAAAAAAAATTCAGGCGGTGGGTATCAGCTATATCAGGTAGATATCAGTTATATCGAGCGGATATCAATTATATCGATACATATTGTATCGGTTGAAAATGTGTGAAAGAGTTGCATCAGCGCATATTAGATCAACGCGCATGTAAATTGTATATTTGCTACAAATTTTATAGCTTTGTTTCATAATTTTTTGAAATTGTAGCTATATATTATATGTACAATCTAAAGTTTATCATGTCGTGTAATTTTTTCAAATTCCTTTTATCAAATCCTGTTGGATTTCATAGCCTAACAATTGTTCCTTCTCCTAGGGGTGGGTAAAATTAGCTCATGGAAGAAGTGCACAAATACTCGCTTTTGATATTGTTATTTAACTAATATCGGCTTCATAATTTTTTTTATAATTTTATCCGCTTTAGGCAAGAAGTCAGACAATCGCGTCTAAAACTTGATAACTTCAGTCACTCCTATCTGAAAGTGTGCATTGTGAAGGCTAAACATCATACATTTTCGCCTGATGTTTAGTATAACTTGCAAAGGTAAAAAATTTAAATATTTTTTACTGAGATGCATGTAAAGATTGATTAAACTTTCACTCATGTACGTCTGAATCTTTTCATATATGTTTGCACCTCAGTCATACATGACTGAAATACATGTAAAAATAGGCTGAAATTTCAGACATGTGCTTCTAAACAAAAAATAATAATTTGTTCTTCAAATTTCAATAATTCAGCACACGATTTAACACTCAAATATACTCTAAATAAGCTCAAATTTGAAACATAAATTTCATATATCATAAACAACAAAACACAACCATCAATATATCAAAAACACACAAATCTCACAAAACTATTTTTTTTATTTTATTCAAATCTGCACTTTAGTCATGCATACATGACTGAACTACATATAAAAACGGGCTGAAATTTCAGACTTGAGAGCTTGAAAATTTTTGCCAAATTTTATTTTTCAAATTTAAACACTCAAATCTACTCCAAAATAAGCTCAAGTTTGAAACATAAGTTGCATGTATCATAAAGAACAAACTTCAATCATCAATTTGTCAATATAACAACAAATATAACAAACTCATTTAACACTATTTCACTTTGTTCATATATGTATGCGCTCATGACTGAAACACATCTTAAAATTAGCTAAAATCTCAGTCATATGTGTATGAATGCGAAAGCAAAAAAGAAGCATATTATTTCGCTTGAAAGTTGTCTCATATTGGATATTCATGCAAAAAAAAAATATAAGTTGAGTTTTACTTAAATGGGGCGATCAAAATAGGACACCTCGTGAAATTTTTAAAAACATAATCTGCCCAATCCGCTTAAGTTCGATTGGTTAATGGACCGCACATTTATTAACCCAACTCAACTCATTTCAGCCCATCAAAATTTGGGTTGATACTAGCTCAAATTGATTAATGAGAAATTTTATTAAAATATTCTTTTAATTTGATATGTTATATAGTCATAATAATGAGAAAACAATTAGTCTTATTAGGTACAAAACTATAAAAGAATAAAAAAGAAACTAAGCTTAGTAAGAATTGCGGAGTTGGTTGTAACCCTTTTTTTAGCTTATTTCAACCCAAGTAACTTTTAAACGGTCAATAATTCGTTCATTTATTAACTTAACTCATTTTAACGCGCTCAAATTTAACTCAATCCGCCCATTTCACGCCCCAACCTTCTCCTAATGATTAATTCAGACATTGTTGAACAATAATCGAACGACAGCCTGGTTTTTCTATGCAATAATTTTGTAACTAACATGACATTAGATTTTAGGAAATGTTGCAATTACATCCTAAAAATAGAAGCTGGCTGAAATATACCAACTTGACCTATATGTTTTAAAATTTAAATACAACAACAATGACCTATATGGTTTAAAATTTAAATACAACAACAATGACCTATATGGTTTAAAATTGAAAAATAATGTAAGGTATTCTTTACTAAAAATAAATTAGAAGTAAAATAAAATAGCACAGCTCAAGTGCTCATAGGCTCATAGCAAATGCCAAACGCGTCATGTTTTTCTTTTCTTTTTGAATTCTCATTCAGTGTTCGAATTCACATTGGAGCCTGAATAAATTTAAACTCATGTTGAAAAATCTCATATTAAGGGTAAAACGCTCTTTAATAAAAATAACTTCGTATCAAGGAAGACTCAAATTCAAAACATCTTATTCAAAATGAACCGCTCATGTTATTAGCCCACAAAAAAGGGAAAAGAAAAATGATACGGGGTGTGTTTGGTACGATAAAACTAAAGTTATTTTCTTATCACTTTTTAATGTTTGGTAAATTAGTAGGAAATATTATTTTAAAAGTATTTATGTATTTTTCCTGTTCCTTTTTACTTGGTTCATTTTGGATTTTACATGTTCTTTAAAAATAGTATTTAATATTATTATACTATATATCCATATTAATTAATATATAGTCTTAGATCTTAAAAATGATATGGCAAATAAGAAATTAATATTAAGGTAAAATTAAACATAACAATAACAACAACAACATATCCAATATAGTCTCACAAAATCAGGTTTGGGGAGGGTAGAGTGTACGCAGACCTTACCTCTACCTCAAAGGTGAAGTGGAGAGGTTATTTTCGATAGGCCCCCAGCTCAAGACAGAAATGTCTAGAAAAAGACGTAATACAAGTAAAAGAAACAATAGATCTTAATCAAAACAACAAACTATAGCAAAATAGTACTATAATAAAATAATACTATAAACGATCTACACAAAACAATATATAGTAGCAGATATCAAAAATAAGAAATTATAAGGGTAGTCCTACGATTAGTAATAAGAGAAACAAGATAATGCACTCCTACCTACTAGTATGGACATACTCTTACCCACTAACCTCTACCCTAATACGTGTCCTTCACACCTTCTTATCTAAGGTCATGTCCTCGGTATTTGCAACTGTGTCATGTCCTATCTAATCACCTCTCCCTAATACTTCTTCGGTCTACGTTAACCTCTCCTGAATTCATCCATAGTCAACCTTTCATACACCCCGCATTGGGGCATCCGTCCATCTCTTCATCACATGTTCGAACCATCTCAACCTCGCTTCTCTCATCTTGTCTTCCACTGAAGTCACTCCACCTTGTCTCGGATATTCTCATTTTTAATCTTATCTCTCGTATTATACTCACATATCCGTCGCAACATCTTCATCTTCGCCACTTTTATTTTTTGAATGTGAGAGTTCTTACTGACCAACACTCTGCTCCATACAATATAGTTGATCTAACCACAACTCTGTAGAACTTGATTTTAAATTTATGTGGCACCTTTTTATCACATCGATTTTTAGATGCGAATTTCTATTTCATCTATCCTATATCAATACGATGAGTGAGAACATCGTTAATCTCTCTATTTTTCTGGATAATAGATTCAAATACTTGAAATTACCATAAAAATATATGTTTTTTTCTTTTTGATGTGAAAAATAATAAGTAAAAATGAAAATGTATTTTTAGTATAATAATATGAAGAATTTGACTCAAGTAGTTTTAATGAAACAATTATTTGACACGTGTTTAGTGCAACACTTCGAAACGTGGAAGCTACTCTTTCAATTATTGGTGGTTTGCCTATTTAATCATAGAGCTTAGGCCCACAATTTTGTTTACAGCCTTTCATCAGCTTCATTTTGCATGTGCATTGTCCTTTTCCTCTCTTTTCTTTTACCTACCTAGTCAAATTTCAATTTACTTCACCCAATTACTTTCTTCTTTGATAATTTATATTAAATTAATAAATACTTCAAAATCTATTTCATTGAGTCTTTTTGCATTCATGAATGAATGATTAAAGCGTCCAATTCATAATTAATAAATGCGTAAATTCAATTGTTATTGGATGCACTCCAATGAGATCCCCTTTCTTCCTTTTCTGCTCACTCGTAGGGGTTGGAACTCCCACAAAGTGAAAAAGAATTGACTGAACATTTCAGCTATTGGTAAAAAATTTGCCCGCATCCGATCTCCATTCTAATTCACCCCAAATGATCTTGTTGATGAATTGTGATCTCGTATGATTGTGTCATGAGAGCAGAAGCTCGCTCACAACCCGATTGGCTGGCCAACGACAGTGAAAATTCTCCCGTTTTCTGGTCAAAGACTTGATTGAATGCTACTTCGTTTACTTTTACTTGTTTATTATTTTAAAATAAATTTTTATTTTTATCCGTTATTTTTAGCATATCAAAAAAAAAATTATTATTTTCATATTTTGCTCTTAGCATTGATTACTTATAAATCATTTTTCAAGACCTAATACTCTCTAGTCCATATTAACTGAATTGTTGGGACTTTTTTTATAATTCAAAATAAGTGAATTTTTCAAAGTTCAAGAGAATTGTAGAGATTTTTTTTCATATTTACTTTTTCTTTTAATGAGGTTTTTAACTACTTATATTTTCTAAGAAAATAGATTGGGAATAATCAAAAGGGTAATAGTGGAAACTAACCTTTAATCGTGTTCTTTAATATTTTCTTAAAGGATGTGTCGTACCCCGATAATTTAATTAATATAATTTAGAGGGAATACTAAACATCAATTAATATGACCATTATGATAAAATTTTCATATCTATCACTATTTTTTTAAAGAATGTGCAAAATCTTAAATAAACAAATAAAAATAATCGAAAGCAATGTATGATATATATTTAATTGATTTATATTTCTTTTATTAAATTACTTAATCATGATAAATGCTTCAGAGCAGATAAATATACACCATTAGCTAGTTCATACTTCCTCTATTTTAATTTAAACGGCCGAAATTCTCATTTCAAATGTTAATAAAACAGGTGAAGAATATTAATTACTCCAACCATTCTAAAAAGGATTAGAGCATGAAAGTAAACATTATTTTTAAAAAATCATGAATTAGTCATGAACTTAATTTATCGCTTATTTATCGATAAATTGCTTTTAGCAATGAATTTCAATATTTATCTATAGAATTTGTGGTTGCTAACTTTTTATTTTAGTCATAAAATCTTCGAATTTTCTCTCTCAATTTGGATACTATTTTCATATGATAAAATTTATATAATTTTAAGCTAGTTACGAAGTCTTATAAATTATAACTTGTATAATTAAAAATAATTCAAAATGTTATGAAAAGTTATTATCAATGATAAAGAGAGTTACTTAGTACGCAAATTAAATCATGATATAATAAAATTATTACTTATACTATAGTATCTCATTATTCTTGTGTGATCTTAACCGTGTTTCTTTTTCCAAATCGAAAGTAATACCTTCCCCGTCTCAAAATAGATGTTACATTTTACTTTTTGAGAGTCAATTTAATTATTTTTTGAAGCTAAATTTTATTAATTATTTTTTATATTTAAAGTTAAAATTTATATATTCAAAAACTATATGAAAAATATCATAAGAGACAATTATTTCTCTCATATCAATATAATTTAAAAAAATGTATCTTAAAATATTAGTCCAAATTCATGTAATTTGACTCTCGAATAGCAAAACTTAAGTATTTTGGGACAAAAGGAGTACAAGGACGAAATGAGATCTCTTGGCCACTTACAAATTGAATAAAAGGAAATTGCCTTTTCAGGTTTCTTATATGTAAAAATGAAATTCTCTTACATGTAAAAATGAAGATTTCTTATAAAAGGCCATCAAATTTTAAAAAATTGTAAGTAACCTAGAAAATCAATTGTCCCTGCTACAAGATATATACTACTACACATTTATTTTTAAATTAAATGAATAAATTGATTCTATTTATTTTTACCACTTGGTGTCTGGTACTCGCATTAGAACTTGATTAAATTCAAATTCACGCTGAAAAATCTCACGTTAAAAGGTAATTCATTCTCTAACAAAGGCGACTCCATATCCAAGAAAGACTCAAAACCTGAGACTTCTGGTTAAGAATGAAGGGGTACTAATCACTCCACCACAACCCTTGTCGGTGAATAAATATGAGCTATTAAAACATCAAGCTCATGGTTTACGTTGCCTTGTGGGGGCCTCCTTCCCTTTTCACCCCTTGTTTGAAGAAAATGCCTATATAAGTAGACAACATATCATATTATAGGAAGCAAAAAGAAAAAAAAAAGTAGACTTCATTAAACTAAAGTAGCAAAAAAGAAAATATGGGTATTGGAGGAACTTTGGAGTATATTTCTGATATGATAAGAAGTAGTACTCATAAATTCAACAAGAAGAAGAAGAGGCAGTTTCATACAGTGGAGCTCAAAGTCAGAATGGATTGTGATGGCTGTGAGCTTAAAGTCAAGAAAGCTTTGTCTTCATTAAGTGGTAAGAAATGAATTAAACTTAAGTTGCTCGAACTCGACAAAAATATTGCCCCATCCGTGTCGAATCCTTCAAAAATACATTTATTTTTGAAAATTCCAAACAACGTAGAATTAAACACCATATGTTACATAGAATTAAACACCATATGTTATACTAGCTAGTTGATCTTTTAATTTTTTTCTTGGATTAGGTGGAGTCGAAAATTTCAATAAGGACATTCAACAAAGTATATATGTACTGTAATTTTTTATTTACTTATATATGTAATATAAAAAGGGATTCAATTGAACTCCTTTCAGCTCCACCATGCCATTATGAGTTTATCTTATTTACAATATATTATGCAACTTTGTTGAAATTTTATAATTATTTTTATTTTCATTTTGAGTTTAAGTTATATGCACGGTGTAAAAATATTCAATATATATAATCACTCATAAGGTAAATTATATGTGATCTACATGATAAGTTAGTACGATCCTTCGGTCACACTCTATGTGATGCACTTATTATTTGGATAGTGTCACATGAGTTTTATTTCTTCCTTTTTTTCCAAATTTCTTTTCAATATTTTGAGTTGTCAATTATTGTTATTCATACTACTGTTTAAGTAGTTTGTAAATATATGTAAATTTGCATATACATCAACATGCTCTCTAACTTGACCTCACCTGACATAGTGACATTTATGCCCTTCAACTTTGGGTGCGCACAAGTAGACAGTTAAACTATCATAACAAGTAGATACGCATCCTAAGTAGATTTGCCATGTAGAATGTGTACGCGTGTCTATTTGTTCAACTTTATGATAGTTTAACTTTAAGTGTGATCTACTTGTGCACACCCAAAATTGGAGGGCATGAATATCAGCTGAGGCCAAGTTGAAAGCGACGTTATGTATTATGCCTTGTAAGTTTGATTTCACAAAACTTAAAAGATTCCATGTCCAACTCACACTGTGAATTAGATAGTTAGGCCCTCATACTCCAAATATATGATATCATATAAACAAAAGGTGTAATTTGTAACCTAAAAAAATGTTAACTAATTAACTTGTTTAATTATATTGCATAGGAGTAAAATCAGTGGAGATAAACAGGAAACAACAAAAGGTGACAGTAACAGGATATGTGGAAGCAAACAAGGTGTTAAAGAAGGCAAAATCAACAGGGAAGAAGGCTGAGATTTGGCCCTATGTGCCCTACAATTTAGTGGCTCAGCCCTATTCTGCTGCTGCTTATGACAAGAAGGCTCCTCCTGGTTATGTTAGAAGGGTGGATCAAAACACAACAACAGGAACAATTTCAAGATTTGAGGACCATGCATATGTTACCATGTTTAGTGATGACAATCCTAATGCTTGCTCCATCATGTAATTAAATAACGGTGGTGTTTATATCAGTTTGCACGTAATATAAAATTATGTAAGGGGGTATTATTAGTATATAGTGTTCGTGTCATTTTCAGGCAATTACCATGTATCATAAAATTTTGTAAGGGTGATATTAATTAATAGTATATGGTGTTCGTGTCATTTTACAGGCAATTGCCATGTATTATAAAATTTTGTAAGGGGTGTTATTAGTATATGGGGTGATATTAATTAATAGTATATGGTGTTCGTGTCATTTTACAGGCAATTGCCATGTATTATAAAATTTTGTAAGGGGTGTTATTAGTATATGGTGTTCGTGTCATTTTGCAAGGCAATTATCATGTATTATAAAATTTTGTAAGGGTGTTATTAGTACATGGTGTTTGTGTTATTGTGTAGGCAATTACCATGTATTAAAAAAATTTGCATCGTAATGATGTTATTAGTATGTGGTGTTCATGTCAGTTTGCAAGCAGCCACACACTATAAAATTTTGTAGGGGTGTTATTAGTACATGGTGTTCGTGTCAATTTGCACTGTCCATGTCAATTTGTATGCAGTCAAGCACTATAAAATGATGTGAAGGTATTATTAGTACATGATGTTCATGTCAGTTTGTATGCGATCACACACTATAAAACTCAATAGAGGTGTAATTAGTACTTGATCGATGTCTGTATTAGTTTGCATGAATCCAAGCATTATAAAATTCTATAGCGGTGTTTTAGTGATAAGATGTTTGTGCCAGTTTGTATGCAGTCACACACTATAGAATTTTGTAAGAGTGTTATTAGTACATGTTGTTCGTATAAGCTTACACACAACTATGCATTATAAAATTATGTAGGGAATATTATTAGTATATGATGTTTGTGTCAGTTAATTGTACGCAGCTACGCGCTATAAAATTTAATAGCTAGGAGTGCTACTTGTACATGATATTCAGTTTGCATGCAATCACACACTATAAAATTATATAAAAAATATTATTAATATATGATGTTCGTATCAATTTGCACACAATCACACACTATAAATTTTTGTAAGGGGTGTTATTATATGTATACCGGTTTTTTTCCCCTTTTGTGTTAGGTACATGATTACTCATGAAATGACATCTGATAGATGATACTATATAAAGGACCAATAATTTTACCCTATGGATTCTCTCAACTAATGGAGAAAAAAAAAATCTCATTTAAATTGGAGTAACCATTATTGATTGTAACATACTTATTTCCGATCAATTATATGCCAACTCTCTCTCATATATGATTGAACTTTTTTCTTTATGTTGACAATCAAGCTATAATTATTCAATTGTCCCTAGCCTAGCTGAGAAGAAACAAATAGTACCACAATTAATATTTCATCCTTGTGCTGGATGAAACAACCATTGTGGCTCCCTAACTGTTAGCTCCAGTCTTATATTGTTCACGCTTTAGATGTCTAGTCCTTGACATGCATGGAGCGGGGGAAAGAGGGGGAGGGGGGTATTGAGTCCCACATTTATTGCGACTTGGATCATTTGTCTCTTTATATGGTTTTGAACAATCATCACCTTTTGAATTGACTTTTAATATTCAGTTAAGGCAAGAATTCATTTCTTATCATGGTTTTAGAGTCAAACCATTCATGGTTTACCCGGTATTGATGTTCATCTTATATTGTCTACGCTCTAAATGTCCAGTTCTAGAGAGAGGGTGTTGAGTCCCACAGTTGTTAGGGTCTAGATCATTTATCTCTTTATATGGTCTTGAAAATTTTTAACCTTTTAAGCTAACTTTAGAATTGAGTTAAGCCTAATATCTCTTTCTTATCAATCATAAGTGACAACAAAGCCCATTCCCTTTTAAACTTTCTTTAATTTGGACCATCACTCTTCTCCTTTGGTACAATTATAGTGTTGGGTGTGCAAGAAGAAAAGTCTCACATTGGTAGTTGAAAGGATTGGGAAGCTACATATAAGATGTATGATCTCTTAGTGGTGTAAGACCTTTTGGGAGAAAACTATGCGAACTTGACCCAAAACGAACAATATCACCCCATGTAGGAATATCTTGGGTTGGTCAAGCCCAACATGTAGTTTAAGTAATGGATAAATTACCTACAGAACTAAACATCCCTGCCATATCTACTATTCCTCTCATCAGTTTATTTTAATTACTTAATATACCATATCTTATCAGAAACCTCCTTCTTTATATCAGATACATCACCAAAGCAGATCCCTTCTTCAACGAAATAAATTACGCTCCTCCCAAATTAAAATCATGATTAATCTTTCTTCCCCCTCTTCCTTCTCTTCTCTTCTTCACACACACACAGAGAGAGCTCAACAATAGTTGCTACCACTATTTCTGCTTCCTTTACCCTCTCAAAACTCCTCCAAAAACCCTCAATCCCAAACCCCCTTTCTCTTTTTCCCCCCAAAAATCTAATCCTTTCTCCCCTCATAGCCCATTCAAACTCAAACAACCCCTCCACCATTTACAATCTCTGAAGCACTTCATCGCCGCCACTTCAAGAATCTCCGTCACCATATTTATCAGAGACAAACTCCCCAATTTCACACTTTCTTACTTCCATTCATCCAATAAACTCAAGACACTTTCAGTTCCAGACCTCACATCTGGAAGAAAAATATTCTTTTTGTTGTTCCTGGTGCATTCACAACTACTTGTTCACAGAAACACCTTCCGAGTTTCATTAGAGAAGTCTAAGAAGCTTAAGGCAAAAGGGGTAGAGATCTCCATACTCCAATTGCACGTATAGTTCAAGTGGGAGAGTTTTTTTGGCTAGATCTATATTTCTTCTATTCTGCATCTTTTTTTTCTTTTTAAGCATGTATCTATGCACAAATACATGTATTAAAAGTTTTGATGGATCAATTTGATACTAAATACATATATTTTGGATTCACTGTATGAAATTTATATTGGATACATCAAATAAATACTGAATTTATTGTATTTCCGATATAATGTATGAAATTGGTACTGGATACATCTCAAATACATGTATCAAAAGTATCTGTGCACAGAAATTTATATTGGATACATCAAATTAATACTGGATTTACTGTATTTTGGATATAATATATAAAATTGGTATTGAATACATCAAATTAATAATAGATATATATAAACATATACATGAAATTAGTATTAGATACACATAAATAAATATATGAAATTTATACTAGATACATATAAACATATACATAAAATTAATACTTGATACATATTAAAATATACATAAAATTAATACTAGATACATATAAAATAATACATTAGATGAAAAGTAATCAAATTACATAACCAAGATATACATGTTTCCATTTTATATCAATGAAATTAATGAATTTATTATTTTTGAAAAGTAATAAAATAAAATTAATTAAACACATATATATGCCTTGATTTCCATTTTATATTAAGGGATTTGATTAATTAAAATTTCCATAATTAGTTGTCCATGTATCTGAGATACATACAATCAGCGTGAAATATGCACGTATCCGAAGCATGAAAAGTTGTAAAAAATATAATTACGTAAATTAGTGTCATAAAGTGAAATGGGGTTCTAAAGATATGGGTTTTATGTAAGTTACCCAGTAGTAATTTGAAACATTTAGATCAAAAATATTTTGTCTAAAATATTTAATCTCACATCTAAGTTAAATACAACTATCATAACTCATGTATAATCCCATATCTTATATATAAGTAGTTTGAGATCAAATGACTCCTAAAATAATGTCGATTTTATTCTTCACCTCAAGAGATCAAATTTCACTTATTGTCATTTGTTTCTTTTTTAAGTTTTATTTTTCTAAAGTTGCCCCCTTCGTTCTTTTTTTAAAACAAAATATCTAAAGCAGAACACACAGAACAATAACCAAAACACGTAAAATTGATGATATTTTTTGTGATAGTATAATTAATTATTGTTTGCTCGCCAAGTTGTTATCACTGTAAAATTTTATATCTTTATCTTAAAAAACAGGTGCATCCTTAGTCGGGAAATCTCACATTCGCCTCTGCTATTGACTACAATGTGATTCTTCAATGAATTTTAGTTTTGTGCATCGACGATATAAGTGATATTTATACGATCAAATTATTTATAAAGTAATTATAACCAAATTATTTGATCATAAACAGCAAGTTATAACTTGGTAAAAATGGCATCTAATTTAGTCGAAAGTTAAGTTTTTAATTTATATAACAGTATCAAATAAAATTACAAGCCATTAGTGTATATAACTTAAATATGTACGGACCTTCGAACGTATATTGTACTAACTCGTGTTGTACATGGGCGGAGCTATCTTAGGCGAAGGATGGTCCGATGTATATTCTTCGCCGGAAAATATGTGGTGTACAGAGGTTAAATATTAATTAGTGCATGTATATTTCATTTTGCACACCCTTAACACAACTGAGAAGAAAATTTGCACACTCTTCGCCAAATTTTTGGCTCCGCCATTGCTGTTGCGGTGCATATATATTATTAATTTTGATATTGTACCAAAATCTTAAATATTTATCCCACATTGAATTCAAAGTTACCCTTAAGCAGAAGAATCTTAGTAGCTCAGTTGACTGACTATTTGAACTTCTACCTTATTGGTCAGAGTTCAATTCCCCACCTTGTAATCCCCTTTTCACATTTGTTCCTTACCCTCGGCCCCAATTTTATTTTATTTTTTAAAAAAAAAGTTACCCTTAAACATATTGAAATTTAAGTAAATTTTATTGGATGATTCAAGTATATTCCATCAAACCCCCAACTTCCCCTTTCTTTTAGGACAAAATCAATTATCCACACCATTAACTTTCTCAACTTCTCAATTTTTCTCCTTTCCTCTTCCCCTTTTAAAACCATGGAAATCGATACTTTCATTACCCTAAAAATATAAAAAACACAAGTGTAAAATCTCATCAAGTTCATTTTCTTCATCCCTAAAAAAAATTTTGAGACTTTTTTTTTATATTTTATTGATCATATATATTGAAGACTTCATTTTTGGATTTCTTGGCGTTACATTTTTAATGGGATAAAACGGATCGTTTCTAGCAACAAAATGAACGCGAAATACGTTCAAATTATGTTGCTAGATCATATATATCCAAAAAATGAAATTTTCAATTTTTAATTGATTAATTATTACGTTCGTATATTTATATATATCTTTCTAAATTATAGAAAGATTTTAAAAACAATCATGGGAAGAAGTAAGTTGCCATTGTTGAAGATAGAGAGTTTGACTAATAGACAAGTCACATTTAGCAAGAGAAGAAATGGAATCCTCAAAAAAGTTTATGAATTATCAGTTTTATGTGATGTTGATGTTGCTATCATCATGTTCTCTCCTTCTGGTCGTCTCACACATTATTCACGTAAAAGAAGGTAATGAAATTTTTTGAATATAATTTCAATTTTTATAAGAGATGAAATTCCCACAATTTTTTTTCTGATGCATAATATGCCAATCAAAAGAAATTAAACGATCTCAATTCTCTATGTATGTTACATATGTCGGATGAGATCAAATAATTAAATTTATTCCAAAAGTTGAATTAATGAAAAAGATTGATTTGTTTGATGAAATAATTTTTTAGAGATCTTAGAATTATTATATAGAATAACTAATTTTGCTTGAACTATTCAAAAGTATCATCAAGTATGTGTGAAATTTTCAGCATTTTTTAAGAATCTGGCACAAATAATATAATATTTTTAAAGAATTCAAACAACATAGAAATTAGAAAATAATATAATGCAAATCATTATGTTTTGGAGGACTACATGTGCAACATGTTTTTCAGAAATTTTTGATAAACTTCAGAAAAAACAAATATTAAAGTCAAATTTGATAAGATTAAATTTTATTAATGCAGAATTGAAGATATTCTTTCTGAGCTCATCAGTCTCCCAGATAGAGAAAGAGGATTGTAAGTGTTTTTTTTTTAATATCACTTCTTGGTTTTATTTTTATCTTTCTTCTTTTTTGTTTGTTTTTATAGTTAAGTTCTTTTCTCTTTTTTTTTTTAATCTTTTATGTATTTTTATTATTAACTAACTCTCTAAAACATACTTTCTTTTTCAAATGCAGCCACATCAATAATAAAGAGGTGAGCTTTACTTGACTCATTATGTTTCCTCAATTATTCGTAAAATTCTCATTTTAGTTCTTGTGATATACGATTTAGTATATTCAACTTTCAATTAATTAAAATATGTGTTTTGGTCCATCTATGTGGGAAATATGCTACATTAAGATTATTTGTAGAAGTATATTGCACTCAAACATGAAGTAATAGTATACATTTAACATAATATGCGAGTAATTAAATAGTGAAACAGTTAATAATTCTAAGAAATTATGAATATTCAGAAATTGATAAAAGAAATGGACAGTTTAAGTAATTGAAATTTAAATGTGCTTAGTCAAATATTACAAGGACTAAAATCAGACTTTATTAATAACCGAGAGACCAAAAATGTTATTCCCTCCATCCATCTTTACTTGTTCATTTTTGGTTTGACACATCCCTTAAGAAATAATAAATAGAAGGGTAATTTTATTATATCACCCCTATTAATTATAATTCATTTAAATGTTGAAAAATGAATAGTATTTAATAGTGGATAAAAAAGACACAAATGATAAATCATCTCTTGATTTTTTCAAACTAAACAAATAAAGTTGAGACGATTATTTTAGTATACTGGACGAGTAAAAATGTACGGAAGGAGTATTATTATTCTAAAAATAAGAGTAAAAAAGGCAATTCATCTTTATTAATGCACTCTCCCTGCAGTCTGCGCTTTGGAACCTAAGGAAGATTGAAATCGAAGAAAAATTCTGCGATATTGAAAGGTTTGTTTTGTTTCATTAATTGGATTATTTTTTTTGGATAATTCTTTTCATGTATTATTTATCATAATTATTATTTTATTGAATTAATTATAGGATAAATCCTGCATACATCAACGCAAATGACACGACAAAGGTGCTTAATTCATTCATATTCTTTGTTATTTTTTTGTTTCAATTTTACATTTCATTTTTATATTATCAGCCTTAAGATTAATTGTTTCCCTCTTTGTTTGTTTGTTTGTTTGTTTGTTTGTTTAAAGAAAATTCAAGATGAAATCAATGGCTTGCATTGTAAACTCGATGAGGCTGAGGGATTATTAAGGTAATCAATTAGGATAAATAAGAAGATTTTACTCGTCGGTATCAATTGGGGGAAAGGAGTGAGAGCTATTGTATAGGTTATAAGTTTGACCGAATACAATAACTTTGATTCAAACTTCGTATTTGTCTTAAAAAAATCACTGAATATGTACAAATTATAAATCTAGAACCCAATAATTTAAAAAAATTAGACTTCTGAACCCATAAACTTTTTTATTTTTGCTCCGCCTTTATTTGGAATACATGGACTTTGTTGCTCTCTACGAAGCTTTTGACCTAATAATTCGAGCTTGCTCTACTTTGCCTGTTCAATTGAGATCTTATAATATAACTGTATTCTGTGTATAATTATTTGTTTTTGTATTTCTAATTTATCTATATATATTAAGTTAGTCTGGTTGGTTTTTTGCATCTAATTTTGATATAGCAATTATATTTCAATTTTATCCTCTTTATATGATACAACATTTTGTTTCTTTTCTTTTTCTTAATGCTATGAATAGTTTCTCACATTAATTTTGACTTTATTTAAAGAATATTTGAACCAGATACACAAAGAATTACATCACTTCATGAGCTTGATTTGTGTGAAAAGCGTCTTCAAGTTGCCTTGAACCAAGTTAGACAAAGAATGGTATGATGTATGCCTAAAAAAAAATTCCCAAATAATTATGAATAATTTTTTTTTTCATTTTTTAAAATGATTAATTTTGTTTTAGGAACAACTCTCCAGCAATCACACATCAACTTATGAAGATAATATGGAGGTAAGAATTTAAAAAATCAAGTAGAGAGAAATGATTTTTTCAAAAATAATGGCAAAATTCATAGATAAATATTTTAATTTGGCCTCAACTGACAACTAACACTTCAACTTTGAGGATGCACATCTAGACAACTCAACACATTCCATTGTGTCAGTTCAACACTCCAACTTATAAAATAGTCATCTAGACACCTCCAAAATTTATGTATCACATCAGCTTCAGATATCAACGAGACACAATAGGAACGAGTTGAATTGTCTAAATATGCAATCTCCAAGTTTGAATATTTAGTTGTTAATTAAGACCAAATTAAGATGTTTATTTATGTATTATGTCTTGAATAATATATAAATGGTTGAATCTCCCTGTGCATAAGGAAATTTTCTTGTATTTTGACAAGGCTGATCAAATTATTTCTTTACGTAAAGAGTTCAAATCCTAAGTTTTACATTATAGTATTTTCTTCAAACCTTTTCGTATAAATTTTTGATTCTGCCACTAATTCTATATATATCGATTCTACAAACTAATTATTATTTTCTTTTTTTGGTGGTTTATCATAGCAAATAAATGCACTCCTTCATCACATAGACAACACACAAGTTCATGAGAAACCCCCTTATGACTTATGGCTAGAGCTTGAAGACTATAATTGCCAAAATATTCATGAGAACAACAATAATAGTTCGTTCTATGCTGCATCAGAAACATCTTCAATTTCTCAAAGGTTTGGACCTTAATTTCTCCTAATCACTTTTAAAGGATAAAATAAATTTTAAATTAATTATAGGGTCAATTATACTAGGTATTCTTATAATATGATTCATAGCCTGTTTGGCCAAGCTTAATATTTTTTAAAGTGCTTATTTTTTCTAAAAAGTGATTATTTTTTTAAAAAAATGAGGTGTTTGGCCAAGCTTTAGGGAAAAAAATAAGTGCTTCTGAGAAGAAGTAGCAGAAGTTGTTTTTTCAGAAGTTAAAAAAAATAGTTTTTTCCTGCAAGCACTTTTGAGAAAAATACGCTTAAAAGCACTTTCAAAAAGTTTAGTCAAACACTAATTGTGCTCAGAGGTGTTTTTTAAATTTTCTAGTCCAACACAAACTGTTTTTCACCAAAAGTACTTTTTTGAAAAACACTTTTGAAAAAAAAAAAATTTCAAAATAAGCTGATTTTAGATGTTTGGCCAAACATGCTATCAGTTTCGAATATACCCCCCTTTATTTTATAATCAGATACTTACACTCTCCTATACTATGAAAATTCTCCACTTACAATTCTCTAATTAAGGGATGTAAGTATTTGATTTTAAAATATATGGGGTATATTCGAAACTGAATCATATTATAGAAGTGTTTATTGTAATTAACTCTTAATTATATATGTTGAATAATTAATTAGTTGATGACTTGTTGTATGCAGTTCTATGAACCTTCCATCCCCAACTATTTATGATGCAATGTCCCAAACAAGTACTATAAGTGGTGAGACTTATCATAAAGAAGGGAATTTTAATTCTCAAAATGGTCATGGGAACTTTAAGCAATCACAACATTCAACAAGGACTTTACCAACTCTCACTTTACAAACTTCATTCAAATTTGCCAAGGTGAGCTCTTTCAACAATATATTTCACTTCTTTTAACTTTTTGTTTTTAGGTAAAACTAGCTTGTATGGCCGCCCATCAAAACAATAATCAGCATATATATATATTTTGTATATTATTATCTGATATACATAAAATATACATTTTTAATACAAATTAGTATATATTTGTGTATATTTAGGTAGTAAATGTAATTATTTTGGCAAATCAACCAAATATGTTACTTGCCCATTTTTTTTTCCAAGTGCTTCCTTCCTCTGTTAAAATGTTACACACTTTCCTTTTTAATTTCGTAAAAGAGCTCTCTCGAAAGCCTGTCGTTTTAGTGGAACAAATCTAAAAAACTCACTTGAATTGTCAAGACTTAGTTTTTTTTGCAAGTAGGCCTTTCTAAAATTACATTTAACGTCCTTTTATCATATTCCTGATTGGCACCTCGGGTCGGTAGCTGCGGTTCGGCCGGGGAATTACCACCACGTGTACTATCAACCCCAGCTCAAAGAAGGAAAAGAGCGGATTAAAACGAGAAATAACACCTTTCTGTTTCTAGAAACAATTTAACTCTAAACTTTCAATTCTACCCTTTAATTTATAGCCATACTCTATGATCAAGTACTTATAAGATCAATGTTCTATAGATACCAATAATGTGACTACTTGTTTGTTATGGCAGCCTGAACTGTCCCAAACAAGTATAGAAGGAAGTTTTAGTTGCCTAACTGATGAAAACTTTAAGAAATCACAATGTTCAAACAGGGTCTTCCCAGCTATCACTCCATTACAAACTTCATTCTCATTTGCCAAGGTAATTTCATACTTTCTTTTCTTTTATGATTCTTTTTTTTTACAATTCTAATGTTCATTAATAAATTTTTCTCATGTTTCAAAATATGGCTAACCAACATGTTAACGACATTGATTATTGATCATGATAATTGAAACGGATTTTACTGTTTATGTTACATAAATTGAAACAGAAAGAATAATAATTTGTGTATGTGTAGCTTTTAAGTTGGATCATCAAATTTACATGGAGTGCGCAATAACGAAAATCTTATTTTCTTCCTTTCTCTTTCATCCACGCATAATCAGAGATCATAATTTTAAATTTTTGAGTTCTGAATTCATAGTCCTTTTTGCCTTCTAGTTTGTGATAGATTACTTATATATATATTAAGTGAATTGTATTACTTAATGCAAATATAGGATCTAAAATCAAAGGTACTGAATTCTGCCTAACTCGTAACATGTATTCCTAGATCCGTCCATGCACACATTGACTAGTCGTATGAATGAAAACATTCCCACTAATGATAGGTTGCGATAAAATTAGGATTTTATACATAAAAGAAATGACTTTGTATATATAGTACTCTCTCCATTTCAATTTGTTTTGCCTACTTTTTTTTTTAGTCCGTTTCAAAAAGAATGTCTCTTTCCTTTTTTAGAAACTCTTTAATTCTAGCTTTCCACATGGCATATTCAAGACCACAAGATTAAATAATATTTTAATATATTTAACATATCTTTAATTTAAGACCACAAGTTTCAAAAGTTTTCTTTACTTTCTTAAACTCAATGCCAAGCCAAAATAGGCCAAACAAATTGAAACGGAGGAGTACAATTTTTCGGCGTATGAGGGTATTTTTGGATCTTGGGTCCATTATTAGTCTACCAGAGTACGTGCCAACCATCAAGGGGTACAATGGGATAAACAAGATTTCTCTACCCTAAATCAGAGATCTGAAAATGAAAAAAATCTTGATACCGAGCACTTCCCTTAGATTGGCCATACAAGTTGTAAATCTAAACTAGTCGAGTCAGTGTATTCTGAATATCAACATATATCAAACATGTATTCAATGATAGAGACCAGTAATATATTTTCATGTTTATTATGGCTAACAGGCTGAAATGGAAACTCCAACCTCAGCACTACGACCATTGGCACCATATCTACAGGCTGAAGCAGCAACATCTTCTTGCAATAATCAAGAATGGAATCATGAAATCTCTTGGTTTCAGCCTCAAGTGAAAAAGTCCAAGCATCATCATTCACTTTGACTAAATATTTAATATGTAAATATACATACATATATACATACATATACACATACATATGAAGTTACTACTACAACAACAACATATATACACACTCAGTATAATTCCACAAAGTGTGGTCTGAAAGGATAAAGTGTATGCATACCTTACCCCTACCTTGGAAGTAGAGAGGTTGTTTTCGATAGACAGTCGTATCAAGGATACATACACATGGAGTTGTGCCAACAAAAAACAGAATGCATATATATATATATATATGAAGTTGGAATTTTTTTATAAAAATTGTAAGTTTATACTAAGTTCATATTCGTTGTTACAAAAGATTGCTAAATGCATGCCTGTTGATGTAAGACAATTTGAATCAGGAAATTTTAAATACACAAACCGTTTAGAAAATGGAGGAACGAGTATATTAATACTTGATTAATTAATGTAACTAGTTTATGCTGCAAAGTATAAAGATGTCTGACTGTGATATCATGTACAAGAAATAAACATTAGATCCTAGCTAACTCAAAGAAAGAAACATAGTTTTATTGAGAAATTTATTCAATTAAAATGAGATTAAAACAATGGATCAAATATAAACCAGAAAATTAGATTGAATTGTTAGAAAAATACTAGTATAATATTAATTCCGAAAAGAATGAAAACAATAACAAATTATGTCATAAAAATTTAATTATGCCGTGGCAAGCATTATTTTGAAAGTGATTTCAGTGTGATAGGAATGGAAATTGTTATAGTCGGCCGCTCCTCAAGATTCCACAGTTACTTTTAAATACGTGCATTTGTAGTTAACAATTTAGATATTGCACAATAAATTGCCGGGAAAAAAAATCGGAGAAGAAGAGAGGATAATTCGTTGAGGTAATTCACCAAGAAGAGTACGGTTTATATAGGGCAAGAATGTTGAAGGCTACAAAAAATAAAGTACTTTTGAATTAAATAGACATAAATTGAAATCCCCACGACACATATCATATTCTTAATTTTATGCAAATTTTACATACTAACAAAATATTTTTATGATAAAAAAGGACCCATAAATAAAGAGAGAAAGAGGACAATTCCTTTATTCTTTGCATTACACAAGGTTTAGTGCCAATCATCCCAATCTAATATAAAGATAAAGAATAAGAATATTTTTTGTGCAAAAGGAAGAAACGTGTATTTAAGTGATAATATCTTTCGATTTGAATTGACACGTAGTGAAATCCAATGTCCAAAAAGTGAAATACTCTTAAGCTAAATGAACATAAATTGTGAAACACGTAGGTGAGTCAAGAGCACATGTTACGATTTAATGTTGTTTTAGATTCAATTTACTAGCGGTTTGATTACTAGACAATAATGAAAATAAACGAAATATCATGTAAACAAGATAAACGAAGTAAAGAAGACAAATCTAAGTGCATTTGAGACGGATATGAGCGTTTTTGAGATCGACTTCCAATTATCCGAGCTACTATCAGAACAAGACACAATGTAAGCAAGAAAAATACTCGGAGACCAAGAAAACTATTGTATGCAATGAGAGAATCAGGTTGCGGATGTCTTTATAAGTGAAGAGGGACAATGATATATATGTTTTAATATTAGGTCTTGCCAATTAGAGTGTGCCACTAGAGCCCTATAGTACCTAAACCTATATCATTGTGCCACGTGTTCTGTCCTGTAAAGACCGTGCCAATTAATATTCCTACAATGCTCAACTCCGTACGAGCTCACCCGCATCTCTGAACTGCCTGACCATTTTGTCCCCTAATTGTCTTTTTATGCCACTTCACTGAGGGAGATGGTCCTTTGATCCTCATACCCCTCGAGAGGACGTCTTCCACCTCCGCGATCCAAGGGGGAGACATTTCGACGTTCAACGTTTCTTGTCGCGATGCGTCTTCACACTGGTTCCTCTGTTGGTGCCACATGTCAAAACCTCTGATTCTACCCCATACAGATTGAAACCCCACAACACATATGAGTTTTTACGAAAATGTCAAAAAAAAAATCAAAAAAATAGTGCATGTATACCTCATGTATATGCATCGATATTGCCAAAAAAAAATCAAAAGAAAAAGTCATATATAATACCTCTGTATACAAAATGACCATTTTAGATAGTAAATAATAAGTGGATTATTTTTTATATAAGAAATTTAATAAAATAATCATTTTTTTCTAATTTTCCCCAAAAAAGATATCATGCAAATTAGTTAAGCCTCAAATCCAACTCAGTTTGAGAGCCTTAACACCTAACATCCAGATCAACACAGCTCCCGATCCAAAACTCCTCCTCCGCCGCCGCCGCCGTCTACAACTCCTCTCCGCCATGGACACCGCCGCTTCACCCGACCCAAATCCACCACAACCCGACACCGCCACCATCACCACCACCACCACTGCCATTTCCGATCCACTAAACAATCCATACACCTCCCTAAACTCCATCTGCCACGACCTCTCCGATCTCCAAGACCTCGCCACCCGCGGCGCGTGGAAATCAATCCTCGACAAAGTCGGCCACGCGCGGTCCCTCAACCTCCTCAACAAACCCCATGAACACCTCACGTACCTCACTTTCAACGTCTTAGCACTCACCAAACTCCGCCGCCCCGTCGACGCTAATCAAGAACTCGAAACCCTCCTCCTCGACTCCGACGATTTCAACACCCCACAATTTTATTACCAGAATTACCCTCAGCATTACCCTAACATGAAGGGCAATTTCGTCCCTTTTGCTCTCCGTTGGCTCCACGCTTATCTCCCTAACTCTCTTAACCAGCCGATGAAATCACTGGACAGGTTATATACGCTTATTGATTTTATTCGATCGAAAAAGCTCACGATTTTGACTAACCCCAGTAAAGATTTGTGGAAAAGGAGGGAGATTTTGGTTTTGAATACGATAATTAGTCACCATTTGAGTAGAAAAGATTTCAAATTGTGTTTGGTTTTGTTGAGTGATTTGATTGGAATATGTGGGGATGATGATCCGAACGTGTTGTCGAAAATAGGGTATGTGAAAATGCAGTATGGAGATGTGGAGGGCGCGAAAAAGGCGTTTAGCGCGGTAGAGGGGATGGTAACGAGTGAAAGTGAAGTGGGGTTGAGGAATTTGGTGAGTAGGAGTAAGGCATTGATGTATATAGTGGAGAAGGATTATGTATCTGCAGTGAGGGAGTACGAAGAGTGTATCGAGAGGGATGGAATGGATATGGTGGCTATGAATAATAAGGCATTGTGTTTGATGTATTCGAGGGATTTATCGGATGCTATTAAGGTGTTGGAGAATGCTTTGGAGAGGGTTCCGACTGTAGCGTTGAATGAGACTCTTGTGGTGAATTTGTGTAGTATGTATGAATTGGCTTATGTTAATCATGCTGATATTAAGAGGACACTTAACAGTTGGATTGCTAGAGTTGCTCCTGATGATTTTGACTCGTCTTGTACTCGAACATGAGGTATTGTTCTTTGTAGATGTAATTGAGAATGAGAATCCAGATAAACATTTTCTTAATCTCATTTACTCTTTCTAATTGCATGATTGTTTGTATCTTGGGACACATTTTTGTTGTTTTGATAATATAGAAAGAAGGACCTCTTATATCTCATTATTTTTGGGTGACATGATTTGTAATTATATTCTTAGTGTTAGTTAAGTAAGAATTAACTGCTTGTATTCTGTCCGAAAATGATGAAATGATGAAGTTAATCTCAAGAATTTCCCCTGTTCCACTTTGTTGTGTATACATCAAGGGCGTATTCAGTCACATTTTGTGACTATGATATCAGATTTTCATGACAAGAAAGTTGGTTTCTGCTCATGATGTTCTAGTTTTAGCCCTATCATCCCAATTAATCTAGAAGTTGTTAAGATTCGTCGCTGAAATTCACAATGCTTGGAAGAAGTATATATAAGACATCAAACTCTTAATAGTCCTTTGAACCCGAGTGTTATGCTTCTGTAGTTGCTCAATCTGAATATCAGGTTGTTCTACATAGTGGATCTGTTGGCTCTGATCATATGGAACCTATTCAATATCCCTGCGTTCTATAAACTTTTCCTGGCGTTGGATTCTAAATAGTATGTTGTTGCTCTTATTTGGTATTCTCAGTACAACAACATATCCAGTGTAATCCCACAAGTGGAGTTTGGGGAGGGTAGAGCGTACGCGCAAACCTTACCCCCCTACCTTGGGAGGTAGAGACGTTTCTGATAGACCCTCGGCTCAAGGAAAAAAGTCAAAGCATGTCGAATAAAAGAATCAATTGGAGTGGAGATTATTTGGTATTCTCAGTAGGTGAGCCGAAAGTTTGACCTCTGGAGTTGAGAGTGGAGCAACATCCTAGTACTAATATTATGTTTTACTATTTAAGGTCATGAATGTCAGTTGGAACTGTCAACTAATATTAGTCTTGTTAAGTGATAAAAGATGGAAACTTGAAGAAGCCAGAGGTTGTACTGATTTGAAATGGTTCATGACTAACTAATGCCAAGACGCTCTATGAGATTAAGTTAATTAATCTGCTCGGACGAGCTATGACTATCTAAACATGCTTTGCTTATAAGTTCAAGATGGTTATGTTGAACCTGCCTCTAGTTTTCCCTACTCTGTAACATATTGTTTCCTTCATTACTCTGTTGGTTTCAAAGAAAATTGTGCTGCGACTCCTTTCACTGTCAAAGCATATAACTGAACCTCCCCTGTGAGTGTGAGATCTTATCACACTGTTTTTCGGATGCAATCTAATCCTTGTATGACCAAAATCTCAAAGCCTCATGTGTGCTGGCGTGTGATGCCAGTTAGTAGGCTTTTACTATTTACCTTTTGACACACTTGGGACATGCATATCCTATTCCTTGATTGAACGTAGCGAGCATGTATTGCTATGATTTGGCGATTTTGATTGTGGATGGAATTGTGTTGAAGCAAAGATTTTGTACATGTTATCTGGAAACGACTGCGATCTGGGAAGACTTATTGCAGTTTGGTCTAAATTTATAGTTGGTGCTAACTAAACTATGAGATTGCATTTTCTGTATAGCTCGTGAGCTTGCAGTTACTGTTCTATAAGTATCATTTAGTAATTACTGATTATTATTTTGCTTTGCTAAAAACGAGTAATATATACAGTATATGCATACAGAGGATGCATAAAAGTCCATTTCTTAATTTTGAAAAACCCGTGCTTAATCTGGACGTATTGTATGTGCCAATTGCCGCTTCGCTAATGAGTCCGTGGAGATTGTTTTCTTAGCCAGGTAAACAATTACCTTTGATACATCGGGGCGATGTATCATGAGGTGAGACGATGTATCACGACCTGGAGCGATGTATCAGAGTGTTTACATGTGGTATATTAAGTAATTAAAATAAAGTAGTGGGAGAGTTAGTAAATATGGTAAGGAAGTATGTTTCTTTTGGTAGTTTAACCATATAATTTTTAGAAAACAAATAGTTATACATATTTTGGTTATTCGGTTAAACCGAATAATTTGGAGTCTGAAACCAAAAATCAAACCGAATACCAAAATATAAATAAACCGTAATAGAACCGAACACCGAAAAAATCGAAACCAAAACACCGAATTAATTCGGTTTGATATTTTAGTTTTTTGGTGTTTATGCGCACCCCTGTGAGACATAATCTGGGAAAAGATTATTATCATCAGAAGGGTAAAATGATTCAAGATTAATTGATTTTTTTTAATAGAAAAACGAATTTTGTGTAACTATCATATTTTCAAGACCAGGTGAAATTAGAAATTTTTGTCACTATTACGAAGATAATGGACTGTAATTATAAATGAAGACTTTGAAGGAAATAGTCTTGAGAGTTTCATTTATTTGATCTAATTAAAATTTGGAAGCAGGAGGAGGTATGTATTCACATTTCACAATAAACTTATTCTTTTTGTTCTATTAGTATATTTCAAGTGGATCGATGTTGAGACTGATTTATTCTTGAAATTTTCAATTTATTGATTACATAGATAAATCACTAAAAAATGTTACTTTACAATGATTTTATTGGAGAGGTTATTTTGTATGAAACAACAATCAACAAAGAGAACTATCAATATGAAATGAATGTAAGAATTACTCCCTCCGTTCAATTTTACTTGTCACTTATTTTTATTTTTTATTTTCATTTTTACTTGTCAATTTTGACATATCAAGAAAAACAATTTTTTTTTTTCATGTTTTACCCTTAGCATTAATTACTTATTCCTAAAATCATTTTTCAAGACTTAATACTAACATTAATTAATAGGGGTAATGTGGTAAAATAACTATGCCAATCATTATTTTCTTAATGGGTGTGCCAAGTCAAAAAGTGACAAGTAAAGTTGAACGGAGGGAGTATTTATTAATTTTTTTGTCATCTAAGTCTTAGTGTACAAATTTATTTCTATTGCTTCTGATTATATCGATAAATGGGACCGAGAAGACAATTGACCACTTGATCTTGCTTTGCTCTTGCTCCGCTCGTTTCCACTTGTCTTCCTTTCGCTGTAGTGAAAGATCTTTCACTTCACCGTAGTAGAAATCATGCTAACTTTCTTGGCCAGTTAGTCCAACCATATAATTCCCTTCCTGTGTATTCACCCAATATAAACAATTACTGACGAACTTGAAACAAGAAAAAAGATCTTAATACCTATATATACTAGTGAAAAATAATTGACAATTGATGAATTAGTGAAAGTGTTCACAAATCTTTCATAAAAATATTTATTGGTTCTTGGTAGATGATGAATCCAAGGGTTGTAGATGATCATGATCAACTCCTTGATCAGTATTCATTTCTTTTTGTTGCTTTTCCCATCTTTCAATCTCCTTAGCCAATAATCCTTTGGAATCTCTTTCTTCTTCATAGCTTCCTCTCTTTGTTATGATCTTTGCTTTCTTCAAAGTGTGTCTCAAATCAAAACACATCTTAGTTTAGTTATATGATAATTACCAACTTATAATTAGAGGTCATTCTTATTTATATCATTTTTGGAGTTAATATCAATGAAAATGTAGATTATTAACAAGGTCATGTTGTTTTCTTTTTTGGTTTTTTAATTATTGGCGATAATATCAATATTTTTTTAAATTTATTTTTAATTCACTAGGAAACAAATTTAATCATCTAACTCTTTTGAACTATAAGTTGGGTAGATTCCTATCACCCTTTAATGGACCAGACTTAGAAATGGGCTAACCTTTTATGATGGCATTTGGTGTTCACTTGTTTGACTTGTGAACTTTTGTTGTAAAAACTTCAAGGCCAGCCTATTTAGCACCACCATTTAATATGTACCCGATTCTAAAAATCTTTAGAAAAAAAGACATGGCATGACCACTCGGTCAAAGTAATTTCAAAAAAATGGCCATTTTAAAATAATGATATTATATGGCCACTCGGCCATTTAAATTCCACGTGCTGGCATGTATAGAATAAAAACTGTATAATTAATTATTGTATAGGATATGCATCTGTATAAGGTATGCATTTGTATAAGATTTCTATAGAAACTGTATAGGTTGTATATAGAAATTGTATAATTGTTGTATATGATATGTATCTGTATAAGATTTCAATAGAAATTATATAGGATGTGTATAAAACTGTATAATTGTTGTATATAGAATATGTATAGAAATTGTATCATTGTTGTATAAAATATGTATAGCAACTCCAAAGCTAGCGAATTGTCTAGAAAGTGAGATTTTTAATCCCTTGACTATTTGCTGGGATTTGTTTCGGTCGACTGGACATTTGCATCCTTGCCCCAATTTTTTATTGCCTATTCAAACATGCAGTGTCAAAAGTTATGCTTGATAAAATCAAACTTTAGACCAATGTCTGAGGTTACATATGGCTAGGGCAAAATGGTTGGACTTCAGTTGATTAATTAGGTCAAATGTTTATTCATATATTGCTCAGCCTTATAAACAAAGTAATATTAACTAAATTGTCGTATAACGTTGCAATAACTTACAAAATTTAGACCATGATCTAACATTTCCTCGTAAGATTTTTAGTTTGCTCAAAAGAGATATTTAACTCGTGATATAAAATGTTCATATAAGTTGCAAAGGAAATAAAAATATTATCATTTACTAAACAATTGTCCTAAAAACTCAAAAAGGATATTTAGCTCCTGATCTAAAAAGTTCATAAGTTGCAAAAGAGATAACATTTGTGTGGATAGCAATATAACACTTTTGAAACTAAGTTTTTGAACATTTCATAACATTTCCGTGGCTTAAAGCTTCTCATTTAATAAAAATGAAAAGTTTAACTTGCAATTAGTTTCTAAATACATAAATACACATGTCATTCTTTTCGTAACAGACTAACAAAAACATAGTGTCACAAGAAACGTATAAAATTATTTCTAGCTATACATACGTTTCTTTTTCTCCATTCTATTACAAGATCTTCTTCTCAACCCATCAAGTTGTCTTTCCCACACATCCTTGGTGAAAACCATCTTCCTATTTTCCTTAGACTTTATCCACATCAATTGATCACTCTCAAAAGAATTCATCAAACTCAATTCATAATCATAAATTTGACGTGAAATTGGATCTGAAAGAGTCTCATATGCTTTTCTCAACTCAATGAATCTTCTTGTTGATTCTTCTTTATTTGAATTATCATGACAAATATCAGGATGGTATTGAAGAGCTTTGCATCTATAAGCTCTTTTAATCTCTTCAAACCCTACATTTGTTGAATGTAGAGAAAGCACTTCATAGAAATTATTGGCTAATTTCCCCTTTTGCATATTTGCCATGATTTTGAGATTGTTCTTTCCACTTTTTTTGTGAATAAATATTGGAAGAATATCCACCACCTTATACTTATTCATCTTCAATGATATATTCATTGGTATAGTACGCCTAGAAACACGAACGAGGAGTATGAGAAGAGAGAATTTCGAAGGTCAGATCAAGTTGACTAGTATAAAGTTTAATTTGTGTGTCAGGTCAACAAATATTACAAACTAGTACAACTGATGAGTTATGATGACCTTATTAAAAGTCAAATCGAGTTGATCGATAAAATTTGTGTTTCAGATCAATAAAAACTACAAATTAATACGTACCGACTACCGTTGAGGATCAAGGAGGGTTTGTAAATATGAATCAAAGGGATATGCCTAGGCTCAAAATATCCTTCTTTCGTACCTAAGAGTAGCCCTATTTCAGAATTTATGGTGTGTGTACTTGTATGTGTGTGAAATATATATATATATATATATATATTTATTGGAGATGCATGTTTTAAGTATGATTAATTGAGATTCAGATAAGATTAGTTAAATAAGCAGATTCAACGAACGCGTACTTAGTTTTTTTTAAGATTAGTGGCTTCTTTTTGGTAATTAAGGGCGGTTTACTTTGATGGACGACGTTGAATAATAATTTGACTTGAAGTTAACGTCTTTTTATGTTTGTTGTTTTTTCTTGATATACTATACTTAGGGTTCATTCGCTACGTGGAATAAATATAATAATTTTGGGATAAAATTTGAGATTAACTTTATCTTATGTTTGGTGTAAGGTATTAGTTACTTGTAGGAGTGTTTTATCCCATCATTTTGTACTAAAATGGTGAGGATTACTATCACATATGGATGGTGGAATAAAATAGTCTCACAGGACGTATCAAGCCATGTGATATCCCTACTTATTCTATCCCGTGTAGCAAACGACCTGTTATTGTAGTGTTTTAGTGTTTGTTTAGTTAGGTGATAGGCCTTTGTATAATTTATTATCTAATAATATATATTTCTGTCTTTTCTTTTTATCTTTTTGTGTTTCTTGATCTAATTTTGTAGTGTTTTAATGTTTGTTTAGGTGACCTACCTTGTATGAGTTGTATAATCTTCATTTGCATGGCGTTGTTGCTGTCTTTTGTGTGTTCAAAGAATTGGTTGTCCTAGGGAACCTTCCTCTTAATGAATTTTACGCGGTGTAAATTTGAATATTCAGATAAAGTAAGTAATATATATTATATTAAATAAGTATTTTTTTTATTTTAATTTATTTATTTAATTTTAATTTAACACGTAATTTAAGAGACTTTTAAATCTTGTGCTCATATATCAATTTATTTAAAAATAAATACTTATACTATATATCTTACATGCACTTCAACTATTTCATAGAATATTTACCTCTCACCAGCTTAAGTATCGAATTTCTCTGTCCACCAAGACTTTGATATATGAGAAAAAACAGGGTCGGCTGAAGGGGAAAGCCTCTAACGCCTTTGCTTTAGGCCCCCAATTTTTGGGAGCCCCGTTTTCCAATAATAGTATGTGTATATGTTATTTTATTTATTTATTTTTAAAAAGTATATTATAGAAACTACAAAATATTTATTTCATCCGTTCAAAATAAGTGGTGTATTTCAATTTTCGAAAGTCAATTTAATTAATTTTTAGAGTTAAATTTGATTAAATTAATTCAATATACTAAAATTAAACTTTTGATATTTATAAACTATACAAAAAGCACTATAAATTACAATTTTTCAAGTATACATAATTTGACTCTCTAAAAACGGAACATAACAAGTATTTTGGTATGAAGTGAGTATAATAAGAAAGAAGACTTTTGAAAAATTATGAATGATAGTATCGTTGATTATTTTTTTGGTAATATGAATAATTTATTTAGATCTTTAGATTCTTTGAATATAAATCTATTTGGATCATTTACATATATTTGACATTTGAAATAGATAACGCAAATTATGCCTTCTCATTTTTTCCTTTACGTTTATAGCTTTTCCTTCATCTAAGTAAGCAACGACTTTAGATAATATATACATAAAGACTCGGGGGTCGTTATTTTTTTAAAAAAGAATTAAGGTTTCATATCAAAATTTAGCTTTAGGCCACCAAATTTATTGAGCCGCACTAATATTTTTCACCCTACTTCAATTTGAACCCCTACCCCTGTCTCAATTAAATGACATATTATTGACAATTAATTTTCTAGTTTGGTTGTTTCAAAGTGCTTGAAACGAATTCTAAAATTATTTTATTTATATTTGGTTTTTGATAAAGCCAGAAGAAGTTACAAAATAAAGATCAACCATGAAACATGTGGACATTAAAAAAAATCAAATTGCATACATATCAACGAATTTTGGCCAAGATTGCAATAAAAATTAAAATTGTTTGTTTCAATACTTTTGTTTAATGGATCCATGAGAAAACCTAAGAAACGTGTGGGGCAGAAAATCTAGGTTCATTGAACAATTTTTATTTCTTAATTATTCCTTCTCCCACCAACAACAACAACAACAACAACAACAACAACAATATACCCAATGTAATCCTACAAAGTGGAACATGGTGAGAGTAAAGTGTATGCAGATCATACCATCATCTTAGAGGTAGAGAGATTGTTTCTGATAGACTCTTGGCTCAAACAAAAAACAATCTAAAGCAGTATAGCGAAAGAAATAACGAAAATGAAGACAATCATGACAAAATATTATAAACAACCGGACAAATCATCCTAAACAATAGTCATAACAAGATACAAATAATAATCGAAGTGTAAAAACAATAAATCATAATCAAACTCAAAGGACAAGAAACTACAAGAGAAATACAACTCATAGTATGGCTAATAGTAAAGAAGACAATAGTAAGGAGACAACAATCAACTTTCTAAGTAACCTCTTACTCTAATCCGTATCCTCCATAACCTTCTACTCTAATTATTCCTTCTCTCAAAGATTAATTTTTTTTTTCATATCTTCTCCTTTTTCATTTCATTTAATTGCACGATTTCTCCTTTAAATTAGTCGATCTTTAATATTTGCTCTTCAAATATGGTTTTAACTTTTGCCTTTAAAAATCAAACTTATGCCTAGCAAGACATAGATTCTTTAAAGGCGCGGACAGGGGCGGATCTACTGTATGTTGAGGGGGTTCGGAATTACACTGTATATATAGGGTAGATTTTCTATATTTATGTACATATATTAGTTTTGAACCTCCTGAACCACAAGTGAAAGGTAGCTCAGTGGTGCTAAGCTCTTCAAATGAACCCAGTGCCCCAGGTTTGAACTCCGTGAATTGCTATATTTTACATTTTTAGCTTCAGTTATTTCTCCTCTTTTAATTTCCAGAATAAAACACGGGTTACAACAGTGGGAATGCACGTTTATATTTTCATTTTTCAAACCCCTTGAGTGAAAATTCTAGATCCGCCACTGGGCGCGGAGCATAACTTATAAAATGTTATGATGTAAAAATATAAATTTATCTTGCGAAAAAAATTATTTAATTTGAGGGACGAAAATTAAAGATCGAACACTAAATAGGGGCCAAAAATGCAAATGACCCGTTCTATTCTTTTGCCCTTATTTTTTTGTTGGAATTTTTACATAGATAATGTTTTATGAAAGCTTTATTACGCTTTTTAAGGGTGTTTTAAATATATTACGATCTATAGCCTATTATTATGTTTTATAGCTGATTATCTTCTCCACCTCTATTGTCTTCTCCACCCTCTGAGCAAGAAGCAAAAGCTCAATGGTATTGAGCACTCGAAATGCACCCCTGCATTTAGTGTCGAATCTAAATTGACTGTGAAATTTTTTACATTTAGTTTTTGTTATTCTTTTTTATTTTTCATTTAATTTTAGAAGAACAATGATGTCGTTTAGACTATAACTATTATTTTAAAAAAACATAGAATTTTAATCCCTAAAACATTTCAAATCACTTGTTGTCTTCTTTTCCAAAACACCCAAAACTCAAGAGCCAAGAAATCATCATCTTCCATTCCACAGTTCCATTAATGTTTCCAATTTCCTACTTTAATCCCAAAACCCCAATCCAAAATGGAAAAATCAAAAACTCATACTCTATATTTAAAAGTTAAAACTCTCTGTCAAAGTTTTTACAGAAAAAGCCTCAAAGAACAAATGAGTCTATTTTTTAAAGGTTGTAGTAGCTCTGAAGTCGAAAGTCGGAGCTAATTATTGCTGCTGCCAGCTAGAATTAACTTTTACGGCATCCTTTGGAATTGTGTTTTGCTGGCTTATTCTCACACGTTTATATTTTTATTTTTTGAATTTCCTAAGTGAAATTTTTGAATCGATCGTTGGTGATGGTGGGTGGATGGTGGTCAGAGAACGAGAAGAGGGAGGCTGTTTAGTGGTGGTCTGGATGGAGTTCATAGTTAATCGAAAATAACTTCTCCGGTAGTGGATGGAGTGCGTGATGATGGTGCTTTATTTTTGAATTTTGTTGAAGCTACTGATAGTCCGACGGTGGTATGGTGGTGGTGATTCATCGGCGAGGAAGAGGTGAAATTTTTAAAAGTTGTATTAAAACTATATTAATTATAAACGATAGTTGTAATACAATTCGAATTCAATATTATACATTATTATGAATTTGATAGTTATTATTTCAGCACAAATATAATACTTTTGAACAACGTAACCTAATTTAAGTAATACAATTTTTTTTTAAATTCACATATAATACTTATAATACATTTGTATTGAAAATATTTTAGTTATGTATTCACCACGTGTATTAAAATATGCCTATAATATGTATAATATATTGAATTCAAAATGTATTGTAATTGTTGTTTATTTTTTTCTCTTATTAATAATGTTAAAATGTATTATACGTGAATTTCAAATATTCAAATACTATTCAAATTAGTTTATATGTTAATATATTAAAATTGTGTTAGAAATGTATTATCTATGTATTTAGCTGATTCTGTTATTTTTGGTAAGAAAAGTAAGGCTATAATCTGTAAGAGTAAAATTATACTATAATTCATAATAAAACTTTCATAATACATTATCTATGTAAAAATGCTTTTTTTGTTGGCCATCTAAGTTTAGGCCCGGCTCGGTTCATCAATGTCAATTGAATAATCATCTGCTAAGTAGTTACTACTTACTAGGAAACTTCCAAAGTAAAAAGGTAAATTTACTTTATTTAAGAGAAAAAGAAAATTAAGTACCCCGTCTATCCTAGAAAGACGATGATTTAGAGTACGAGAGTCGATGTCTCAATACTAATTTAGATACGATGAAATAATCATTAAAGTTTGAGAATTTCAACGAAAATACCTCACTGCACCGAAATATATATATACTTAGTTTTTTTTATGAACCCAATTAGTAATATTCTGTTTTTTTATATAATAAGTTATATGTTTGAAAAATATATAAAAAAGGTTATAAATTATAATTCAAAATTTAAAATTATTCAGTAAATTGTTTGAGATAATCAAAATTTATTCGATTCCTCAATTCCTAAACGAAGCAATTCCTTTTTGAGTATCTTGCGCGTTAAGAGAACATTTTGCATGACAAAAGAATCATCTCTTGATAGCAATAATAGGACATATAATGAGCCATTATCGAGCATATATCAAGATTCAATTATTAAAGCAAGTCTCTTTATTGGAATGAAATCGTAAAGTGTATTGATTCTAGTTCGTAGTCTTAGCAACTTCTTGTTCCATACACACATGCCACTTAATTTTATGTTATCTATGAGTGTTAAATGGGCAAATCTGATTGAATTTGAGTTAAGGGTGTTTAAAAAGTTATATGTCCGAAAATTTAATATTACTCAATAAATTATTTGAGATAATCAAAATGTATTCAATTCCTCAATTTTTAAACGGAGCAATTCTTTCTGAGTATTTTGCGCGTTAAAAGAACATTTTGCATGACAAAAGAAACGTCCCTTGATAGCAACAATAGGACATATAATGAGCCATTATCGAGCATATATTCATATTCAATTATTGGGGCAAGTCTCTCTATTGGAATTGAAATAGTAAAGTGTATTGATTCTAGTTCCTAGTCTTAGCAACTTGTTGTTTCATACACACATGCCACTTAATTTGATGTTATTTAGGAGTGTCAAATGGGCGAATTCAATTCGAAACTTGAGTAGATCAAATTAGGCTGATTTAATAAAGAAAATTTGACACTACATAATAGCTTGGCATATAAAAGAGCTCAATTTCTGGTTTTTGGCACTTGGGCTATCTCATATTTACCTTTTTAACTTAAAAAATGGTATTTTATAAGCAAACATTCCATTCAAATAGCTTCAAAAAATTTACTCCTCTCTTTTTTAAATATCTTCTCTAATTTCTCTTCCAAAGCTTTCCATCTTTCTCTAAAAAATCTCTCTCAAGAAGCTAGAAAGATCATTGAAAAAAAAAAAAAAAAAGGGTACTACTTTTCTTTCTCCACTATTAATATTGATTAATCTGTTGATAAAATAGCAGGAAAAGTTGAGAGTATATCCAGAGAAAGAAAAAACATCTTTTCAAAATGAAATTACAAACCCTAATAGTGTCGATGAGAAAGCGATTGCAGGCTTGCTCCACACAGGTTACATCTGGACCTTTTGGTTCAAATTTTTCGATCTAACTATGGTTAAGATCATATTATATCTAATTAAATATATTCCATTAAAATTAAAATGAAACACATATCACACATCCAAATAAAAATTTCAAAAAATAAAATAATAAAAAATGAAGAGGAGTCAAACATGTCGTAGATTTCCAAATACATCCACTAGCTACTAACTTTTCATCATAATTAAAAGCAAACCATTCCCTTTGTGGTTAGAGATTTGAGCATTCATTCTAATTCAACTGAATCTAACTTTATAGGCAAGTTATATAAGGAACAATGACAATGTTCGTCCTAATCTATATGCAAGTATATATTTGATTGAGATATTATTCCAAAATATTTATATGTAATATGAAAGGGGGGGGGGGGGAGTGGGTGCTCGGGTCGATAGGGGGTGGAATGGTGAAGGGGAGGGCGTTAGGAGGAGCATTGAGATGGGGAGAAAATAACCAAACTTAGAATATCATTTATGAAATTATTTTTTTACTCCTGTAATTAGATAAGTTATTTTTTTTATTTTTAAGTAACTTATTTTTCTAAAAAAAAACTAACTTAATCAAACATGAAAAATTAGCAAAGACAATCAAATAGCTACATAAAAAGGTAAATAAAACTAATGATAATTTAAAGTTGTAATTAGTTATTGACCCACGAAAAGCATGAAAAACGATGCACAAAAGTAAATACTGTACTTCATATTCATTCCATTTTGAGTGGGGGACATAAAAGGGTTATTCTAGAATAATGTAAACGAAAGAATCCTCTTTTCTTTTTATTTTATTTATTTTAATAAACATGTGATAACTTAAATTGAATTTTATAAATGATAAAGTAAATAATACAGATTCAATGTTCATTATAATTTCTTTATTTGCAAAATGGAAAGGGAGAGAGAATATAAGGAATTTTTTTTTTACAAGTTGCTGTTTGTGTCAGTTTGTGTTGACGTTTAGTTGATACTAGTTACGTATATCCTACCAAACAGATATCAAATAATTCTACTGTTAATATTTTAAGTAAATCAAAAAATTCCTAATCTTTTTGTTTCTATTAATATTAGAACCTAATTAGTATTTCATGATTTTCGTTCACTTCATAATTGATAAGCCACAACCTGAATGTTGGTCGAGAGTTTAGACCAATCACAATTCATTACCATCTTACCCATCTTCAATTAATGACTAACTATTATATTCCCAAACCGTACACTTTCATTTTTTCCTTAACCTTAACAAGAGGCTTTCATGAATAAGAATTTGAATCGTGTAAAATAATAGTAGTACCAAAGACAACACCTTCGTGCGGTCTGCGCTGTCTTGTACGGCTCTTCTTAAGAACTTGAAGTCCCCCTCATGAAATAATTAGAATATTTTAGATAATCCGCTAATGAAAATTGACGCTCTCTCATACAAGTTATACTACGAGTAGTATATACTTTGGATATAAACCCTATTCAAATGGAAATTAACAAGAAACCTTTTATAGTGTGTTTGCTCAAAATTTTAAAATCTACATATTTTTAAAAGCATTTTTTTCCAGAAGAGCTTCTCTATAAAATAATTTTATATAAAAAAAAACAATTTATGCTTAACTAAGATTCTTTTTAGTTCAGAATGCTTGAATAAGATTTCAAAAGTGTTTTTAGAAAAAAAAAATACTTTTTAAAATTTCTGAATAACAACTTCTGTTATTAGTCAAAAAAATTATTTTTTTTGTAAGAACTTAATCAAACACCTCAACTTTCTAAAATAATCACATTTTTCAAAAAAATAAATACTCTTGAATTCTCAAAAAAAATTGGTCAAAATAGGCTATTAATCTTAATCTCTACTTTAATATTTGGAATTTCATGACAAAAATGTCCAAATCAAACAAAATACTCCCTCTGTTTCAATTTATTTGACTTACTTTCCTTTTTAGTACGTTTCAAAAAGAATATCTTTTTCCCTTTTTAGCAACTCTTTAATTTCAACTTTCCACATGCCATGATTAAGACCACAAGATTAAAGGATATTTTGGTACATTTGATATATTTTTAATTTTAACCACAAGATTCAATTTTTTTTTTTACTTTTTAAAATTTCGTATCAAATTAAAATAGGTCAAACAAATTAAAATGGATGGAATAGGAAAGAACAAAGACCTAGAAATATACAATTATTATCTTGTTTAAAGAAACATTTTTTCAAAAAAAATTCTGGGGTCCTTCCACCCCATCCCCTCTCCCACAAAACAACAAAGAATAAAAAAGTTAAAGTGATGTGATGTGATTTTACCTCTAGAATGAAAGGAAAAATTGAATACCTCTTCCTACAATTTGTTTTTTCCCCACAAATCCAAAATATTACTGGATTGGGTCCATTCATAAGTAATGCTAATTAGCTTATAATTTGATTGGTTAGTCCTCCTCCTAAAACTCTAGTCCATGACCTATAAATATATATTTATGGTATAGAAAAAAAGTGTTTATAATTTTCTAATGTTTTTTTCTGGAAACGAACGACAATTAGGATTAATACTTCATTGCATCACAATAGGATATTTAGATTGTGAATAAAGAGAGTTCATTTGTATTGTGAGAATTTATGACGATCACTAATTCAAATTATGATTGCTATTGATTTTTCTCTGAAAGGAGAAATTTGTAAGTCTCCTAACTAATATTTATATTAAAATACTATACACACAATTAGGAATTGCTTTTGCTAGACACATAACGGATAGTACTAGTAATACTACACCACAACAAAAAAGATATTTAGCGATAATTAGTTAACGATAATAGTTTAATCGTAGATAAATTATGTTTTTAGAAGTAATTATTATTAGTAACAATTATATTTTACCACTCTTTGTAAATGTCCGTAGAATCTATAGAAAAATTGAATTCAGTGGCAATTAGCTAATGTCTGTAAAAGTTTTAACACTCTTTGTTAAAGTGCATATTTATTACCCCTAAAAGCTTTTATTGTTAGAGTGCTAGGGGCCAACGTGCGTATATTTTGAAATTATGTTTAGATATGATTAAGCTAACTACCTGTAATTAATATGTCACTTGTTCACCTACTTTCTCTATTTAGCTATTTTTTAGCTATTAGGGCAAATAATTGATTCTTCCTCCTTTTAGACTTCTTTGTTCAATTTTAATAATTCTAACTTTTTAGGGGTTGGAAAAGCATGGAGCCATTGATCATTGATAAGCACATGGCCACATATCATTAGTGGTTATTACTTATTTAGGAAGTTGATGTTTGTCCATTTGGATTTTAGTGATGTATGTTGACCCAATTTAAGTCATGGTATTGGTGAGTGACAAATCCATTTTTGAGTAACTTTATTTCAAGTATCAATATTATTCTTATGGCTATATATGCTTGTCAATTTACTATGAATAGTACAAAATTTTGGGACATACGTCAATTTTCAACAATGCTTGGTTCTAAGATTCATATTCATAATTTGGTATAATGCATTTGGGACGTGTATGACATAGTTCGGGCCGACAAGAGCGGGTTAAGAGAAGGACTAGTGGGCTTTTAGTGTGGTAAATTTTAAAGAATGATGTACGCGATATCTTAGGTGAATCTCACATTGGAATGAGAGAGAAAATGAAGGGTTTTATTAATCATTACACAAGTTCACATAATACACATAGATGTTTTTGGGCTTAATGATGGCGTAGTTCAAGGAACAAATCTGTAAGGTTTGTTGCCATAGTAGACAGTATGTGTTATGAGCTTTGGCTGTGACAAATATAGTATCAGAGCCAAATCGACTTAGTATGTAGTAGGGCAAACCTCGGCGAGGATGCTAAGTTCCAAGGTGGGGGGCTTATGTGACACCACTGGCAGGTCATGGACTCACATGCTTCTAATTAATCTGGTAAGCTTCTAAAGAAGGCTGCACATGATATCTAAGACAAATTTTATTCGAAATGGGACAGAAAAATGAAAAGCTTTATAATACATAACACAAGCTAAATACACATAATACACACACTTTTGGGCTTGTTGATGGCATAGCCCAAAGAACAAAATGTGAAGTCTGTTGGATCAAATCGAATAATATATACATCGACATGTCATGAGCTCTGACCGTGACAACTTTCTTAACATAGGTTAATATTACGTGTGTTTGATTAAGTTTGCATTTTCTTCCTCAAATAGACTTATACCATTAAGCGGATTCTTATATTGCACATGTAACATTTTTTTTCTTATCAACTTTTGAAAATGACTTTGTCCATACACTCAATAATTCTACCTTCGAATTAAGTACCATAAGAACCTTCTCCAAGATCCATGAGCTTATTTAAAGTGTTTGGTGCCCACCACAGGTCACATGATTTATGAAAAGCCCAAAATGTTGAAGAACGATCCATTTCTAAACTGCCAAGTGTGTGGGTTGAAACCCACAAACGATGTAAGACCACATAAAGTCACCTTGTTACTTCCAGTATCTTCTCATCTAACATATACCTCATTTTGGAACCATTTAATTCGCAATGCGTAAAATTTTACAAGTTATTGGTATTTTGCACATTCTAATAATTTATATGAGTTATGTTTAATTTTTGCTTAAGTGGTGAATTGGGTTATTTTATCTGTTTTTCCTACCTTGTTAACAATTAGAAACTACAATAAAGTAAAGACTCAGTATTTTTATATGAAAATATCGACTCATAAAGGTGAAAAAATCACGATATGCACTTTTGCAGAATTCGTCCCAAATCTAGTAAAACAATGAGCTTCAACATAATTTAAATTACAAGAGCTGTAACCTAGGAACTAACTTTAATGCCTAAAGCGATAACCTTCTCGTTGCTTCCCCTTTTAAGTTCCCTCTAACTTGAAATCAAGTTCCTATTTTTATTTATCCCTAAACAATTGCTTATAGGAAAGCTAAAAATAGTACAACTCGATAATCAATCTATACAAAAAATCTAGACCTGACATTTCAAAAAACTCCTAAACATATATGGAAGAGCTTCTTTAATTTGATTTTTTATATCATGTTGCACTTAAACAGTAAATCAATACTCCTTCAAAAAGCTCTTGCTTATAGCTCGTTATATGTAAGTGTTTCTGTACTTTTGTGAAAAAGTTATTTATTTATACACTCATGTCATAGAGGTATAGTTGTTCACAAATGCCTTGTGAAGTCAAAACTCTTTTTATCGCATTGTTTGAGTTGAAGACTGCTTCTTCACTCTACACGTCTTCATCAACTTGTGCTATTAGAGTCTATCTCCATATGGTTTTTTAGTTCTTCCAGTCTTCTTGTCTTCATTGGACTTCTGCTCTTTCAGTAGTTTTCTTTCAACTGGACTTTTGATGGAACAAGTCAGTGGTTCACATGGTTCATCCACCTTTTCTAAGTTTAGATTTGGTTCAACTTATTTAGCCGATCGTTGTATTTTGTCCATCATTAAAACTTCAAAGTGCCCAATACTATTTATTTTGTCATAATTTCATAGATGTCTTGTCTGAAATTCAAACATATATTGTATTGTGGCTGAAGTTTATGTAAATATTCAAGATCAATCATTTTTTTCCATGAACTTCAAGCATATGTGGCTGAGATTCAGTCACTTTGACTTAAACTTTAATCATATATAATTGAATTCAATCATTTTTGTTTGAAATTTATGCATGTATGGTTAAAATTTAATTATTTTTATCTGAATTTCAACAAAAATATCTGAACTTCATGTGTTAAAACTTTATACACTATATATTTGAAGTTATTATGAACTAGATAAATATGCAAAAAAAGATAATTAAAAAATAGATACATGTTAAATAGCCGACACATAAACAAAGAGAACAATTATGCAAGATCTTTTTTATTGATATATACAAACATGTACGGCACAAACACATAGTATATGATATGTTGAAGTTTTCAGGATATATATTTATACTAATTAATTAGCTACATAATCACAAAAGGATTAAGGGTACACAAATACTTTGCATTTTGCTGATTTAGTAGGCGTTTATAAATATGAAGATAAAATTATTTATTCAGCTAGAGATTGATTTGAAGTTGAAATTTTAGTTAAATATATAATTTGAATTTCAAAAATGATCCTTTTTTCCCTTAGACATGAGAACTCTCACAATTTGTGAAAGCTATCAGAATTTTTCCAAATATGAATTGAACAGGTGTGACAGTTTTGAGAAGGATCTAGTTTCTGGATTTGAAAGGGAATCGATGGTTTTAAGGAAGAATTACATTTTTAAGAAATACGAATTGGTAAAGTAGGGAGTAAAATAGGTCTGGGTAACAATTTTTGCAATAAATATGGATCTTTCTTTATCTATATTATTATAAAAATATGAATATAAATGTTGATTTACCAAAATATTTTTCGAATGTTGAACGACTTTTATACTCCTAAATATTTATATAATTTAAGGATATTATTGTAAATTTCTAGATCACTTTTTCCCTCAATACTTATGTGTCCAATACCCAGTTCTTTTCCCCCTAAATTTACCTTCTAAATCCCAAAAGTTTAGGAGACGTGTTTACTTTTAGGATGCGACTTTTTTTAGAAAATAAAGAATTCAATTTGTTCAAGAACAGTTCTAACACACTTATATTTGCAATGGCAATAAAAAAAAAGCACAAAACTAAAAGATATTTCAAGTTTAACTTATAATATTTAAACTTGCCTAATATTAAATTTGAACTCAATTGGAATTGTGTCAATTTTGGTGAATCACCGATGGATTAAATTCAATAATAACCATATCCATCCTAATTATATAAGACTTCTATCACACAAACAATTTTCTTACATTAACTACGTTGACTAACAAATAAAACTGTCTTTTTTTTTTAAAATCAAACAAGGGAAGGGAAAAAGTCAAAACAAAACCTGCTTTTGAAAATTCTTAAACAAGTTAGAATCACAATAAATAAGTATATAGTCATTTTAATAACTACTAACTTATCGTTACTTGATGTGCTTTGCATGAATTTGAAATTTGGTTGAATTGATTACTAATGCGAAAGACTAAAGAATATAATAGGTAAATTTAGGTGTTCGGTTTCATCGAATGCTCAATTACTCTTACTAACTGTATTTTTCAACATGGGTAAAAGAATAAATAAATATATACCAAAAACATCATTTTAAAGAAGTATTATTCACTTTGGTCAAGCTGTTAAACATATAAAAACTCAATTATCCAAAAAAAAAAGTTGTTCGTCTGAACATCTGCGTGCTATTATTAACGTGCAACGCACATTCATAGAGACTAGTAAAATTAAAAAGCATGAGACGCATTTTAAATTTTAGAAAATTTGGAATCACAAATTTGAAGTTGAAATTTTACCTTTAGATGAATTTGGAATTTGAGATCACAGTTTCAAGTTGAAGTTGAAGTTTTATGTATAGATTGAATAAATAATTGTTATTCTGGTGTAATAGCATATAGAGCATAACAAAATATTACGGTGGTCTAATATAAAAAACAAAAGTACAGTAAACACGATCAAAATATAAGACCCGAAAAGCACAAAGGTATAGGGCCCTTTTTCATTGCCTAGGTCTAATCCGTGTGGGTATAACTCAAAGAAAGATTAGAATGTTCCACTCACTCTCTACTTTTCCTAGTCAAGATGTGCCCGTGAGATGAAATTCTAAGGCTTTAGAAAGACACTTTCTTTCTTTCTCAAATAAAAATGTAAAACCAATAAAAAAAGTTTTTTCGATCCTTTGCTAATTGAGGCTAACACTTTGAAAATGAAAAATATCAAAAATAAAATTCAAAATTATAATTTAAAATCTTAATTTAAAATCACATGTCCAAACGATACTTTAACCGAACAAAGGGCCACACACTTATTGATTAAAATACTAGATTCAATCTCAAAATAGAATCTAATTTTGATATTGTTCTTCAAATAATGAAACTAAAATCTATGTCGTGCACATGGGTAACTATAATTAAAGTTATATTTAAGTATAAAATTATGTTTAATCATATTTATTTATTAACAAAAACACAAATAAAACAGCCTAATTAGAATCCCCAGATCAGCTTTACAACACTAAGCCACGCAAGAAGACTAGCCCACATGTCTCTCACTCCAATAAACTAAAAAATAATAATAATAAAAAGATATCAAATTATATACACCGATAATATAAATAGATAAACTATTTATTTTAATTTAATAAAATTTAAATATGTATGGAATTTAAGAAAAAATACTAGATTTTTGAAATTTATAGTTATAAAAGTGTTATTATATTTGTGTGACTATAAGATTTTATAAACTTGAGGCATAAGCATTTTTTAACATTCATGTGACTATAACAATTTCTTGTTAAGAATAAAATGAGAAGTTTAAATTAAAATTATTTTCAAATTTAGAAAGTTACATTCTTTTTGTATCAACCAAAAAAGGAAATGTTGTCAAATAAATTGAAACGGAGTAGAAACTACTTTTATCGAAATATATTAATGCTTCTTACATACATTTGCTTATAATTACATTATTAATTATTTACGTAGATTTTATATCGTCAATGTATTGAACTTAAAAGACAAAAGGGTAAAGGCTGATATATACAGAATTAGAGCTAAAATGTAAAGTTTATTGGTTATAAATTTGTTATCAAATCTACTGTCATTATAATTAATGAGTTTACAATTAAATATTTACATATATTTGTAACTTGTTTGGATGGTTGTTACCTATTGCATTGTATCGTATTGTTGTTTTAAATATAGTATTTATTTTAATTAGTACGGATTGCGTACACTCTATCCTTTCCAGATCCTATTGTGTGAGAATATACTAGGTATGTTATTGTAGTTGTTATTGTTGTATTACTTAAATTTTATTGTATTGTATTGTTAAGTACATTATTATATAACGATGAAAAATTTAATTTCATCACGATCGATTTGACGTGGACGCTTCGTTACCTTTCTTCTTTCTTCCTTTTGTTTTCATTTTTCCTTTGTTTATTATTTAATAATTTTATTTTATCCTCTACTTTTTTACTATCATTCTACCTTGTATCATATTTTCTTTATAATATTATAAATTTATTATTTAGATTTCTGATGTATGACATTACATGACGATGAAAAATAATATAGTCTATTTAAATATCGTACTCATCAAAGTAATACAATACATTATAAAATAATACGTAACAATCATCCAAATAAGTTGTGACTATGGATTAAATATTAATTTACCATGATTAAATGCTAGAAATTCATGTGCAAATACATATCATACATATATTAATTTGATGTAGTCATCGCATGTGAATATATTATTATTCTCTCTATTCCAATTTATGTAGCATGTTTAGATTTTAAGAGTTAACAATTTAAGTTTGATCGTGAATTTTGGCATGAAGTTTTTAAATTATTTTAAAACAAAATTTATATATTTGAAAATTACGTAAAAATTACTAAAAATCATGATAAAAGAAATTATTTGAATCTCGAAATCTGAAGGGAATATCTCTAAAGGCTCTAGTTTTTTCTAGAATTTTGCATGGCCAAGCTTTCACTTTATAGTGGGACTCCACTAACAAAATGCCACTTGTATTTCTCCCTTCACAAAAATTTCTCTATATATAAACTTCCATGGCATCCAACATTTGATTGCCAATAAAATTCTTGAATACTTGTTCTTGTCCTCCTTGTATTTTTGAATTGAAAATTTTCTCTGATTTGTTCTCTTTTTTGGCAAAATGTTTATTGAAAATTTCAAGGTGGAAAGCCCAAATGTGAAGTACACAGAGAATGAAATTCACTCTGTGTATGATTATGAAACCACAGAGCTTGTTCATGAAGAAAGAAATGGCAATTATCAATGGATTGTTAAGCCTAAATCTGTCAAATATGAGTTCAAAACTGATACCCATGTTCCCAAATTAGGGTTTGTTTCTTCATTTTCTTCTTCAGATTTCAATTTTTTCATTAAAAAAAAAAGTAATAAATTTGTGTTTTTTTAGGGTTATGCTTGTTGGATGGGGAGGAAACAATGGATCAACATTGACTGGAGGTGTTATTGCGAATCGAGAGTGAGTTTTTCTTCTTAATCTAATTTCATGTTTTATTTGTAAAAAAAAAATGGAATTTTAAATTGTGGGTTTTGGTTATTTTTTTGGGATTTTTTTTTTTGTAGAGGAATTTCATGGGCAACCAAAGAAAAAGTGCAGCAAGCCAATTATTTTGGGTCTCTTACACAGGCATCAACAATTCGAGTTGGGTCTTTTAATGGCGAAGAGATCTATGCACCCTTCAAAAGCCTCCTTCCCATGGTACTCATCTTGTTTTTTTGTTTTTTGTGTTGTTTTTTCAAAATATGGGGAAGGGGGTGGGGATGGGGGTGGGGTGGGGTGGGGGTGGGGGTGGGGTGGGGTGGGGGAGGAGGTGGGGGATTATAAGGTGTGAATAGAATATACACAACAACAAAACAACAAGGTGAAAGTTTCGGTAGTCAACCAACTGAGTTATTAAGATTTTCTAATTGGTTAATTTGCCTTTAGTGAAGTAACTTTATGTGGCTTTATGGATACTAATAGGATTAGAGGGTATTTGGATTGATTTATTTTAAGTGTTTTGGCTTTTAAGGTTTTTTTCTATTTTTTTTTGTGATTGTTTGGGAAAGATAAAAAAAAAAAAAGCACTGATGGCTTTTAGCTTTTAAGCTTATAAGCTATTTTTAGAAAGTCAATTCAAACACCCTCTTACTTGAGCATTTACCGGTCGTTTGGTTATACTGGGGATTATAACTTGAGATTTAACAGAGACGGAGCTAGGATTTTGAGTTTATGAGTTGTAGATCCAAAAAAGAGAGTTTTCGGGTTCATGATAAAAGATTTACACGTATTAAGTGGATTTTTAGCGAAAGTACAGGGTTTGCACCAAAGTTATTGGATTCTACCGAGAGGGTGGATCTAGTCCTTAAAGTATGGGTTCACGGGAACCCAATGAGTTTTGTTTACACCTTGTATTTGTATCAAGAAATCCTTAAAATATTTATAAATAGTTGACTGTGAACCTAGAAGTATTATTTTATGTTAACTTGAAATCATTGTAGGAACTCGTAATCGAAATGTTAGCTCCGCTGCTGTGTGAGAATTATATTATAGGGGTTAATTAAGAATTGAATAGTTAGTTGATATGCTTGTACTGTTAAATATTTGGTTCATTGGGGACTAAAAAAGAGATATAAGGGATAATAATCCTGGGATTGCTTATACCGGATCAAAAGTTCAACCAAACAAATGATAAAATAATCCCACATTTTGTTTCGGGATTATTATCCGTTATGCTTGCAATCAAACGACCCTGACAGTTTATCGAACTCTTTATACTATTAGTCATGGAAAGTTACTCTGTCTTAATTTTGAGATAAGTTTCTATTATAATGTGTAGTTACCTGTAATTACCGTTTAAACGACATGAAGTTAGATTCACATTGATATATTTGATCTGATGGTGAAATAGGTCAACCCAGATGACGTAGTGTTTGGAGGATGGGACATTAGCAACATGAATTTGGCAGATGCCATGGTCAGGGCAAAGGTTTTCGACGTTGATCTGCAAAAGCAGCTAAGGCCCTACATGGAATCCATGGTTCCCCTTCCTGGTATCTATGACCCTGACTTCATTGCTGCTAACCAAGAAGCACGTGCCAACAACGTTATCAAAGGAACCAAGAAAGAACAAGTTGATCAAATTATTAAAGATATTCGGTAAAAGTTAAAATCTTGATTAACTGTCTTCAATCTTGAAGAGAGTTGTCTGCTTTTCTGGCAAAATGATGTGATTTTTAGTTTAGAGTGTAAATAACATGGCTGCGTGGTAATTTAGGGAATTCAAGGAGAAGACCAAGGTAGACAAGATAGTGGTTCTATGGACTGCCAACACTGAAAGATACAGCAATGTGATTGTTGGCCTTAACGACACCATGGAAAACCTTTTAGCTGCTGTGGATAGAAATGAGGCTGAAATATCTCCTTCGACATTGCATGCTATTGCTTGTATTCTTGAAAATGTGCCTTTCATCAATGGAAGCCCTCAAAACACTTTTGTCCCAGGTCTGGCATCTCATTACATTTGCACCGAGTTATTGAAAGTGTAATTCTGTGGAAAGTCGGCTATAGCTTAACTTCTATAATTAAGTAATTTTTGCTGATACAATTTCTCAGGTCTTATTGATTTGGCCATACAGAGGAATACTTTAATTGGTGGTGATGACTTTAAGAGTGGTCAAACCAAGATGAAATCTGTGTTGGTTGATTTCCTTGTTGGCGCTGGTATTAAGGTATGACTTTTGCTGTTAATTCTGGTAGAACGTTTAAATGTTGAAGCACTTTATGTACATAGATTAAGCACATATGCATACTTGTAATTTGAAGTAAATCTGAAGTTGAAGGAATTTCTTTATAGAGAAATAGTATAGCCGTGCTGAAACTCGTGGTGTTTGTATTACAGCCAACATCAATTGTGAGCTACAATCACTTGGGTAACAATGATGGAATGAATCTTTCTGCCCCTCAAACTTTCCGGTCTAAGGAGATCTCAAAAAGCAATGTTGTCGATGACATGGTTGCTAGCAATGCCATCCTGTATGAATCTGGCGAGCACCCTGACCATGTTGTTGTGATTAAGGTAATAATATAGCGCGAGAAAGTTAAAGTTAATATACACAAACAGGCATATTAATTTCTCGAAACTAATGTTCGGTTTGGGATTTCAGTATGTTCCATATGTTGGAGATAGCAAGAGGGCAATGGATGAGTACACATCGGAGATTTTCATGGGTGGAAAGAGCACCATAGTTATGCACAACACTTGTGAGGACTCTCTTTTGGCAGCTCCAATTATCTTGGACTTGGTCCTTCTCGCCGAACTCAGCACTCGCATTCAGCTCAAAGCTGAAGGGGAGGTCAGTTTCTTTCTCAAAGTCTTCAGAGATTTACACTTTGTCACGTTATGTAAACACTTAAATGTTGTGTGATTTTTCTGATGAGGAGTGATTCTGTTTTCAGGGGAAGTTCCACTCCTTCCACCCTGTGGCTACTATTCTCAGCTACCTCACCAAGGCTCCTCTGGTAAAGTTTCTATGAGCATTATTCTTGTTCAGTTCAATTAGACTCAAAAGCTATGTTGCTCGGACTCTCCAAAAATATTGCCGCAGTTGTGTCAAATCTTCCAAAAATACACTACTTTGGGAGGATCTAACATGCAACCGTTGGGATTTTTGAAGAGTCCGAGCAAATAGCTCAAAAGTAAACAATGTGCAATTATCAAGTGTTGGCGAAAAAGTTGCCAGAGTGAATATATAATTGACAGACAGCTTGGTCAGAGCATGTGCTAGAGCTATAACTGATGTGAAATAGTTTGTTTCTTTCATTCACTTTAAGTAAATTATCAGAACAATCTGTGGTCCACAGATAAATTAGAAATGATAACCAACACAAAAGCAGTTATTATTATCTTCACATGGACAGTGTAAAAAATATGCAAAAGTCACAATATAAACTAAAAAGGACTTCACATGAATCACAAAGGGTGTGTTAATTATCATGCACAAATGGCACAGAGACTTGTGTTGCTCGGACTTTTCCAAATTGCCAAGGTGTTTGTCTCTGATCCTCCAAAAGTATTGCGCTTTTAGAGGATTTCGCATGAGTGCGACATCATTTTTGGAGAGTCTGAATGACATAGACGGAGACAGATTTTGCAAAAGGGATAGAATGTTTCCTTGTATGCACAAGCAGTTATACAGTTAGCTTCATTAGAGCCATTTTCTTACTTAATTACCTAGTTCCAATTCACGTGCCACCGGTTAAATGGTAGCTTCAGATTGTTCTTGAGCATTTTAGTTCTATTCTAGTGCGGCCCTGCATGAACGCGGGAATGCTTTGTATACCAGGCTGTCGTTTCTATTATTAACTATTGTTGTGAATTGGAAAAACAGGTACCACCAGGTACACCAGTGGTGAATGCCCTTTCAAAGCAGAGGGCAATGCTTGAGAACATAATGAGAGCTTGTGTTGGTATGGCACCAGAGAACAACATGATTTTGGAATACAAATGAAAATATGCAGATGAAGGAAATTACTAGAAAGAGAATGGACTAAAGTGTAGTTGCATGTGTAGAGAACACCATTCTCTATTTTTTCCCCCTTTTCTATCTTCCATTTTCTGTATTTTCATCATCATATAATTAAGCAAAGTGTGGCATGACTGTGAAGTGTAGGAGCTTAAAGGGTCAAAGTCCTGTTTATTGTCATTTCCTCTCTTTATGTTTTTGGACCTTTTATCTCCAAATGTGTATGTCAGTTGCTTTAGCTCAGACAGAGCCTGCAACATCTTGTTGTTTCTATTGGAAAAAAAAAGGTACAACATGGCGGTTTAAATTTTGTTTTAACAATCCACATTTTCTCCCTTTATTTCATGAGAGTTTAAGTTGCATGCACTAGCAGTATAAAAAATTATTTACACAGTCAAGTCACTTGTAAGGTAATAAGTAAATCTCTATAATAAACATTGACAACCTAGAAAATTGGAAACTAGCTTTGTATCACAGGTTAGTGTAAAGAATTTCTTATACTGTCACTTCAGCTGAGTCTAATGAGGCTCAGGTGTGGAGACTTTAGCTGTGGATCGAGACTATGCAAGTAAAACACCATGAAAATTTGGTTGACTTTATCATTGGCCTCATATGAAAATAGAAAAATTAGAGCATTTTATTCTTCGGTGGATGAAGAATTGTAAATATAATAATTTCTGGTTGACCATGTTCCCAGAAAAAGATACTTTCGAGAAAGGACAAGCACGAACTCCTGTTGTTTATTGACATGAATTGAACATGGTCCGTAGTTGTGAGCGTATGTAGCTACTACAGATGCATAATTTTCTGGGTGTTAAAAAAGATATTGAATCAAAAGCGATATAACGAATCTTGTACACAATCAAGAATGAGTCCAGTATCACATCAATCAATGATAAATGTACAATCAAAAAGAAAAGAAGAGCAAACAAGAAATTACACCTAATGACCTTGAAAATAAGTAGTCTTGAATTTTTGACCCCTTGATTGATAGGCAACTTTCAAGCTCAAAAGTCAAAAATTGTTAAACTTGATGTTTTGCATGTGTGACAAGTGAGATCAAAAGTTCAAGACCATTCACCTTCAGAGCTAATTCTCGTGAATCATTCAAGAGTAAAGCCATTGGTTGGACTGTGGAAGTACAGCTTATTGAATGAAATTTTTGCATAGATAATGTCTTACAGAAAGTTTATTACGCTTTTTAAGGGTGCTTTAAATTTATCACGGTCTATAGCCTATTATTACATTTAATAGCTGATTACTTAGATAAAAGTATATTTTAAGCAGTATATTCTTCTTCTTCACAACGAGCTCGCTGGAGCTCCGACCAACAGCTCCCAAACCACCGCCTATTTTTACGCATCTCGTCATCTCCGGTGACAACGTGACTCCCAACGGAACCTCAAACCACCACGTTCTCCACAACCCAGCCACCACTAAACAACCACCACCCTCCCTCCATTTCCCCTTCTTCTTACACCACCCAAAAGCCAGTTTGTGATAACCAATTCATTACGATGTTGGGCCGATTGAACTATGTTTAAGATCCAGGAGATGAGTAGTCTTGAACTTTTGGCTCCGTTTATCTTATGGGCAAACCTTTTAAGCTAAAAAAATCAAAAAGCGTTGCCCACGAGGCAAAACTTGTTAAACTTTGAAAAACAACGCAACAAAACATTTCATAGCAAAGTTAAATTACACTAATGTATTTACACTAGTATATAAGTTTAGTTCTTCTACTTAGTAGTAAATACACATAATTTTTTTTTCCTTCTCTTTTCTTTTCCAAAATTATCCTTCAAGCTGCTGCAATAGTTTTACTTTTGCCAGAATTTTCAGAGGGCAATTCTGAGTAGTTGTGATGATTTTCAGTCTTCTTTTGAAGGATAAGAAGCTTTGATGATTTCTCTTTTCTTTCATCTTTTTTCATTTGTTGTTCCCTACACTCCACACTACAAAATGCAGTATCACCCCTGTTCACATACAAGAATATTTATCAATAAACAACAACGATAACAACATATTCAGTATATAGTCCTATAAGTGGCCGGTCTGGGAAGGGTACGTGTATGCAGTTCGTACTCCTACCTCAGCTCAAGAAAATTATTTTTCAGAATATGGTTTGAAAGAAATGCAAAAGTAAATGCTGATGTAAAATATTGAAGAAAGAAAAGTACTTCCAGTAAAAATATTAAAAATAACTCAAGAAAAAAATAATAGTGATAAAATTGAAGAATATTAATCAACAATTTAATTAATCTAGAATGTTGAAGATGATCAATGATATAAAATGTTATAGTATAATATACTAAGTATATCAATGATATAAAATGTTAATAGTATAATATACTAAGTATGTGTCAATAATTGTTGCTCCACAAATATTTTAAAAGGAATCCTTCATACCTGTTTAGAGTCCGTTTGGATTGGCTTATCTTAAGTGTTTTTAAGTCAAAATAATTTTTAAGCTTTCTTATAGTATTTGGGTAAGGTAAAAAAAAGTGCTTCTAAACACTTTTTTAAAGCCCCCCAAAAAAAAGTTAAAAAGTGAAAAGTTGAGAGTTCCAACTTAATAGCTTATACTTAAAAGCAACTTAGACAAGCATATCCAAACAGGCTCATAATGCAATGAACCAAACAAGAAAGTGACAAAAATGGTCCCTTATCATTTAAAGGTTAGATTAAGAATAGTGTTCTAGATATATTCTTAAGGGTATTCAATAATTCAAACACGAGTTTAAGTTATATATTAATGACGATCTATATAACTTGAACTCATTAAATATAGGTAAAAAACATGATTCAACATGGGCAGAATCATTATAGGCAAAGGGTAATTCAGTGCGTACTCTTTATCGAAAAAGTACATGGTGCACAGAGATTAAATATTAACTATTATGAATATATATTTGATTTTATACATTTTAAACAAAATTATAAAACCACTTTGCACACAATTCATCAAATTCCTGACTCCATCACCGTGATTCAATCTTGCGCGATTAGTACAGTGCAATTTTTTTTTTGATAAAGTGAATCCCAATTAACATTCATTTCTTTAACTCAGCTCCAACTCTGACTAGAACAAGTTAAAAATTACTTTTTGCGCTATTTATACAATGTAATTTTTCGATTGAGAAAAAATCAGTTCAAATCTCAACAAATTAAAGTACACTACTTTAAAATTCATTACCGAAGAGGGTTGAATATACCCTGTACTATCAAAATAAATATATCTATCGTTATATATATTCGGTTCAAATATATTTTTTACGTTAATTATATTTTGAATTCAAATATATTCTCTTACTATATTTTGGCATAAATTCACCTTTAATTTTAGTGGAGAGACACGAGTCAAACTTAGAATCGAATGACTTACACCCAATTTTAAGTACCCGATTTCTTTAAAAACTCACACATTTAACCCCACCCGACCCGATTTCATTATACTGCCTTCGTTTCAAAAAGAATTACCTCTTTTGACTTGGCACGGAATTTAAGAAAATAAAACAGAAAGTTATGTCAAATGTACCAAAATGTCTTTTCATCTTGTGGTCTTAAATATGTCACGTAAAAAGTTGAAATTAAAGTGTTTCCTAAAAAAGAAAGGGTCATTCTTTTTTAAACAGACTAATAAGGAAAGTAGGTCATTATTTTTTGAAACGGAGGGAGTAATAGTTTACCTGTACATGTAGATATCACGAGAAGGTGGCAATCGGCGGTTACAAAGGCCACAAATTGACAAGAAATGAGCCTTTTCTTCTATATGGTGAAAAACTTGATCACTTGAATTTCTATGGTGGCATCTTGATGATGACACGTGTTGATGATCATGATCATACAATCCATTAAGCAACTTAGTACCAAGATCAGACGGCTCTCCTCCTCCCTTGTTCATCACATCAACGGTGATCCCTGTCATGCTCAATATCCTCCTCATGATCACACAAGATTGTGAGTTGTAAAGAAAAAATGGAAAGGAAGAAGTAGAGATAAATGGAATGAAGATGGAGAGATATATAGAAAAATGATGAGAGAAAGTGAGTGAATCTGAGCCGTTTATCTTTTTTTCTTTATGTACTAGAGATTCTTCCATTATCTTTCATGTCAAAGTATTGACTTTGAGGGTGTGTTTGGTAGGAAAGAAAATATGTTTACTTTGAAGAATGTTTTCTTTTAAGTAATAAGTATTATTCTAAAAATATTTGTACATAATTTAGATAAACACACTTAAAAAGTTACTATTGGAAAATATTCAGTGGCTATTTTCACTGATATCGATTGAATCAGTGAGAAAAGAAAAAATAGTAGTGTTTTCGCATGAAAAATTAAGAAGCTTTTCAGTATTTCAATGAAAATGTGTTTTTCACCATGCATTTTTTTAGTGAGCTGATTCAGTGGGAATGAGTGAAAAAATCATGTTGTATAACACAAATTTTGTATTTTTTCGCGGTGATTGTTTTTGAAATTTCTAGTAGTGTACTATATATAGGAGGTGGGATGGGGCTAGGCGTGTGGGACGACGAGGATGGGTGCTACGGAATGAGGTGAAAATGAGTTGTGTAATTGAAGGGTGGGGAGGACACATTCACTTGTGGAACAATTATTTTCCCTACTTATTCCACTAAAAAAATCATTTTTCTCGTTTTTAAGAAATTTGTCTTAGAGAAAATATTTTTAAATTTTTTTAACTAATCAAACATAAAAAAAACTTGAACAACATTTTATGAAAATTATTTTTCTCCATATTGAACACACCCTGAGTGTGTGCCTTGTTTGTGGTTGGATGGAAGGTAATAAATACTTAGGTTAAAATTAATATGTACTCGTTGCTTATGTCAAATCAATAATAATATGATGACATATATGATTTTTGCATACTCTTTTAGGTAAAAGTTTGTCTACGACGACTGTTTACATCGATCAAACCAATGAATACATAGTATTTGTTGGTCAATGATACAAAACTAGCTAGCATTTAATCATAGGTAATTGATTTGCCCTAACTGAATTCTAGATTACGAGCTTATTAATTCAAAGCTTTTATGAGATCTCATTGGCATGTCCTATCAAATGAAAAGAAAATTCCAGTAGCAAGTTAATTAAGAACAATAATTATCCGACTTTGTTTTTATATATTAGTCTTCTTTATACTTCAACATATTAACTTCATTAAGAGCAACAGTGAAAAGCTAAAAAAATCATAAAAAGCAATGATTGTTCATGGAGGTATTTATAGAAAGATCAATTCGTTCTGGCAAACGAATTACATAATATATAGTACTCTTTTTGTTTTAATTTATTTGGCCTACTTTCCTTTTTAGTCTGTTTTAAACAGAATGATCCTTTCTCTTTTTAGCAACTCTTTCATTTCAATTTTTCACATGACATGTTTAAGACCACAAGATTAAAAGGCATTACGATACATTTAACGTATTTTTAATTTAAGACCACAAGATTCAGAAGTCTTCTTTATTTTATTAAACTCCGTGCTAAGTCAAAATAGACCAAACAAATTGAACGAAGGAAATATAAGTTTTCAGCCTAACAGAAAATTGTATTTCTTAAAGAATTTAATCCTCTCATACTTATTCAAGGTTTGGATTAATTCCTTTGTGGAAAGAACGAAACACTATTATGCAATATTGTCAATTAAAATTGTAGAATTCCAGCAAACTCAACAAAGGGAAGCAAATCACATTGACACTTACATTTATTTTTAAAAGATATCGCACAAAAAGGATAAGAAGAATATTCTAAATATATTTTCGGTATCTAAAAAATAAAGCAAAACCTCTGAATTTATAATAAACCAACTGAAAAATTAACAAGTGCGAAAAATGTTTGTCCATGAAAGAAAGTGTATGTTCAGAATAACTGTTTCAGGTAATTATTGTTTGGGAATTTTCCTGTACCATTAGGAAAGAGTCCGCAAATTTTGAATTAAAATTTTGTTTAGAAAATATCAGAAATTAGAAAAGAAATAATGGAAATGGAATATTAAATTCGAAATCAAATCGAGCAACAATAACAGTTCAAAAAAAGACTCTCTTCTCAATTTTTAAAAAATTAGGAAAAGTATTTCTATATATAAGTACACTAATCTTGGTTTCTTATTCTGAATTTATACCTCAACTTAAACCAAACACAAAGAAAAGAGATTTTTTTTAATAGTACTAGTGTCTTATTCATCCTTTTTTTTTTCTTTATTGCAACTAGTTTTAATATCTCTTTCTTTTTTCTTTTGTTGCTTGGACTAAGTGGTGATGATGAAATGAGAAAAGGATGTATAATTTTTAATTTTTCTTTTTGGTAGTGTTTTGAAAAACTTTAGGAAGGAAAATGACATTCCTATCAAATTAAAAAAGGAAAGAAAATATCAACGGTAGGTTTTGTGGTATTGTGGACCCTAAGGAGTGGTTTGGTACGTAGACTAAATCATCTCGGAATAATAATTTTGAGATTATAATTTCTAAACTAATTTAGCTCATATGAGAGATGAAATAAAATAATTCCAGGATGGGATAAGTTGGGATATCCTAAGACTAAGGTCTAAGTTTGATATTAAATTTATACCATGTTTGGTTGATGGTACAAATAAATTACAGAATAAATTTATACTATCAACCAAACACAATAAAAATTTAGTACCAAACTTAATCCTGAATTATCTTACCTTATCCCGCATACCAAACGACCCGACATTAAAGTTGAAGATTCAATGGGCTGTGAATATTCCTAATTCTTCCTTGTTTTAAGGTATTTTTAAATTTTCCATAGTTTGGGGAAATAGCGTATATAGATGACTTCTTCTTTTAATTTTTATTGCTTATTATTCATAAGATAGGTTGCATATTGATAACTTTGTATTTTTAGTTAGAGCCCTTTTTTAAGCTATGTTTAGGATTAATAATATATTGATCCCTCAATTATCGATAAATTTTATTTAGTGCTTGTGGTCTTTGATTATGTACATTTAATCTTCGATTCCGTACTTAAAATGTGCATTTTTTATTCATTTGCTTGTGAATATTTACAAATTTCTAGAATTATTAATCGTTTTACTATTTAATTATTCATTTGTTATGTTAAGCTACTATGTATTGTTACTTCATATTTGAGTGTAAATAATTTTAAGAATACCTCAAATATAACATATTTCCCATATGAAAAGATCAAAAACATACATTTTAATTTGCTGAAGGTGAGATATGTTAAGTTATAAATATATCAATCAAAATGTCTCCTCCCTAATTTGTTTATTCTTAATTACAATCACTTTCTAAATTCAAACTTGATAGGAACTAATTGCCCTCACTTTCTAAATTCAAACTTGATAGGAACTAATTGCCCTTACTTTTCAATTGCAAGGCCTAACTCCCATTGACAATTGGTAACTAATGTACAATTAGTTCAATCTATCCCCAGTCCTCCATGATCGATTACAATTTGAATAGATGAAAATAATTCTACAAAGATTTTCTGTGTTTTGTTTGATAATTTTGCATATATTTCAAATTTTTTATTAATCTAAACTTTTTAAAAAAATGGAAAGGTGTTGATGGAAGAGACCCTTATTAAGCAAAGATGACAACCCTACTTTCACAAGTTATTGAACGATGAAGGGGGCAAAAATATTGTGTTGGGTGCTTTGGAGCACTCTGAGAGTCATCTTGATTTTGAGTATTGTAGGTGTATTAAGGTTGAGGAGGTTAAATGTGTTATTAGTAGGATGAGCAGGGGAAGAGCGACCGGACCAGATGAGATTCCGGTGGAGTTTTGGAAGGGCACATACAGGGCAGGTATGAAGTGGTTAACTGGTTTGTTTAATGTCATTTTTAAGACCAAAAAATTCCCAAAGAATGAAGGTGGAGTACAATGGTTTCGTTTTATAAGCACAAGGGTGATATTTAGAATTGTAACAATTACAGGGGTATCAAGCTGCTAAGCCACACTACGAAAGTTTGGGAGAGAGTGGTGGAACTGAGGGTGTGAAGGGGTGTGTCCATTTTCGAGAACCAGTTTGAATTCATGCCAGGGTGATCGAGCGCAGAAGCCATCCATCTTGGAGGAGACTAGTGGAGAAATACCGAGAAAAGAAGAGAGACTTACATAAGGTATTCATTGACCTTGAAAAGGCCTATGACAAAGTCACGAGGAAAGTCCTAAGGAGATGCCTGGAGGCTTGAGGTGTACGGTGGCTTACATTAGGGCGATAAAGCACATGTATAATGGATTCAAAACGCGAGTTATAACTGTGAGAGAAGAGTCGGAGCACTTTCTAGTGGAGAAGGGGTTGCACCAGGGATCAACTCTTAGCCTGTTCTTTTTTGCCTTGGTGATGGATGAATTGACGAGGCACATTCAAGATGAGGTGCCTTGGTGTATGTTATTTGAAGATGACATAGTACTGATTGATGAGACGCGTAGGAGTTAATGCTAAGTTGGAGGTGTGAAAATAAATTCTAGAGTCTAAAGGATTAAGGTTGAGCAGGACCAAGACAAAGTATTTGAAGTGCAAATCTAGCGATACTACACATGAGGTAGGCGTGCAAGTGAGGCTTGACACACAGGCTATCCCCAAGAGAGAGAGTGTTTCAAGTATCTTAGGTCTATAATCCAAAAAAGTGGAGATATCGATGAAGATATCACACATCGTATTGGAGCGACATGGATGAAATGGAGGCTTGCCTTCGAAGTCTTATGTGATAAAAAGGTACCACCAAAATTTAAAAGTAAGGTTTATAGAGTAGTTGTTAGACCGAATTTGTTGTATGGACGGGGTGTTGGCCAGTCAAGAACTCTCATATCCAGAAGATGCATGTTGCGAAAATGAGGATGTTGAGGTGGATGTGTGGGCATACTAAGAGCAATAAGTTTAGAAATGAAGATATTCAGGATAAGGTGGGAGTGGCCTCCGTGGTGGACAAAATGAGAAAAGCGAGATTGAGATAGTTTGAACACGTGAAGAGGAGATGCACAAGCACCCCAGTGAGGAGGTACGAGAGGTTGGATATAGTAGGTACGAGGAGAGGTAAAGGTAGGCCCAAAAAGTATATATTGGGGAGAGGTGATTAGACAGTACATAACGCAGCTGCAAGTTGCCGAGTACATGACCTTAGATAGGAAGGTGTGATGACACACATTATGGTAGAGGGTTAGTGGGTAGTAGAGGGTTGGCATGCTTTTTGAGGGTTTAGGCATGTTGATAATTGTCGTGTACTAGTCGTATTATAGTAAGGTCTTGCTTTTGCTACCTATCATCATTTGTTGTTTATTGTGTTTAATTATCGCACTATTTTTCTGGTATTGTTGTCCCTTTTTGTAGGCTTTGCACTGCTTCCTTTGTTAGTGACTATGCTTTCTTCACTGTTCCTTTCTTCTTTGTACTTGAATTTATTGCACTTGAGCCGAGAGTCTTTCGAAAGCAGTCTTTCTACCTCTACGAGGTAATAGTATGGTCTACATACACTCTATCATCCCTAGACCCTATTTATGAAATTTCACTAGATATCTTATTGTTGTTGTCGTCGTAAACTATTTACCTCGTTTGACATATAATTAAATCATTTTCAACAGCTATTATGTGACACAAAGTGTGAATTATTGGGACCAAAGTAGGCCATAACCTAAGTGCTCTTTGACATAAGACTACTAAAAAGTTACGGATAAAAAAAAAAACAGATTATCTTTTTAAAAAAAAATAAAGGTATTAGTCATGCCATTGATAACAGCTGCAAAGCAAAATATATTAAAAAGAATTTCCTGTCATCAGCATGTGGTCCACCAATACACATCATTTCAACAGGTGGTAAATGAGCGAGTTAAATTAAATTTAAGCGATTAAAATAAATTAAATTAATTATTGAATCAATATAAATTAAATTAAAATGATAAATAACGAATCATAATTCAACTCGCGAGAACCCTTCGTCACGTTTCCAAGTGACTATTTGTCAAGGGATGGACGACTTTTTACCCCTTAGTATTATTTTTGTTTTCTGGTCCAGATCCCTTATTCACTTTAGTTGCTTTTTTATTTACTCTTTCCATCATATAAAATAATTCATAAATTTTCGTCAATTATCATTTTTAAATATAATTATTTAATAAATAACTTTTTTTAAAATTTATTTTACAACTTGTGGACTTTTAGATCAAGATTTAAATTTGAACAAATTAAAAAATTTATGAGAAAATGTTAAATCATGGCCTATAATTTTTCAAACGTTAAATGATAATTTAATATTTCATTAATTTTAAGAGCTATATTTATACAACTATTAAATAAATGATAAAATTTAAATAATGACCTAAAAAATAGAACGTTTACATAAGTCAGCCAAAAAATCGGACTCGAATATGAAAATAGAATAATTCACACTTTTCAACTTTAACTTTAGATATTATTTATAAATGACAAAATTTCATAAATAGCTATAGTTTGCTAAATTATTTAGGCCACATAACTTAAGTTTTTTAATTACAAAGCGTAGCTAATTTCAAGTTCCAAAATCAGCCCTCAATTTTTATATAAACGCTTATATACGTAGATACCATAAAAAATAGATTCCTAAAAATCAGTTAGAAAAATCTTTTTAAAATGGAAATCTCCATAAATCATGCGTCTTTTACCCTCACTAATATTTTTTCTTCATAATTGACTGATACAGCTGAAAAATCTCAGATACAAATAGTCATTCATATACTTTGCAATTTTATATACTGATGTATTCACCATCTATTGTATATATGTATTTGAGATTCAAGTTAACTAAGCATATACATTTCAAATGTATATACTGATATGTATAAATGTCATATACATTTTAATCTCAAAAGTTTGAATCTCAAAGTATGAATCTCATATACATTTGAACCTCAAAAGTACGAATCTCATATACAATGTATAACAAAAAACAAAGCATTCCAATTGCATATACATATATGTGTTTTAGTTGGTATATACTTATATACATATATAAACATCACTAAAGAAGGATGAAATTTTAGAAAAATCTTTTTAAAATAGAAATCTCCATAAATCATGGGGGTGGGGCGTAAATTCCGCCGGAAATTAGGTGAGAGGAGTTTGAGAATAGGTAATATACGTTTCCTTCCCTCAAAATGTATATGTTGCCCAAAATAATAGTTACTTGTTCTAAACTATACCTATATAATATAATTATGTGAAAGTTAACTCATGTCCCGTAATTAAGCCCTTCAATATTTTATGCCCCGTAATTTTTCCTTTATAAATTAACATTTGTTCTATAATTTGATTTATAAATTAACATTTGTTCTTAATTTTTTCCTGTGAAAATACTAATGATTTTTATTTTCTCACTGATTCAATCAAAATATCTGTGTGAATAGCAAAATTTCAATGGAAAAATACTACTCTTACAAATGTTAGTAAATTAAGAAACACAAGGCAAACTTGACTTTAATTCCTTATAAAACTACATGGTATAATTGAATTTTAAATAGCTAAGAATCTGGAAAAAAATCAAATATTCTTTATAGAACTGGAATCTGGCATTAAAATAAAAAGATTTTAATTATATTAGAAACTTCATTGAAAGATAATTAATGAAAACAATTGTTGACTTCATTCATAAGACAATCACTAAGATTCTATCCAAATATAAATAACTTATCTTCTAATTAACAGTTGAAATTAAAGAGATTTCATAAAATAAATACTCCTCCATTTGTATTATTCATTGAAATAGATAATATGTATATGATTAGATGGATACGAAAAGATAAACAAAGATTGCTTATATATACTTGGACGCATAATTGCTAATTTAAGGACCCGTTTGGCCATAAAAATAAAAAAACGTATTCACTTTATTTGGTATTCACTTTAAAGTTGAAAATAGAGTTGGAGTTGTGTTTGGCCATAGTATTTTCAAAAATATTTTAGACTATTGAGTTGGTGTAGTATTTAAAAATAAAATGAGAGGAAAAATTGAATCCAAAAATAGTGAATACACCTCTAGAGATATTTTTCAAAAAACCAAAAATTGTGAAAAAATACAAAAATTGTGAAAACATATTCCGGAATATGTTTTTGATTTTCATGGCCAAACAAGTATTCTGAAATAAAGTGAAAACGTATTCCGGAATATTATGAATAATATTTATGGCCAAACGCCTACTAAATTTAAATTCAATTTAAATAATATTAAAATGTTCAATGACCTTACCAGTGACATTTATCACGCGCATGTCTGTATTATCGTCCATTTTTCTCATTTTGTAACAAGATTCCTCTATGGGGTAAAATCGATCTTGTCTAGACGAACGAATTGCGATATATATATATATATATATACACGAATGAATTGCGATATATATATATATATATATATATATATATATATATATACATGAACGAATTGCTATATTCATACTTTCTTTCAGGAAAAGCTCTCAGCTATTCAGTTCATAAGTTATTTCCAGTCACACTGTGCTAAGGCCTCCAAGGCCAATTCTTAGGATCCAATACACGGCTTGTATTATTGAAGTTTTTTACGCAAATGTATCACTGTCAATAGTTTTTTCAAAAAAAAAAAAAAACCCCGTATACTATATGTATACCGCATGTATATGTAATATATACTGGCACACATGTGTTTGATAAATGAGACTTGCTCAAGTGGTTGAACACCTTCATAATCAATTGGTAAACTGAGTGTTCGAGTCATACTGAAGAATAAGTGAAAATATTATTAATCTTAAAAAAACGTCCCGAAGCAATTCAATTAATGCACTTTTAATTAATTTGATTAAAAGCTATATTTTCGGGGGAAAAAATGTACTAAGAAAAGATACCACTTTTATCTCGTATCAAATGCAATAATTAATGTTCCCTAACAACTTAACGCAAAGACATATATGGAAAACTATTTGTGGATCTAAGCTAAAAGGCTAGAGAAGTATTCGCTCTGTTCCAAAATATTTTTGTTTGAGAAATAAATAATATGAACTTTGGCCAACATTCAAGATGTATTTTTTATCATATTGATATGAGAAAAGTTGCAATCTATAGTACTTCATATAGTTTTTGAATATCTAAAATTTAATTTTAAAATATCGAATTAATCTAATCTAATTTAACTTTGAAAATTAATTATATCGACTCTCGAAAAATAAAACATGACAACCAAAAATGAACAGAGAGAGTATAATATACGTATAAGATATGATTCTTTTTATGGTACCTTCTATAATCTTCCTTCCAACACTTGTTGTCCCCTTGGCTAAGCAAAAGTTTTTATTGAGTACGAGATGGATCAACAATAAATAAATGTGATTAACAAGCATTAAAAAGAAAATAGAAATTAGTTATAAAATTCGTTGCTAAATAACTTATAGATAACAATTGTTTTAATAATTTATTATTAAATAGGATTAATGACAGATTTTTGATACTTAGCAATAAAAGTTATCTATTGCTAAATTATTTTTTTTAAAAAAATATTGTAGTAAAGAAAAGTAGGAGATTCGTGTTAGTGTTTAATTATTGTAACCTTACTATCACTTAATTATCTTGTTTAAATATAGTAAGGAAAGAATCTTTTCGTCTCCCCCCCCCCCCCCACCCCACACACACACACACTCCACTCAACTCCTCATCAGTCTAAAGGAAACCAAAAACAACAAAAAAATGTTGCTTCCAAACGTTAACAATAGATTGATTTAATAACCTTCACAAAATTAAATTCGTGACATTTCTGCCGACGTTCAGATAAAAATAGTTAAACTTCAGTCATTTTTGTTGATTGAAGTCTAATCATATTAGCTTAAAGTTCAATCATAGGTGCATCAAATTCGGACATAAAATGACCACAGTTAGGTAAAAGTAACTTAACTTCAGTCATGTATCACATGTCTGAGGTGATGCATTGTTGCCTCAATTCAATCATATATGACTAAAGTTTGAGCAAAAATATCTAAACTTTAACCATACGAAATTTCAAATATTTTGCCTAAAGGTTGACTTTGTCAAAACTAGCTTTAAGCATCAAAATTATCCAAAGCAGGTACAGGTGCAAAAAAAAATTAAAAAACATATACAAATTAAATGACGACATTAAAATCGAATATTTGTGCACTTTCCCCACCAATTCTAGAGAAAGGCCCGGTCAGTATCATAATGTGGGTAAGTAGTTGGGCCAAGATTTACATGGCCCATTATATACCACTTCTATTTTGAATTATATATACGAATTTTATTTGAATATCGATAGTAATTTCTGAAATTCAGGAAAATATGTAAAGATATAATAAAGGTCAAAATGAATAGTATATCTAGAGGTTATTTGGTCTGCTATCGAGACAAATATTAGTTGCTATACAAATATAATTTGAAAAATAACCATTTTCATGAAGTTTCAAATTTCAGATGCAAAACTTCAGCAATCAGGACAAATACTAATGTTGTTAACATCACATTTAAACAAAGAGATTGTAAAAAAAAAAGGGAATCGTCAACCTGTTCGATAGATTAGGGAAGGCCAAACTTCGTAGATAGTGATGGATAAAATATATAAATAGCTATTTTTTAGTTTTTGTAATTTAAAAATAACCACTGTCATAAATTTTATGTTCCATAAATTTTACCGGCGAAAATCATTTTAGTTTTTCATCAAATACATGTTTGGTGAAAGGAATTTGGTGTGGAAAGGAGGAGGGGGATGTAACTTTAATTATTGACTATCTGAATTTTCACCCGATAATCTCCTTTTTCTAAAGAAGAAAAAAAGTTGAAGGGGGGTGGGGGAAAGAGAATCCAAGATTACCAATTGCTTTTAAGTTTGATTTCAATTAAATGTGGGGTCTACTTCATAATTTTGAATAATTACATGACCATTTCGTTAGTCACTCTTTACGCTACAAGAAAAGAATAGAAAGTAACTTTGGTCCACCAATTTTTCAATTATATCACTTTCACTTTATTTTTATTTTTTTGTTTTGGTTATCATCATATCCATTTGCTCTCTATTTTACATGTCAAGAACTTATGAACACATAGAAATTGAAGAATAGATACACTTAACTTTGAGTTTATAAAAAAAACATGGCAAAGATGATAGCTTGCTTTGTTCTTTGCTTAGTATTATTTGCTTCTATTAATGCTAATGATGCCAATTTCATGGACACTTTCCTTGTGGTTGGCAAAGTTTATTGTGACACTTGCCGTTGTGGCTTTGAGACCTCTTCCTCCAAGTATCTTCCTGGTAATATTATCAACCCCCTTTACTTTTTCTTTTTCTTTACTTTCTAGTCATTATTCATTTCTATGGTCGCGGGGGTGGATTCAGAATTTAAGTTTTATGAATTTAGTATCGAATTTATTATGTCTTTTACATTGTGAGTTCAGATCTATTATTTGTTGCAATTTTAGTGTATTTTTATTCATACATTTATGTTCTGCGTCGAAAGTACTAGATTCAAATTAAAAGTGAAGCTAGGATTCAACTTTTATGAGTTTTGAATTTTAGAACAATGACTTCATGTGCTAAACTGAGTTCTAAGGGGTCGTTTGGTGTGAGGGATTAAAACAATTAGTCCTGGGATAAAATAATTTGTCCAGGGACAAAATTTTGGTGTCTTGTTTGGTTGCCAAGTCCGGGATAAGTTATCCCACCATTTATACCATAATGATGGGATAACTTATCCGGGGATAACTAATCCCGAGATAATCAATCTCTGATAACTTGTTCCCAACCAAACGATCCCTGAATGTAATGTATGAATATTCAATTAATTTATTAGCTCAAATATACTATATGAGCAAATAGGTTCATATAGTAATTAATTTTGCACATATATAGGTTCGACCAAAAATATTGAGTTCTGCTGAATTCGTCACTCCTCGTGCAAGAATCGTGGGAGTGTCTCTCTTTTGTGTGATTCGGCCCAATTCTCTCGTGTCTATTATTTGCATTTGTGCAAATCCAATGTATTTGTCTACTTCTAGCCATTTTGGAGTGCAATTTTCTAGAAATACTTATATTTCCCAAGTCTTACTCACACTAGAAGTATCTAGTAACTTCCATTTTCTCTTAAAGAAAAAGTGACACATCAAGTCTATTTGTTTTGGTATGTTAGAACTGTGTGATCATCTAATCTAATTATCTAATAACTGTTATACAATATACTTTTATTTACTTAATATAGAATACACTTTGCAGGGTCGAGGGTTAGAATTGAGTGCAAGAAGAGGGACACTAATGATTTGGCATACACAGTTGAAGGTGTGACAAACTCTAAAGGAGAATACAAGATCTTTGTGAATAGTGATCGCGGAGATGAATTTTGCGATGTGGTCCTCATTAGAAGCTCCGATCCTACATGTGATGAGCCCAACACGGGCCGTGATCGTGCCCGTGTTGTCCTCACTAGCAACAATGGCATGGTCTCTAACACTCGCTTCGCTAATTCCATGGGGTTCCTTTCCAATGAGCCTCTTTCTAGTTGCACAAAAATCCTCCAACAGTACGAATTTTCAGAAGACCAATTTTAAATGGTTTAAAACATTATAGTATTATTATTATATTGTCAAAATTGATGCATGTTCGAGTTTGATTTAATTTCTAGATGTGTTATGTGTAATGTCATTTTGGAGTTGAAAGAGTTATTATTAATGGCTTGGCTTGTTAAGATATTGATATTAATTTTCTTTTTTCAAATGTGAAGGAGGGTAGAGTAATTTTAGGCAAAAAAAAATTAGGAGTGTGTATTTAAATAGGTATTTGCTAGGAAATTCTAAAGACCGTTCTATTATGTAAGTATTTTAATGGGATAATTTCAAAAGTATGCGTTTTAAGAAAAATAATTATATTTACATAGCCCATAAAGTATAATTACATCCGCGATAGCCCAGTTTTACACGATATACATTTTTATACATGTTTGTACACTTACTGTACACAAATGTATAAACTTGTATAAATATGCATAATAATGTATAAAAAGTGTTTATACACATTTTTATATTGTTATACTCTTTATATATAATTATACACTATATAGTTACACACATAATATTTAAATAATATATCTATCGTATAATGTATATAGGTATGTATACAATCTATATACACATATAGGGGTGTACATGGACCGGGTTGGTTCGATTTTTTTAAAAATCAAACCAAACCATTAGTATCGGGTTATTAAATTTATAAACCAAACCAATAAAAGTCGAGTTTTCCAACCTCGGTTTTTTTTGGGTTATTTCGATTTTCTCGAGTTTTTCGGGTTATTTCAGATTTTTTTGGTAAAGTCTTCATATAAATATATAATTAACTTGTGCTTTAAATATTTCTTTAGTCCTAGCAAGATAAACCTATCTAAGGTATTTCTTAAAAAAATTTAAAAATAACACAATATATAAATGAGTGATGACATTAATACAATATTCAATCAAAAAAATAATGAAATCGCATAGAATAAATATTGCATATTAATAAGCCATTATAAAAGTAATCATAATTTAAAAGTATCAAGTCATACTAAAATAAGTCTAAATATTAACTACATGACTAAATATTAAACAAAAAAATAAAATTAGTTTATGTATTTATGCAAAATTAAAGAATAGATATCTAACATGATTATCATTCCTAGTGTTGAATTGAACAATTTTTTGTTAGCATTAGTATTGATTTGAGCTTTTTTTGAGTTACTGATATCTATGGGTTATAAAAACTTATTGGGCCATTTAAAATTCGAACTTTAAACTTAAAATAATATGTTGAAAGATAAAAACTATGAAAAAATTAAGAAATATTTATAAATTACATCACAATAAATATTTTTATGTATAAAATATTTTTAAAAATAGTATATATATGTAATATCGGGTTGGTTCGGTTCGGTTTGACTTTTTTTAGTTAAAACCAAACCAAACCAATTATAGTCAGATTTTTTTTTCCAACACCAAACCAAGTCAAACCAAACCACTAGTCGGATTATTTTTGCGGTTCGATTTAATTTACGGTTTGATTCGATTTGCGGTTCAGTTTTGTTCACCCCTACACACATATATATAATTTAGGCGATGTGCTCTCTCTCCTGTTGTTGTTGAGGGTCATACAAACACTCTTAGGGGTCGTTTGATTGGGAACAAATTATTCCAAGATTAATTATCTCGGAATTAACTATCTTGGGATAAGTTATCCCACTATGGTATAACTTATCCCATCACTATGATATAAATGGTGGGATAAGTTATTTCAAACTTGACAATCAAATAAGATAATAAAATTTTATTCCTGAATTATTTTTTATCTCAAAACTATTTATTTTTATCCCTCACATCAAATAACTTATTTATTTTTATTCCTCACATCAAACGATCCGACCCCAGAGTGCTAATTATATAAATGCACTGCAGTTACTGTCAGCTCATATTAGTGTGTGTTTGTGAGGTTATAGTTATTCTAGCATATTAAAGCATCAAATTAGTGACTCTTTCGGTTGTGATGCAGCTTTACATCGAAGCAGCGCTTCTCATTTTGCCCGAGAAAGTTGGCCATTAATTGTAATAATTTTATTTTAATGTTCATAATCGAGTTCGCACTCTCATGTTGTCCAACACGACAAAAGGGGAAAGTAACCCGATTGGGTGTCAGAGGATTCATAATACCTACAGTCTTTCAGACTTCGTATTCATTATTTTTGAAAGCGAAGGGAAGGGATCTCTTTTCTGCAACGTAAATTTCTCTATTTTAAACTCCTCAGTGATTAGGTAAATATAATAGGGATATTTGCTTATGTTATGTAGTTTACTATTACAATGAATGGGTTATTGACTCCTTTAAAAGTTATTTAGGTTGAAATAGGCTAAAAAGCGGATCGTAACCTAATCTGTCCAATTATATTAAGTGTTAACTTTTTTATAATATTTTAGTACCTAATAAATTTTTCTTTTCTTTACTATGCCTATATATAATACGTCAAATAAAAAATTATCTTATCGAAATATTTTAACAAAATTTTCATGAATCAATTTAAATGCACATTAATAAATCGAAATAAGTTGAACTAATAAATAAATTAATTAATTAATTTTTATTTTTTATGAGCTAATTTTACGGCGAACTAAGTGTAGATAAAAGCATCAACGTAGCTCTCTTATTGTCCTAGCAAAAACCGCAGAGGTTACCTCCAAAATCCCCTTTCACCCTTGGGAAAGAGTATATAGCCACTAAATTTTGTACATTTCTCACCTCCAATTTACACCAATAGTAGCATTCCCATTTATTTAATATGCACATATAATTACAATATAATCCATCCGTTTCAATTTGTTTGATCTACTTTTAATTTTAGTCTGTTTAAAAAAGAATGACTCTTTTGTCCTTTTTAGTAACTTTTTAATTTCAACTTTTCACATGGTATATTTTAGATCACAAGATTAAAGGGTATTTTGATACATTCCACGTATCTTTAATTTAAGATCATAAAATTCAAAAGTCTTCTTTATTTTCTCATTTTCGGTGCCAAGTCAATCAATTTGAAACTGAGGGAGTATAAATATATGTACCTTGTTACTACTACTTGTTACTCTCACCAGAAAAAAGGAAATCAAATTCCATTCAACATATTCCCCTTTTTCTTTCTATGAAAAATATGATGGAATTTGAAGAAGAAGAAGAAATTAACTATGATGAACTCAAGAAGCGAATGTGGAAGGACCGGATGCGGTTGCAAAAGCTAAAGGAGAAGGGAGAGAGCAAATTATTAGAAGAAGAACAATATTTATGTCGAAGAAAAAAGATGTCCAAAGCTCAAGATTCTATTCTCAAGTATATGGTAATGTTGACATATACTATATAGTATATACCCCTTTTGTAACTAAGGGCGAATTCGTCAAAAAATTACACTATATACATAAGGTCACTTTATAAGTTTTCTTACGAGTGACCTGATTGTACACTATTAAAAACTTGTCAAAAATCGATTGCCAAAAGCGATGGATTGAGTCCCAAAAAACCAACGGAAAATCGACGCAGTCATGTACGTCGTATTTTGCTTCGTTGCTATTCAAAATGCGATGTAGTTTAAAAGCGACCCTGTCTATCGATTTTTTGGCCAAAAGCGACGGAAAATCGATGCAGTCATGTACGTCGTATTTCTCCTCGTCGCTTTTCGAAATGCGATGTCGTTTAAAAGCGACAGACAACCGATCCTGTCCGTTAGTTTTTTGGCCAAAAGCAACGGAAATCCGTTGCAGTCATTTTCGTCGTATTTTGCCTCGTTGCTTTTCGAAATGCGACAGACAACGTCGTTTAAAAGCGACGGACAATCTACCCTGTTCGTCGATTTTCTATTAAAATTTTTTTGAAAAAAATTAAAAACAAAAATAAAAACCGATAGACAGGGTCGGTTGTCCGTCGACTTATTGGACCAACTCTGTCCGTTGATTTTTTCTCCGTCGATATTTGCACTCTTTTTAGTAGTGGTATAAGTACTTTCACACCTCAAATCCTTTCTCAATTTTGAATATTTTTTGTTTTTATTTAACAGGTAAAAATCATGGAGGTTTGCAAAGGTCAAGGCTTTGTATATGGGATTGTACCAGAGAAGGGGAAGTTGGTGAGTGGCTCTTCAGAAAGCTTGCAAGAATGGTGGAAGGAGAAAGTGAGATTTGAGCAAAATGCACCTATTGCCATTGCTGAATCCTTGCCCAAATTATTAGTAGAAGAGGATAACATGTTGGATCCTAATTCCTCATTTATGTGTCTTCTTGATGAATTGCAAGACACTACTTTGAGCTCAATTCTTTCTTCTCTAATGCAACATTGTATCCCTCCACAAAGGAGGTTCCCTTTGGAGAAAGGTTTAGCCCCACCTTGGTGGCCAACAGGTAGCTACATCATGCCCTCTTTCTGTTTTAATTTATGTGTCTTAGTTTAACTGAACACGAAGCTTAAGTAAATAAGAGAGTGTAATTGGGGGGTTTGGGGGGGGATTACAAGGTGAAAAATCGAACGCTCACTCATTAGGTCAAAGTTCAGATAACCAATCAACTACCAACTACCAACTGAACTGCTAAACTTTTCCTAGAGTGTCTTTTTCCAATTCTGTGGTCTTAAATTAAAAGATATGCATAATATATTAAAATGTTATTGAATTTTGTGGTCTTAAACATGTAGGAGGTTGAAATCAAAGAGTCCCTAAATGTAGAAAGTGACATTCTTTTCAAAACAGATTAAAAAGGAAAGTAAGGCATGTAAATTGAAACAGAGAGTATTTAGATATGTTACATTTGTTCAGAAAAATATTACTCCCTTTATCCCAATTTATATGATGCACTTTGACTGATCACATAGTTTACGAAAGAAATAAGGACTTTCGAAACAATTATAATTTAAAATAGCTATCGATATCTGTGTAGTTACAAATCATCTCATTTAGGGTAAAATAAAAAGTTTATAGTTAAAATTATTTCTAAATATAGAGACAAACTAAAAAGTGAAATGTCACATAAATTGGGACAACTGATCACTATATAAATATTAGTTTTGAACTCATGACTTTAATCAACTCATCAAGTTTAAATTCTGAATGTGTCGTGACAGGGAATGAACTTTGGTGGGGTGATCAAGGGTTGGCCCAAGAACAAGGTGCACCACCTTATAGGAAGCCCCATGGTTTGAAGAAAGCATGGAAAGTAAGTGTTTTGGCTGCAATTATCAAACATATGTCTCCTGATTTAGGCAGGATGAGGAGATTGGTGAATCAATCCAAGAACTTGCAAAACAAGATGACAGCCAAAGAAACATCTACTTGGTCTAAAGTTGTTAATCAAGAAGGAGCCCTTCTCAAGTTGACTGAAAAATCCCTCAAGATTTCATCAACATCCAAAGAAGAAGAAAATGTTGCTTTTGTTTCCCAAATTTTGATAAAAAATGACAAGAGGAAGTCAATCTTTGAGCATGATGATCTCAACATGGAGCATGTATTGTATGCATGCCAAAACTTGAATTGCCCACAAAGTGAATTAGGCTTGGGATTTGTGGACAAGAATTCAAGAATTGAACATGAGTCAAGTTGTTCTTATGGTCAAAAAAATGATCAAAATAACCAAGAAAGTATCCATGATGAGGACCAACTTAATTTGTCTATTAGCAACTTTTCTAGGTTGCTTGGAGCACAAATGAAGCCACAAGAAGACTACCATGCACAAATATTATCTAATGGAGTGGTGGAAAATTTTGGGAACTTTTGGGATGATGAAAATGTCCTTGAAGAGATGGATTATGATGCAACAACTAATGGGAACATGAACTCATCAAATGAAACTCCATCACAAGATGTTCTAGATTATGAAGTTGCAATTTCTATTTGGGATTTGGATTGTGATGATAGCTAAATCATGAAGTTGCAATTACCTGCCTGTATTTCTATTTTCGAGAAATAAAGTTATGAACATGAATAAAACTAATGCATGTGTGATAATTTTCCTTTTTCCTTTTTCACGTTTTTCTTCTTCTGTTTTACATGACTATTGATTAGCTCGCTTAAAGATCGTAGCAGAAGAATTCCTCATCTACGAGAGATATTTGAGATCTATTCTCGGGAAAAAAATAAAAGGGCTCACTTTTCTTAACTTCGTAACATCTTAATTTACATTTAAGAGTATACGTGAGATGTATATCAAAATATCCAAATCATCTATTTTTTGGGCTTGATATACCAAACATATATACTTCATATGTATCACTTTATTTTAGGTGATTTACAAGAATAATCTTGGAAGTAGGTAGTTTTGAACTTTTCTCACTTGTTCCATAGATAAAACTTCAAGTTTAACAAGTTTTGCTCTTTGACTTTGAACGTTTTTTCATGGAGCGAGAATCAAAAGTTCAAGACTACCCATATTCAAGTAATTTCCTGCTATATTTTCCAAAATCCATGCAGTGTTTGAACTTATGGGCTGGCTATATATGGGACTTTTGACTAACAAAAAATCCGAACTTTCATCTGTTTGTAATTTACAAATTGGATTAAGAATGGACCATAAAAATTGAAGTAGGACATCAGACCATGAAGTGGGCTAGCTTTGATGGGCTCGACATATCTTCTCAATGTGAATTTTAAGCGGGAAGTGCACGAATATCATATTTTGACGTTGTCATTTAATTTGTGCTCATTTTTTAAAATTATTTTTTATTGATATACCACCTCATAAATACGGTGTAAGTTAGTCTAAACACAATCAATGACTGAAGTTCAATTATTTTGTCTCACTTTAATCATTTTACTTAAATTTTTATTTTTACCTCACTTCAGTCATTTTTACT
>QJPP01007236.1:785000-982073 GCA_003996215.1 Jaltomata sinuosa
GCCTCTTTTTGACTGGGGAAGTGCACGAATACTCGCTTTTAATATCGTTATTTAACTAGTATTTATTATATAATATTTTTTTTTGCAAGTTTACCGCTTTTGGCAAAAAGCCAGCAATCAAGTTTGAAGCTTGATAATTTCAGACACTCGCATATGAAAGTGTGGCCTTGTGAAGGCTAAACATCAGACATTTTCGCCTGATGTTTAGAATGACCTGCAAAGATAAAAGTTCGAACATTTTTGACTGTGGTACATATAAAAATTGATTGAACTTTCAGTCATGTACATCTCACTCTTTTCATATGTTTGCTTGCACCTTTGTCTTCATGACTGAATACATATAAAAAGGGGCTGAAATTTCAGACATAGACGTCTGAACAAAATATAATAATTTATTCTTTAAATTTCAATAATTCTACCCACGACTTAAGAAATTACCGCTTTTAAGTCACAAGTTGGAATAGATATGGCATTCTTTCAGTTATTTTTGAATATTTTTATTAGAATTTCTACTCCGACACTTTCAATCAATTTACTTTATTTTCAGGGGGTGGGTAAAAAGGGTCTTTCTTCTATAATGGAATGTCTTTTCAATCGCCTATTGATCTATTGTTTAAATTACCAAAGAAATAAAATTTTCTTTGTTATCCACAGTCAACAAATGAATTTATAGAACTAAGAAAAGGACTCTTGAACTAAAAGAAAATTCTTTAACTCCCAAGAGTATGGGAGCATATAACAATAGCACATGTATCTCTAAAAAAGATGTTTGCCTTTATAAAGTAATGGTTGGAGAGTATTGAATTTAGTCCAAAACAGAATTAATTGACTCAAAGATTGTATGGTAGGGTGCACATTAATATCATGGTAAGTTCACAATTTTGACTAGTTTTTGGGAGCTAAAGATGGCATCTTTTTTACCCTTTCAAAAAAAGTTTTAAGTCCAGTGCACTAATTATGTAGTCCCTCTGTTCTTTTTTAGTTGTCATGACTCAAGATAAGATTTTGCACAACTCTTACGAGAAAATTAATTGAATAGATAGTTTGACTAATATATCTCAATTCAATACCAAGTCAATTAGTGTGGACTGGACTCCATTTTTCCACTGTCCAAAAAGAACAACCTTAGGTTCTCAAAACTTTGGAAGCATGTTATAGTGTCCCCCATCAGAATCCATGTGTTTTTTTCTCACATAAAAAAAAATAATCAAAAAGGACTAGTCCCTTTTAAGTGGATTCCAACTCCTCATGTCAAGCATAGATTCCATACATTCTTGTGGTGGGTTTCCCTTTCACTAACCTAACCCAAAAAAAACTCCTCTTATTTTATGTGATACTCTATTTTCTTATTAATTTATAAAAAAAGATATATTTCTATATTTAAAAACTTCTAACTACAAACTTTTTATTTTATCTATATCCAATATGTTTTTCCAAATTTACATGTCCTTTTTCTGGTTTGGTATAATCATTTATAATATCTAAAATCCATTGGTCCTGTAAAGTCTCATAATTTTCTAGATTTTGAAGTATACGGTACCCACACGAAAATGCAAGAAGAATGTGTGTTTTTAAAGGAAAGTAGTAGTCCTTTGATTATAGTTTCCAATGCTTTAGACCGATCATCAATAATATAATGAGCTTCGCATTTTTTTTATGTGGAGACATTATTCTTATTCAATTATTCTTTCATTTATATATTTTGAGGAATAGCCAGAAATTTTATGTCCTGGACAGTCCGTCGATTCCTTTTAAGTTAGGGGCTTTACAAACAAAGTTAGAATGGGTCAAGGATGTCCATTTTGCATTATACAAACAGTCCGTCGATTCGTTAATACATTTATGCGCGTCGCTAATTAGATAACGAGGCATTTGGCTACCTTAAGATATCATAGTTACTCCCGCCGTTTACCCGTGGTTGGTTGGATTTTTTCACTTTGACATTCAGAGAATTGGGCAGAATCCGTTGAGACCATCGCAATGCTTTGATTTAATTAAACAATCGGATTCCCCTTGTCCATACCAGTTCTGAGTTGGGTGTTCGACGCCAGGGGAAGGCCCCCGAAGGAACCGTTCCCAGTTCGTCCTTCGATCGGCATGCGGCTAATCCATTTCCAGGGTGGGCAGGTTGTTAAACAGAAAAGATAACTCTTCCTGAGGCTCCAGCAGACTTCTCTAGACTTCCTAACATTGTCGTCAACTGCCATGTCCCTATTAAGGTATTTTAACCTAATTTCCTTTCGAAGTACGCACGAAACGTGCTATCTATCGGGGTTCCCTCGACCCTTCGGATCGACTTACCCATGTGCAAGTGCCATTCACATGGAACCTCTCCCCTCTTCAGCCTTCAAAGTTCTCATTTGAATATTTGCTATTACCACCAAGATTTACATCGACGGTCGCTCCGCCCAGGCTCACACCCAAGGTTTTTCAGCGACCGTCGCGCCCTCCTACTCATCGGGGCCTGCACTTGCCTCGATGATCGGGTGTAGGTCGCTCGCTTAAGTTTCATCCATTTTCGAGGGCTAGTTGATTTGACAGGTGAGTTGTTACACACTCCTTAGTGGATTTCAGCTTCCATGACCACCGTTCTGATGTCTTAATCGACCAACATCCTTTTGTGGGATCTAGGTTAGCGCACAGTTTGGCACCGTAACCCGGCTTCCAGTTTATTCCGCATTGCCAGTTCTGCTTACCAAAAATGACCCACTTGGAGCTCTTGATTCCATGGTGCGGCTTAACAAAGCAGTCGAACTGTCCTACCTATTTAAAGTTTGAGAATAGGTCAGGGCGTTGCGCCCCTGAGGCCTCTAATCATTGGCTTTACCCAATAGAACTCGCACCCGAGCTCTAGCTCTCCTGAGGGAAATTTGGAAAAAACCAGTTACTAGATGGTTCGATTAGCCTTTCGCCCCTATAGCCAAGTCAGACGAACGATTTGCACGTTAGTATCATTGCGGGCCTCCACCAGAGTTTCCTCTGGCTTCACTCCGCTCAGGTACAGTTCACCATCTTTCGGCATACCGCCCAGCGCCCAGGCGCACCACCAAGCGACATCGGCACACCCCCCAGCACCCAAACGCTCCCCCAAGCGATATCGGCACATACCAGCACCCATAAGTGACATTGACGCAGCCTAGCTCCCACAACTGACATCGGCACAACCAGGCGCCCAACGTCGATAGCCGACATCGGTACAACCAAGCGCCTAGTGCCCAAAGCCACGCCCATAGCCAAATCAGCAAAGCCAACGCCCATGGATGCCAATGGCACCATAGGCACCAAGAGCACCATGGGCACCAAGGGTACCCCATAGGCACCAAGGCACCATGGGAACCATAAGCGCACCATAGGCACCAAGGTGCCATGCATCAAGGCACCATGGGCATGGAAAACCGCCGCAGGTGCACCATGGGACTGTTTGACTGGGATGAGCGATATCGGCACAAGCCAGCACCCAGGTGTTCCTCCGAGTGACATCGACGCATCACCAAAAGCCAGGCACGCCGCCAAGCGATATCACCACAGGCCAGCGCCCATAACTGACATCAGCAAAGACCAATATCAGCACATACCATCGCCCACAACCGACATCAGCCCAACCCAGTGTCAACATTCGACATCGGCACAGTCTAGCACTTATAGCCACGCCAGAGCCGACATCGACAAGGCCAATGTCTATGGTTACCATAGGCACCATGGACGATAAGGGCACCATGGGAACCCTATGGGCACCAAGGCACCATGGGTACACCATGGACACCAAGGGCACCCATGGGAACCAAGGCACCATAGGTACAGCATAGGCACCAAGGACATTATGGGCCCTGGTGCATCAAGGCACCATGGACATGGGCACTCGCCGCGGGTGCGCCATGGACATGGGCACCTGCGCACCATGGGCATGGGAACCTGTGCACCATAACAAGAATGTATAACTGTGCCGAACATCGTGCGCCACGTACCAAAATGCGCTTCTTCGAGTTGACAATATACACACACCCGCGCCAAACAAAAATCAAAAGTGTAAACATGACCCTCAACTCCTTCTCCTTTTTAAAACTCATCTTACAAAATCAACCATGGCATCAACACACCATGCACCATGGCACCAACACACCATGCTCCATGGCACCAACACACCATGCACTATGGCACCACACATTGATACACCTAAATTATACCTCTTTTATGAAGTTCAAAGCGGTCGTTGTTAAATATAGAACTTAACTGAGGTTAGGGTCGATCCCACAAGGAATATAGAAGAAATACGTCAGTAATGAATATTCAATCGATCGTCTTTATTTTAAGGGTTTTTTTTTTTGTATCAAAAGTAAGGATAACAATTGTTAGCAATTTTATATTTAATTGTGTTCACATAATTAAAGGTAACTAGGATTGTGTTCACCATGATTTTATAACTTAGCAGGTATATGCAATTAGTGATCTATTCAGGTGCTTAACATGCAAGATCGGTAAGTTAAGTTCAAATAAATAGTTGGTCTCTTAGATAGAAGAATTTCACCACACAATTTGATCCGTCTACGGGTGTATGCTTTACTAACCCTTACCTTTGATCCCAAATTAGCTATTCCCGAACAAGGTCAAGCTATTAAATGAGGGTTGGTAGCCTCAAATCTCGGTTGTATAATCCCTTTCCCATTCGTTACCCCCTTGATTCGGCAAGTAAGAATGGTCCGTGACGACATATTAAATGGTGCGCGTTGGTTCAGAGGGAAAAATATAGGTTTTTTTGAGTCAAAACAAGGCCCAGAATAGGAAATATAGGTTTTCTATTTTTTCATGTTTGTTAGTCCATGAATTTTGTATGATATGTGCGACCGGTGATTTTTTAGCTGAAATTTCTTTGAGGCATCCGTGACGACCTATTTAATGGTGTGTGTTGGTTTGGAGGGGCAAACATAGGTTTTATTTAGTCGAAACGAGACCTGAAATAGGAAATGGGATTTTTTTATTTTTTTGTGTGTGTTAGTCCATGAAATTTGTGTGATATGTGCGACTGGAGATTTTTTGGACGAAATTATTTGGGGGCATCCGTGATTACCTATTAAATGATGCGCATTGGTTCGGTGGAGAAACCATAGGTTTTTTTGAGTCAAAATGAGGCGCGAAACAGAAAATGAGGATTTTTCTATTTTTTGTGTGTTAGTCCATGAATTTTGTGTGATATGTGCGATCAATATTTTTTTGGATAAATTTTTTTGGGGACATCCGTGACAACTTATTGAATAGTGCGCATTGGTTTGGAGGGGTAAACATTAATTTTTTTGAGTCAAAATGAGGCCCGAAATAGAAAATATGGATTATTTTTATATTTTCGTAAACGTCCATGAATTTTGTGTGATATGTGCGACCGACGGTTTTTTTGTCAAAATTTTTTGGGGGCATCTGTGACGACCTATTAAATGGTGTATATTGATTCGAAAGGGCAAACATAGGGTTTTTTGAGTAGAAACGAGGCCCAGAATAGGAAATAAGAATTTTTCTATTTTTTCATTTATGTTACTCCATGAATTTTGTGTCATATGTGCGATTGACGTTTTTCTGGCCAAATTTTTTTGATGCATCTGTGACGATTTATTAAATGGTGTGAGTTGGTTTGGAGGGAAAACATAGATTTTTTTGAGTCAAAATGAGGCCTGAAACAGAAAATAGGAATTTTTCTATTTTTGTGTGTTAATCCATGAATTTAGTGTGATATATGCGATCGATGATTTTTTGTGGCTGTCCGTGACGACCTATAAAATGGTGCGCATTGGTTTAAAGGGGTAAATATAACTTTTTTTGAGTCAAAATGAGCCCCAAAACAGAAGATGGAGATTTTTCTGTTTTTCGTGTGTGTTAGTCAATGAATTTTGTGTGATATGTGCATCTGGTAATTTTTTGGTCAAAATTTTTTGGGGGCATCCATTACAATCTATTAAATGGTACGGGTTGGTTTGATGGGGCAAACGTAGAATTTTTGAGTCAAAACGAGGCCCGGAACAAAAATAGAGATTTTTCTATTTTTTCGTGTGTGTTAGTTCATGAATTTTGTGTGATATGAGCGACTGATAGTTTTTCGGCCAAAATTTTTTTGGGACATCCGTGAAGACCTATTTAATGGTGCGCATTGGTTTGGAGGGACATATCTATATTTTTTTGAGTCAAAACGAGGCTCGAAACATGAAGTGAGGATTGTTCCATTTTTCATGTGTGTTAGTCCATGAATTTTATGTGATTTGTGCGATCGGCAATTTTTTGGCCGAAATTTTTTTAGGTCCTCCTTGACGACCTTTTAAGTGGTGCGCGTTGATTTGTAGGGGCAAACGTTGGTTTTTTGAGTCGAAAAGATTTGAAATAGGAAATTGGGATTTTTCTATTTTTTCACGTGTATTAGTCGATGAATTTTGTGTGATATGTGTGACCGACAGTTTTTTGGCCAAAATTTTTTGAAGGCATCCCTGACGATCTATTAAATAGTGCGCATTGATTTGGAGGGGCAAACGTAAGTTTTTTGAGTCAAAACGAGGATCAAAATAGGAAATGGTGATTTTTTTTATTTTTCGTGTGTATTGATCCATGAATTTTGTGTGATATGTGCGACCAGTGATTTTTTGACCAATTTTTTTTTGAGGCAACCGTGACGATCTATGAAATGGTGCGCGGTTGTTCGGAGGGGCAACCATATATTTTTTTGAGTCAAAGCGAGGCCCAAAATAGGAAATGAGAATTTTTCCATTTTTTCGTGTGTTAGTCCATGGATTTTGTGTTATACATGCGATCGATGGATTTTTGGCCGAAATTTTTTGAGAGCGTCCGTGATGACCTATTAAATGATTTTCGTTGATTTGGAGGGACAAACATAGATTTTTTGAGTCAAAACAAGGCCCAGAATAGAAAATAGGGATTTTTTTATTTTTTATGTGTGCTAGTCCATGAATTTTGTGTGATATGTGTGGCCGATGGTTTTTTGGCCAAAATTTTTGGAGGCATCCGTGACGACCTATTAAATGGTGCACATTTGTTTGGAGGGGAAAACTTAGGTTTTTTTGAGTTGAAACGAGGCTCGGAACAAAAAATGAGATTATTTTTTTTCGTGTGTGTTAGTCCATGAATTTTGTGTGATATGTGCGACCCAATTTTTTGGCCAAAATTTTTTAGGGACATCCATGATAATCTATTAAATGGTGTGTGTTGGTTCGAAGGGGAAAATATAGGATTTTTTGAGTCAAAACGAGATCTAAAACAGGATATAGGATTTTTCTATTTTTTTCGTGTGTGTTGTCCATGAATTTTATGTGATATGTGCGACTGACGATTTTTTGGCTAAAATTTTTTGGGGACATTCATGACGACCTATTAAATAGTGTACATTAGTACAAAGGGGCAAACGTAGGTTTTTTGAGTAGAAACGAGACCCAGAGTAGAAAATGGAATTTTTTTTAGTTTTTCGTATGTGTTAGTCAATGATTTTTTTGTGTCATATATATATATATATATATACACACACACACACATATATTGGCAATTAACTGGCGTTTTATTAATCACGAGTGAGTATTTACAAAGCCAGAGCCAACCAAACATGGTTGCTCATCTAAGGAAGAAACCCCAAAACTCCTTAATTTCAGGTATCCAATTTTCATACTGCTTACAAAGAAAGAATATAAGTAAAAAGCTTGGGATTCCTCCTAACTCGTATGCATAAATTCATCTTTAACTCGTGAATCACTGCTTCTTTGCTTTTGTGCATCATGTTGAAAATCTTAGCATTCCTTTCCATCCAGATTCCATGCACAACAACTACAAAGGCTGCTTTGAGCAAGACCCCTCTTGGGTGCCTTATCTTGCGTTATTGTTTGAGCCAATTGCACTCATGTTCCCACCTTAGAATTGTTCTATGCCATTGCATTCAGGTTAAAATAGCTTGCCACACCTACTTCGTGTAAGTACATTCAAAAAATAAATAAGCTAAACTTTTAGGCTGATTTCCACAAAGGACACAATAACCATGAACTTGCATACCCCAGTTTATGAGCATGGTTCTTAACCCTCATGAAGTGTTAACCATAAGGTAAATACCTGCTTGGGACAGGCAACAGAGTGACATATAAGTCTTCTCCATTAAACATTAGCAACCTCTCCTCTAAGTTGTTTATAAGCCTCTGATATATGAAATTTTCAATCTCTTGCAACCTTTGGTTGTTAATTAATAAGTGCCCAATATTTCCTCATGTCCAAAATCTTCCTCACCATCTATGATGTTTGCTTGGGCGATTCCATGGTAAAGCAATTTTGCTTCTTTATGTAATATGTGTGAATCCAAGTGATCCATAGTTTCTCCTTCTACTGGCTTAATGCCCAGAGTAGTTTGCACAGTGCAGCCTGATTTCATACTCTAATGTTAATAATGTTTAGTCCATCAGCTCCTTTTTGGTGCATATCTTGTCTCAAGCTACTAAGGCTCGTTTAGTGATATGTGCCTCCCCGACCATAAGTAGCTTTTACATGTAGCTTCTACGAGCTTGATAATCTTTTGGGAAAGTAAAAAGAGTTGGGACCTGTAAGCCTATACTCCCATCATAACTATTTTAATCAATTGTATTCTCCCAGCATATGAGACCTTCCTAGTCATTCAAGAAGTGATCTTAGCAGTTATCTTATCCAAGAAAGGCCTACATTGTGCAATAGTTAATCTCTTTGTTGACAATAGTACTCCCAAATATTTAAAAGGGAGCTCTCCTTCTTCATATCCCAAAGCATGCAAGATAGTATATCTAGTGTTTCTGGATACTCCCCCAAAATATAAGTGGCTCTTATTAAGATTGGCTTTCAACCCTGAAACTTCTGAGAACAACATGAATTTGCTTTTCAACAGTTAGTTGATCTTAGATATCCCCTTGTGAACATCAACAAATCATCTGCAATACTGAGGTGGGTAATACCCAACCTTTGGCATCTGGATGATAATTAAACTCTGGCACCTCCTGTAGAGTGGATAAGCACCTGTTCAGATACTCCATAGCCAACACGAACAAGTAGAGAGATACAAGATCACCCTGTTTGAGCCCCCTTTTAGCCTCCATAGTGTTAGATAATCTACCATTTATGTAACACCTTAGAAATTTTAAACCAAGATCCGATCCATTCTTCGTTTGTTGTTAGACCCGAACTAGATAAAGTTTCTATGAATCTAAGTATTTAGATCAATTCTTAAGTTTTGAAGGAGTATTAGATGTGAATTAAAGTCATAGAGGACCCCTAGCTCAAAGTTAAGTTGAAAGTCTTTCTACCGATTTAGTTTTCATATAAGTTCTTACTAGAGTCAACTTTAGACGATCATAACTCTTAGAATATAAAGAGTTAGGTGGACTAGTACCCACCAAATTAAATTTATTTGAATCTTCTTTTCAACTCCACCAACCGCTTGTTAATTCGAGTCTGGAGTAAAAAGTTATGGGCATTTTAGTGAAGCACTGTCAGGCTACCAAAGACCCGATGCCTGTTCCAACGGGCATGGGAAGGGACAACGCTCGTGGTGATTGCGACGCTCAATTCCAATGGCCCATGGGATGCACTATGTCTCGTGGGCCCCAGACATCATAATAGTCCAGTGATCCATTTTTAGCCCCTGAGTCTCTCGATTTGGTCCCGACAGCCCGTGGGAGTTTTGACGGCCCGTGGGAAGGCCCGTCTGATGATTTTTTATACTTTTTTCAATGAGTTTAATTAAGAGTATTTTGGTCCTTTCCCACTCTAAAATCCTAAACCTTGTTGTTTTAAGCCTATAGGAGGGGTTTCATTCCCACTTAGTCCAGTTCTCTTTCATCCTTTCAATTCAAGCTCCCAAAAGAAAGAAAGGATCCTCATCTCAAGCTCCAAGGCCTAGGGTTTCTTCTCCCATCCTCCATCCTCAAGTCCCAAGTTAGGAAAGCTTCAAGTTCAGATATGTGAGTATTCAATAATGGATTTTTTTACCCTTATGCCCAAAATTCCAACCTTCTAAATTGATTTTATGAATTTCTAAATTAGGGTTCTTATCCAATTCTTATGGGTTCTTCTATAAAATGTATCCTCATGATTCTTCTATGAATTCTAACTCTAAATGGCATGATTTTGCATGGATTTTTATAAGTGATGTTCTATATATAATTTGAAGGCTAACCTTTGCCCAATTTGTGAAATTTCCATGAATTCAGTTTATTGGCATCAATTCATGTTTTCTCATATTTTACCCATGATCCATATGAGATTCCTTAAGTGTTTTCAAAATCCCATGCATTGAGAATAGTTTCTAGTATGATTTCACTAAATTGCATGTTTCAAGTAAATTTGGCATGTTTAGATAACATGACCGCTAGTTTATGAAATTGCATGCCTAATTCTTTAAATTATGAATTTAAAAAGAAAAGTATATCTTGAATTATGGTATTGCTAAGCTTTAAGACTTATGAATTGAAATTGCATGACATCAGATATGTCTTTATGCTTTTCCAACAGTTTTAGATATCAGATATGTCCCTATGTTTTATGGAAGGTTTGGCATCCAGATATGTCTACCTAAGCTAAAAACAGTTTTGACATCAGATATGTCACCAGTGTTATATGAGCTATATGTATATTTTGAGAGTAGTATTTAGCACCGAGTTGGGAGGGGTGAGCGTACCCTTAGTCTCAGAACTACGTGCCCTCGTAGGTCTATTTAGCCCCTCAGTTGGCAATTAGATTAGTGATCACGCCACAATCATGCCTTTATATCCTAGCAAGGTATATTTGGTGCTCTCGATGGGGCGTATACATAGGATTTCATGTAGCTCACATAGTCTATGTCGGTTAGAGAATCTCCCGCAGAAATGGTTTTAAGCTTTTAATGTATTTGACTCTTTGCTTTTAGATTTCAGACTTTCTACTATTACTATGATTCTAAAGGGTGTTTTAGCTTATAATATTACATTGAGTCATTTCATTACAGATTTTACTATCATTATACGACTTCAGTTTTAGTTATGCTTTAAGCATGTTTTACCACGACATATGCATGACATCAGTTTTAAGCATGCTTTCAAGCATATTTTATCATAACATATGCATATCTCTCATACTCAGTACATTTCATAGTACTGACCGCATACCTCTTTGTGATGCATCCTATCATGATGTAGATTCAGTAGCTCACCCCCAGATTTGAGGTTAGTAGATCAGCAGCACATCCAACCAGCTTGGTGAGTCCTCCTCATTCGAGGACTTGGAGTTTAGCTTCATTCTAGACTATTAGTTCTTTCATTCAGTTTTCAGTATCTGGAGTTAGATGGAGGCTTATCCCAGCAGCTCATTAGTAGTAGAGGCTTTCAGATATAGAGTTAGATATTCAGCTTAATTCAGATTGTCATTCTTAGACTTATATTTTTATAACAAATTAAGTTGCTCAGTACTTCAGTTAATCTTTTGTTCTTATGTTTTGTTCAGTTTTTAAGTCATGCTAATGCCAGAGGGTTATCTTGAGATTACTTGTGATCTTGGATCCCGTGTTACATATAGGGGTAGGCTCAGGACGTGATAATTTATCAAGAAGTTATACCTCACTATTGTGACATAAGTCATAATCCATGCTACCATTCTAGATTGGAAGCCCAATTCAGCTAGTACTTGTTCAACAAAACTCCACTCCAAAGAATCATATGCTTTTTGAATGTCAACCTTAATCATACACCTAGGTGAAAGTTGTTTCCTTGTGTAGCCCTTTACCAGTTCATGATTGAGGATTATGTTATCTGAGGTGATCCTCCCAGGTATGAAAGCAGACTGATTTGATCCTACTAGACCATCAATGACCCTCCTGATTTTGTCAGAGATAATCTTGGATATGATTTTGTACAGTATAGTGCAGCAGGCAATTAGCCTGAAATCCTTTATAGTTACTGGATGAGAGATCTTAGGAATGAGAGTAACCCCAATGATGTTAACCTCCTTTACAATGTACCAAGTCGTCATTATATCCATCAATCTCAAGAGCTTTTTCATCACCAATATCAAACAAAGCATCTTTAATTTCTTGTAATGTGATTGTCTTACAAAGTTCTGTTTGTTTGTTCAGATCAAGCCTAGGACTTCTCCTCATAATGTCTACATCAATATAATGCAGGGAAAGCAATCATTTCTGAAACCCATCAAACTTCTATAAAACTGGAGGATTTCTGTCTCAATTTCGTCATGTTGCTGCAGATGTCTACCAGCCAGGCTAATTAATATGGAGATACAGTTCATATTAACTCTAGTTTTCATACAGGCAAAGAAATACTTGTTGCTATCCCCCACTTCAAGCCAGTGTGCCTTAGACTTTTGTTTCAATACCTTCTCCGGGAGGTCTTTTTCTTTTTCTATGGACTGCATAAATCTTATCTTCCAGCCCAAAGGAGGATAATCTCTTTTGGCAGCTCAATCCTCACGGTAATAATTATGCCAATTCTGCCTAAAAATCTCTTCAGGTCTGACCATTTTGCATTATATTTATTTTTAGTGTATTCAACATAAAAGAAAAGATTACTAAATTTTCAGAATAATGTTATTTCATTTATATATAGCTTCAGAAAAGAGTTTTTAAAAAAAAAATTGCCTCGAGTTATGTTGAGGCGCATTGCATAATAGAAGTAGAACAACAAAACAATCAAGAAGATTCACTCGGTCAAGTTAATTAAAACACCATCACACCAACTGCAGATCACGACTTGACCAATGTTATAAACAATGTTTATACAATAAACACTTATTATATACTTATTATACACTTATTACACTAAATATACACTATCAACGATTTCTTTCTCTAACCTTAGTTATTTATAAACAAGAAATTAGGTATATACATATGCACTAGTTGGCCAATTCTCAGTATTTTAGAGATGCTTTTATCTCCTCAAGTTGTTTTGGGATTTTAGACTGTCTCCTTAAAGACAACCTTTTCCACTCTACCAAACGTTTAAGAAATTTCATAACCTGCCAAAGTAAAAAAAGGCAGTTGGTGCAAAACATCTCGTGTTAGCAGAATTTTGAGAATGAACACACCCCAAGATAATAATATTTTTTAAAGTTTTACCATATAATTAAAACATAACAAATGGAAATAAATGCAAAAAAAATAGATAATTGAATTTGTTTTACAACAGAATAATGTTCTATATAAGAAGTTATTTTGACCATATATGTCCATGTGTCTTTTCCTGTTTACTACATCCATGTTGGAAATGATTGTCTTCTCTCTCTTTTTTTTTTTTTTTGAGAAACTGCTGAAGAGACATAATTAAGGAAAAAAAGTATATCCTCTCTAATCGCTTAACTTTCTAATGAGGTAGTCACACATTTCAACATACTATCAGAGTAGGCAGAGAGGTCTTAGGTTCAAGACTACATATGGAGGGACGTGTTGAAGGCATAATTAAGAAAAAATTAAATTAAACTCTCTCTAATAACTTAAACTTTTAAATAAGATAATCACACACTTCAATAAAAACCAATATCTCAAGTCTTATCCAATATAATTAGGAAACTAAATGCAAGAAGTTTAGACAATGTTACTGGTATCAAAATTAGTTGCTTAAGAGTTAAGCAATAATCTTAATGAATCATTTCATCCAATATCCATAAGTTGCAAAAATGGTGACATCTTATCAAAAACAAAATGAGTATATATACCCCCTATATTAATTTGTACAAGGTTTAATGTACTTTAATTACTTGATGTGCCAAAAAGAAACTTATTAATGTTTAAAGATTCTCAAAGATTCTCACCTCATATGGTTCTTGTAAAGAATAAGATGCATGTGTGTCTTTTGGAGTTTTAGAGACAAGAATACCAAAACCTTGCCCTCTTTCCCTAAGTACCTATTACAATATATAATTGATTTAATAAAATTAAAAGATAATTTAATCTCTATACACTAACAGTATAAAATAATTTTTATATTATCAGATTTATCTTTAAAAAAATTATAAAAGAATTTAAATTAAATGTATTAATGGTGCAATAAATATTTATACGATCACAAATAAATCTATTGATAAACTCTAATTGGTAATATGATAAACGAACAAGTTATCACAAATTAAAATTCCCTAATAATATAAATAAATTATTACATTATTAGTGTGTATAACTTAATTAAACTCTTGTAGATAATAATCTTAGTAACTTAAAAAATTAAGGCAAATAACCTTCTGGAACAAATTATAATATACTACTAAATTTTTATAATTAGAAAATGATGAATTAAAGAAGAACATATAAACCTTGAAAGCATCTTCATCAGTTCGATCATCACCAATATAAATAGGCAAGACATCATTACATTCAGCATATCCTGTTGAAGCAAAATAATAATAATAATAATAATAATCAAAGTTAGCAATAAATAATTGTAATTTCTTTCAATATTTTAGTTTAGTGATATAATAAACAATAAAAATAATTATTATATGAATATTAGAATATGCTTACCAAGTGATTGAAGCAAAAATTCAAGAGCTTTTCCTTTGTCCCATTTAATAATTGGACGGATTTCTAATACTTTTCTTCCTTGTGATAATTTAAGCTTTGGATATTCTTTCAACACTGACCTTACTTGTTGTGCTAGTTCACCCCATTTCTGTTATATAAATAAATAAATAAATAAATAAATAACTCATCACAAAAACAAATCAAATCTTCTCTTAAATCTAGGTAACTAGTAAAGTTGTTGTCATGTGACCAGAATATCACGGGTTTAAGCATTGAAAGCAGCCACTTGCAGAAATGCAAGATAAGACTGCGTACAATAGACCCATGTGGTCGAACCCTTTTTCGAACCTTCTCCATAGCGGGAGCTGTATAGTGCACCAAGCTGCCCTTTTTTAAATCTTCTCTTAAACTTTTTTAAAGTTGCAAGTCTTTATAAAAAAACAACCTTAACATTATTTGTGCTTTATATAATCTATGTTTTGTCTAAACTATATACAGATGCTTATTTTTCTGTTTATTTTTTACTTTTAAATGGGCCATGTATATAGATAATTAATATGCACAGATAATGTAAAGTTGCAAGTCTTTTAAAAAAGAGAACCTTAACAATATGTGTTTTATTGTCTAAACTATAAAGATGATGCTTATTTTTATTTAATTTTACTTTTAAATGGGCCATGCATATGGATAATTAATTTTTTATTGATAACTAATGTTCGAAGCAGGCATTTCGATCAATTTTACAAGTACTTATTATCTCACAGCAGCACCGATATCGAAAAACTCTATCCGTCAAGGTTCGACAAATAAAAGAGACCACTTAGTATTTTTTGCCTCTAGTGAAGATTAAATCAAAGACCTGACGGTTCTCAACACACTTCATTCATCGCTAAAAAACAGAATTTAGCGACGGACAAATTTTGTAGCTAAACATTAATAAAATCTGTCAATAAATCAAAAATATCTATTAGCTACCAGTGATTTAGCGATAAAGTTTGTAGCTAATTTTAGTTGTTTTGTAATGACTAGCCCAAAACCTAATTAATATGCAAAGACATATGCTAATTCAAAATTTGAAGTATATAGATTCCTACGACAATCTCAAACTAATAATACAAATATACCATGATAACTTAGTTTACCCTTAAAATATTTATAGATATTGAGTAAATTTTTAAATATATACGAGGTCCAAACAAAAGCTATTGGTTCACTAGCCCTCTACATCCTGTGATTATCATTTTTACCGGATGATCTGTTACTAATGCTTATCAAGAAATTTACTTATTATTACTTTGTAAATAATTTAATTATTCAAATATTTTGTACTGATAGTGCATAATATAATATTTAAATCCAATTAAAAAATAACATTCAATTTTGTCATAATTAAAAGGGAAAAAGTATAATACCTTTTCATTAACACAGCGGAAATGTACAGAGACACAAAACTTGTTATTCTCCACTCTTAACACCTTCAGTACACTTTGTTTTATCCAACAGTTCTTTGTAAACCTAGAATTCACATATCAGGTAATATTAAATTTTAAAAAGGCTATAACAGTAAATAAACAGTGTACTAGTACTCCCTCCGTTCATTTTTACTTGTCACTTATTTTGAAAATGAATTTTCATTTTTACTTGTCACTTTTGACAATATCAAGAAAAAACAAAAAAATATCCTCAAATGACCCATACCATTAATTACTTATTCCTCAAATAATTTTTTAAGACTTAATACTCCTTTCATTCATTTTTACTTGTCACATTTGGACTTGACACGCCCATTAAGAAAACAATGATTGACATGACTATTTTTTTATTTATTAATTGATGTTTAGTATTAAATTTTGAAAAATGAATTGAAAAATAAGTAATTAATGTTAAGGATAAAACATGATTTTTTTTTATCTTTTCTTAATATGTTAAAAGTAACAAGTAAAAGTAAAATCTATTTTAGGAATAAGTGACGAGTAAAAACGAAAGGAGAGAGTACTAAACATCAATAAATAAGGGTGGTAAGGTAAAATAAATATGTCAATTATTTTTTTCTTAATTGGGGTGCCAAGTAAAAAGTGTGAGAAGTAATTTAATTCATGAAATCTTTGATGGAGACTGACCTCATCAATCATTGGAAGAAATTCACTTGCTGGTTGGAAAAGAACAGCTTGAGATCCCTAGAATTTCAAGCATGAAAATAGTAATATCAACAACAGTTTAAATAACTATAATATTAACAATAGGTAATTGTCCATTAAAAAGATAAACAAGTAATAAGATCAATAGATTAAAAAAGATTGATAGTGCAAAAAACAATTGCATCATTACTGAATAAAAGTTACTCATATTTTCAATTATTGTGACATATTTTCCTTTTTTGCAAATAAAAAATAAAAAAATCATCTTCTTATATTTAGAAACAATTTAACGTCATAGTTTTTTCCGAGTTTTACTGTTAAATAACTAGCAGATTGAGTCACATCTGCTGTGGCTTTGTAAATATCTCACTAGGTAAGCAATACAATTCATGTCCAGTTACTAAAAAAATAAATAATTTAACTTTAAATTTTTCATTTTATCATTAATCATATAATTTAAGGCCAAACAAATATCTAAAATTTATTTTTGATTAAAACTTTCACAATTTTTTTTCCTTTTTCGAACTCTGCATCCAATGAGACGGTGCCACATAAATTAAAATGGGAGGAGTGATAAATCTTATTAACAAAAAAAAAAAAAAGAGGGTTGGGGTGGGGGTTGGGGGGTTGGGGGGTTGGGGGGATATATAAACTCAAGTCCTATGACAGTTAATTAAGTGTTAACTCACTTTCTTACTATATTTAGAACCTTTTGAAGGTCCTTTTATATCCATCCCATGGCTTCCAGCATAGTACAACTCTGCCAATTGTACAAATTTGTATACCTATAATTATTCAAAACCTAAAATAAGAAAATAATAAATAAAACATTTTATAAATGTTCAACAACAAAAAATAGATGTACCTTATCTCTGCACCTCCCACTAACTATAGCAGTAGGGAAATATCTAGCAAGCTTTCTTACTGTTTCTCTCATCTGATACACATAAAGAATGGATTGGCAGTTGGAATAATAAAAAATAATAAAAGTACTTAAAGAAAATGAAGACTTCAATTAAGTTATGTGCACATTATGTTAGAAAATATAATTGTGTAAATAAAAAATATATTTTTTAACAGTTTAAACTTTTAAATAAAGTAGTCATACACATTAATATAATATTAGAACAGACAAAGATCATGCGTCAGAGTCTTGCTGCTATCCATTATCAAAAAAGATAAATTTCACGTGTTTAGCTCGTGGAAAAGAATCAAGCTCGTACGTGAAGGGTATGTAGAAAATATAATTAAATAATAAAAGAGTGTTCTCTATGACAATTTAAACTTTTAGATGAGATAGACACACACTTTAACATGTAGTTATAAAATAAATATTTACATAATCAAGTCAATTAAAACATAAGGATCAGTACTGAAAAAAAGTGCAAATTGGAAATTGGCTCGTTGTTAAGGAATTTTCGATGAAAAATTCATCGAAAACGTCTTCAACGATTCAATTTCCGAATAAATAATTATAACCTAATAATAAAAATTTAATACTAATACTTACAGCATCAGACATGAAAGCTTGATCAGGATCATCAACAATGGGGGAAAGGGTGCCATCATAGTCTAAAAACATCACTATTTTCTTCCCTTTAGAAGCACTTATTATATCCTCAAACATGTCCAATGCTGATGGATGATGCACCTGTTTCATTTATCAACACAATAATTCAATTTCATTTAATCATTATTTTGTTCATATACTAAATCATTATTTTATTCATATATACATACATGCCTAAAATACATGTGGTTGCCATAATTTTCTTTTAGGATTTAAAATAAGGCGGATCTATAATTTTGAGTTTATGAGTTTTGAATTTTAATACTACATGCAGCTCACTACAAGTCTACACCAATAACATACTCAATGTAATTCCACAAGTGGAGTATGGATAAGGTAGTTTGTACTCAGTCTTACCCCTACCTTGTGGAGGTGTAGAAGTTGTTTTCAATAAATCCTCGATTCAAATACAACATATCAAATTATGTATGGAAAAAAATATAGTAATGAAGAAACTGGTCATGTTAAGAAAATAATCGAGAAAAGTACAGTAAGAACAACAAATATTCTGATAACTGAATCAAAGGAAACAGCATGTTATAATAAGATAGTAGAAGAGTAATAATATTAAAAATGATAAGAGAAACTAGACAACGTCGCTCAACTATCTACTAACTTCCTACCCTAATTCTCGACCTCCATATCCTCCTAATTAGGATCGTGTCCTCGGTAAAAATACATCTCAGTGAAATTGATAAATTATTTACGCAAATACAGTGAAAATTCTTTAACACGTACTCCCTCCGTTTCAATTTGTTTGGCCTACTTTTCTTTTTTGTACATTTCAAAAAGAATGCTTCTTTCCCTTTTTAGCAACTCTTCAATTCCAACTTTTCACATGACATGTTTAAGACCACAAGCTGATTAAAGGGCATTTTGGTACATTTGACATATCTTTAATTTTTAACCACAAGATTCAAAAGTCTTCTTTACTTTCTTAAATTCCGTATCAAGTCAAAATAAACCCAACAAATTGAAACGGAGGAATTACTATTTTGGCCAAATTTACTAAATGAGTAAATTATGTCCATTCGAGCTAAAACTCTAGCTCCGCCACTAATTGTTATGATATCAATGTGTTTTTAACATATTATAGTTTATCACCTATCTTATCTTTAACCAAAAAATAAAATAAATTGTACTCACCATCCAAGAAGTTTTGTCTTCACAGAGAGTTGTAGACATGTGATGAGTAGGAGAAGAAGCTCTCATTGAATCAACCCAAGATTTCATTCTTGGACCACCATTTATTTCAACAAGTGTCTTTCTTGTAATATTATTCATGCAACTTCCCGGCGGCGGTGGTGGCGGCTTTGCCACTGCCGCCGCTAACATGGCGGCGTTGACACCGGATTTAGGATAGGACACATTCTGTTTAGTCATTGTTATAACTACCTAGACATAAAAAAAAAAAAACATCAATGAAAAAAAGGTTCAATCTTTCTGCATAAATAAAAAATTCTCAAAAACCCATTACGCAGAACAAAGAAAAGGTTCAATTTTTACCTAAATTTGTTCAAGTAATTGGTCAATAGTATAAAATCTTGAACCACAGATGAGTGGGACTTCAGAGCAATTTTGGTTCTTGAACAAGAATGGTAAAGATCACTTCTTCTAGTGCACCAATAACAAAGAGCTGAGAGAGAATGAGTGTGTGTGTGATTTGGGTTGGTTTTTAGTTATTTTATAGTTGTAAGTAGACACTAAGGGGTCGTTTCATAACTCATTAGAATTAGAATTACGTACGTATTAGTTATGATATTAGTGATGGGGCATTAGTTATGTAAGTATTGTTATTTCATTTTCTACGTCGCATAAGATAATATACTAATTTCCTAATAACTTATACATGTACTTCCCTGACCACTTTACTTGTCATTCTTATTAAAAATAGATGGTCCAAAATAGTTGTCATTTTAAAAAATCAAGATATAATTAGTTGTTTATTTCCACTTTTAACCTTTGTCATAAATATGAAGAGATATTAATATAGTGCAACAGATAAGATTATGAAATATTGAAGAATAATAAATAAAGATAGTTTAATCAAATAACATTCTAATTAATATTTTTCTTAATAAATGTGTAAATAAAAAATATATTAAATAATATAGTCCAAAGAAAATATTAATTATGCAAATATCTAAATTGTAAACCAAAACGTCTATAAATTGTTTCAATAAAAATAATTAAAATAATCTTATAATTCAATGCTCCTTTTCAACGGACCCCACATCCCCCCCGCCCCCCCCCCCCCCAAAAAAAAGGTGTAAGCCCCACAGTTAGAGTTATGGTTTGTGGGGACCACCATGGTTCAAATATCTTAGAGTGGGCTCCACTTCTATGGTTAAGTGGTCCCACCAAACCTTATTGGCAAAGTGGCAAGTTTTTCTTGTCTCTATCTGTCCGCATAACTGCCACTTCCAGCTGGGATTCTATGCCACGTAGGAAAGAAAAGTTGAATCCCTGTCTGACGTGGTGTCATGCCACATCAGTAATTAAATTTGCAGCACATTTGAGCAGACTATACAGGCAAATTTTTTTTTTTTTTTTTTTAGTAGATGTACAAACTCTGATTTCATTTTATTGAAAAACAAATAATAATCATTCCAAATTGGTGGAAATTTTTTTATAATGGGCGCCGATGTGAATTAAATCTAGAAGATATGTCTTGCTTTGGTAGTATAGTGAATTGTGTGACTATTTTCCGAATCGAGTCTAGAAATTTAGAATTTGCGTTATGCATTTTAACCCTTTTGAATTACCGACTTTTAAAAGTATTGAATTCTGTTGAATTTATACTTTCTACTCTACTTCTGCCTCTGACCACATCATCTAAAATTTTAATTTGTTAGAAAGCGTATATTTTAATTTGTTAATTTTTTAAAATGATTTAATTAATGATTTTGCAAAATCATCATTAAAAAATTAATGGTATGAATGGACCTGTATTGTAATGGTAATGACATAGATGAGCCAAACTTTTAACGAATGACATAGATGAGCAGTTTCTAATAGTTCGATGATATATTTGAGACTTTTCTCTTATTTAATTAATTTTTGAACAACATTGACAATGAATAATCTCAAAATATTTATGGTTTGATTAAATTTTATATCAAATCAAAATACGATAAATAACGTGAAACATAAAGGTACAATTGGTCTGTATGTTCATGGTTCTGCATTTGCCATTACAATCTTGTAGTGACTAACCTTGGTAGTTCAAATTGTAATTCCTATATCAGTAGAAACCCAGAAATATTATTACAATAAAGAATTAAAAAGATTTTTAACATTGTAAGGAATTACCAAATCTAATTTGGCCCTTCACTCAAGTGGTTGGAATTAGTACAATAATTGATAGCATTATAACCAACATTTTAAGAAATATTGACTTTTTAAATTGTCCTTGATGGTAATGGAATTGAACTTATTTGGAGTGACAATAGGACTATTCTTTTCTTTATTCTTTTTCCAAAAAAATAAGTTTGAGGAATTATTAAGGTAATTGCGAAGTGTTCATAGTCCTTTTTAGATTTCAGATATTTCATTTGAAGTGACATAGGTTAGATCTAACGTACATCAACCTAAGTTAAATGAAATTATTATTGTTCCGCTTTAAAAAGAATTATTATAAAATTTCCTATACACTAAAATTTATATGACGACTAGAGTTTCAATACACTATTAAAAAAATTACTATTTTCGCACTGAGATTTCCTATTGAAAAATGTTCAGTGGCTATTCCCACAGATATTTCGATTAAATCGATTGAAAAAAAATAGAAATATTTTTTTATAAAAAAATTAGGAAGTTTCTCATTATTTCAATGATAATCTATTTCCTGCTATGCATTTTCTCAGAGCTGGTTTGGTGGGAAATGAGTGAGAAAATAATATTTAATAACACAAATTTTTCACTGATATCGAAAAAACCGTTATTTCTAATAACGATATAAAGATTAGTCAATCAACACTTATATATTCTCTTTACCATAATTCTCCCTAACACACCACCAACAAAGTATGAGATTCTTGGAAGAACAATATCCAGTAATCATGTCTGGAATTTCTCACATGATTTGCAACTATCTTCATGTTTTAATTGAAAAATAAATAAATAACCAACTTTTTTGAAACTTCCTGAATATATACCCCTCATTCATAATTGAAGATTTTATGTCCGAATTTATAATTAAAATGAAAAAGTTTGACGCTCGAAATACAAACGGTATTATATAAATTGGGATAAAAGAAATATAAAAGAAGAAATATTTACTCGGATGATTCTCTTTTTTTTTATTAATACTCATAGTTGAATGATCCTTTAAAAAATTTACTTGATAAATTGACTCTCAAAAAGAAAAAAATGACACTTATTCCGATACGAAGGGAGTATTCATGAAAACGTTGTATCATCAATATGTTTTCGTGAGATATCATCAATAATTTGCACAAGTAGAAAGTATGATAAGCTTAAACCTAGGGTGTAGGTCCATATTTTTTTTTTGGTAAGTAAATATTTTATTTACCAAATAAAAATATGTAAAGCTCACAGAAACAAAGAGAAACAGATTGCATATAGTAGTCAATTATGTCATTTTAAATTTTTAGTGCACACGTAACATCAGTGTAAAGTTTACATTAAAGAATAATGAAGAAAGTATTATTACTGGAGCTTGACCTAAAAAATACAATTATTCTAACTCGATCGTATTAATAATCATCTTTATATTTGTCCTTGCTTTGAGGAAAAAATTACATGATACTAATTGTTGGTAAGAGGTGAATTAAAAATAATCAAGATGTATGTTGGCTTGAACACCACGTACGATTATAAAAATAATAATTATCTTTGAACCACTAATAAATATATATATATATATATATATATATATATATATATATATATATTTGAATATATGATTTCGTCATCCTTCTTTCCACTAACTTCCACTGTCATGATTTTTTATTTTAATATGAAAAGTTTTAGGATGATGTTACTCGTAATGATTGTCAAAATAAGAAAATGAGATAATGGGGTGATAACTAACTGGACAAGTATACAATTTAAAATAGTTTTTTTAAGAAAATGAAAGGAAATAATTTCATTATTTTACTAGATTATGATGAAGATGAGAATTATGATAGCGGGGCAAAAAGATAATTATGAACTTCACACTTAGAGCCCGTTTGAATTGATTTATTTTAACTGTTTTTAAATTAAAATAACTTTTTTTTTTATATACTGTTTATGGAAAGTAAAAAAAAAACTTTTAAATACTTGATATTAAGCCAAAATAACTTAAAAAAACTAAAACTAAAAAGTTGAGATTTTCAACTTAATAACTTATGTTTAAAAGCAACATAAAATAAGTCTATCCAAACAGGCTCCTAATTGAACATAGGTCCGTTAGACCTCCAGAAATGCCTATTGAGCTACACCATTAAAAGTTAGACTTTTTTTATAATTGCAACATTTATCTGAAGATTTCATGATTACTATAGTGAGCCAGTGAGGTGTTAGTTATATATGAAGTGACATATGACGTTTAGTTTTCATTTAACTGTTATAAATAAAAATATAGAAAATTATTCTTTTGTACTTTTTATGTTATAAACAAAAGTAAAATACTTGTTATTTGCCTAGTTTAATAATTTTGTGTATCAAAAAGAAAAAATGTATTTGTTAACCGGTTTAACCAAAATAATAGAGGCTTAATTACAATCTGCCTAGTATAATGATAATTGTAATAAATATTTTAATATTTTAAATATATTTTTTACAAAATATTATCATACAATATTTGAGGGCTGTTATAAAGGAGTAATTTTGTAAAAAGTGTACTATTATATATATATAATAAATGTCATTGTTGTTATAGAGAAGTAAAATATAAGATGAAAATCAATTCTGAAAAAACTCAAGTGTTATAGTAAAATATCATTATAATAAGTGATTGTTACATAGAGGTCCTGTATAAGACATCTCTTAATTTTCAAAATTATTTCAATACTCTCTTCTATCACTTAAATAGTACTCATTTGACTGAATTCTTTTATTTGAAGGTTCTTTTTAACCAAGAATACTGAAGGGGGGCTGAGATAAGGACACGTACACAATTTTAGTTATCTTAAATAAGGTAGTAGCTTAGTTAATCAATTAACTTCAATTGATTAGGCAAACAAAAGAAAAAGGCAAAATTAAGAAGCAACTAACTTTATGTTAACTAGTCTCTCTTTTTTCTGTTTAAGTTGATCTTTACTTTTAAGTCCAAAAAGTGAAGTTTAATGTGCTATTAGAAAGCTAATAAATCTTTGATTTGATTCTTAAACTTTATGTTAACAAATTCTTAGTAATAGAATAACAAACACAACTTGTAGTATAATAATTAAGAGAAAATTTTAAAAAGACTATTTTGTGGCATATAATTGATGAATAATGCAATGCGTAAAGAAAACAATAAGGAATATTATTAGATATATTCCCAAACGAGGTGTTAGCCTATGAACCATTGTCTCTCATAGCTGTTTCAAGATGTTTATATGCAAGCTTTATTATTTTTATTTGGCATAATACATAAACTTGTCTTTTAATTTGGTCTGAGATGGTATCTATGCCCTTTAACTTTGAGTGCACAAGTGGATATTTAAACTTGTATAAAGTTGAATAAATAGACACACGCATCATACGTGACATAATAAAAATCAGTTCGAGTATATCTCACGCAAATTGCCTCATAAAACATCACGTAGGAAGCATGCGTCTACTTGTTCAACTTTATACAAGTTTAGTGCTTACTTGTGCACATCCAAAGTTGAAGTGCATAGATGTCAGCTGGGCATGTTTATGTATTATGCCTTTTCATTTTGGTTCTATAGACCTTGTTAGGATTTGTCTTATGGGCTACTTGATCATCGAACATAAAAGCGTGCGCATCACATGAAACTTGTGGTATGCATTATAAAGTTCTTTCATTTTTCTCTTCCATTTCAATATGAGTTTCACCAAAGATATAATATGCACCCCCTTTGAAAGTCTGCCAGCCTAAAAACCTGACAATCCATCTTTTTAACCCGTCCTTCGTCACGAGCGTCACACTGAAGGGGTTGCTTTGAAGTGTTTTTCCTTCTGAAAATGGATGTATATTTTCAACCTTAATTTAGATCCCTCTTTGAACCTTTTTTTTTTTTTTGAGGAAATTCAGGTAGTTTGGCAGTTAGAACTAGTTGGCAATACAAAAGATTAAATAAAGGTGAAGTCTAAAGTACATCAATTAGAGAAAAAGGCTTCTCCAGATGCCTAGATCCTTTTAAAGAAAAAGAGTGGTAGATATTCGACTTTAATGACAAGGAATTTTCAAACATTCAATGAATGAGTATTACATTCTTATGCTACCTATGTGTTTGTGTTTATATAAGTAAGCATTTATTCCAACCTTTTTACTGTCACAGTCCATGAATTTAATGTGTGTGGTTAACTGAATACGGAGTTTAAAAAAATATCAAATTACTTTATCAAGAGGATTCATATTTTGGACTGCAGGGAGCAACAAAGTAAGAATATTTTTATAATCTAAGGTCTCAGGTTTAAGACGTTGTGAATGAAAAAAAAATCATGTATTGGAAGCGTAGCCCTTAAAATAGGCCTTATAATGTGCAACTTTTGATTTAGTCGAATTCTAGTGCTAGTACCAAGCACCGGGTGGGAAATCAAAAAAAGAAGTAAAAGAAGAATTTGACATGCGTAAGAAGCCCACACATTGAACCTATGGACCCTTTAGGAATCTTGTTTAATGTGAGCGTGTTTAACTGGATACGAAATTTAAGAAAATGTTAAATATTTAATACCAAATTATTTTATCAAAATGATTCATATTTTGGACCGCAGAAAGCAATAAAGTAAAAGTGTCACTCTTAATCAAAAGTCTCTAGTTCAAGCTGTTGGAAATGTAAAAGATCCTATATTGGGAACATAGCTCTCAAATGAATTTTGCAATATGCGAATTTGAATTAATCGAATCTCAATACTAATACCAGGCATCGAATGGAAAATAAATAAATAAAAAGTAAAAGAAGAATCTAACATGTGTAAGAAGCCCACACATTTAACTATGGACCCTTTAGAAATTTTGTTTATGAGTCTAAAGAGGATTCCTATGACCACCAAGGCCAATGGATGATTGTCAATGAATTGGCTGTCTAATCTCATTAATTTTAAAATTATTTTACTTAATGAAATACCATGTATAAACAGAAATACTTCTAACTTATTTTAAATTACATATTTGAAAAGAATTTTCTTTTAAATTGGGTGTTCAATCAAAGTTCGATTATATAAATTGAGTCGGACAGAGTAAATACATAACCAGTAAATTCAAGATCTATATCTAGCCACAAATTAATTTTAGAGGTCTTGGATTTGGGATCTAAAAATGAAAAAATTCTTGTTAGGAGCGCCCCTCCCAGAAATCGGCCTTGCAATGTATTAAGTTCGAAATTGCTCCCCTCCCCCCTACCCCCAAGATGACAAGAGAATTATCTGACCGAACCATAACTGATGTAGTTATGGATCCAAAATATAAATAAAGAAGTAAGGGGTCGTTTGGTAGCTGGTTAGAGTTATGCAAGTATTAGTAATGTATGGATTATTTATGAGGAAATCTATGTATTATTTATGCAGGGATTAGTTATTCATGTATTACTTATTCCACCTTCTATCCTGCATAATATAATACATAGATTCTTTCATAACTTATACATGTATTAGTTACGCGAATTTCTAAATTACAAATCAAACACCGTATTAATTTTATACATGAATAATTTACCTTCTAAACAGTTACCAAATGTGGTATTATTTATGCAGGATTTAATACATGTATAACCCACCTCCAAACCAGCTACCAAACGACCCCTAAACACATAAAGAAGTCGAGGGAATTTAACATCTATTATATAAACAAAAAATATAATCGCCTTTATATACAATGTAATTTTTCAGTGAAAAGAGTTCATCGTAGGTTGCAGCTATAGTCAGAACTGAACCTGGAAAATTGCCTAATGTTGACCCCACTGAGCGGTAGCGAAGGAGACAACAAATGGATGGAAATTCTCCACTTTATGGCTGCACTCGGTCGCCTGGAAGACTAGAAAAATTAAACAAAAAGTAGTTAGGTCGCCCTTTTTTTGGTTGTAGCCACGACTTTGGTCGTAGTCAGTTTAAAAAAAGATTTTTTCAAGCGATTGTGTGATAAATTTTTCTTCTTCTCAATCATTCAAGATATTATGTGAATTAGTATGAATCCTATTTAGTCTAACTCTCTCTTTCAAATTTTCTAGCGAAGTATTGACGATTCAGCTTTCGGAAATGTCAGTATTTTGGCATCTCTCGTTGCTTCGGATGAGAAGGAAGCTTCTTACAGATATTGACTGTATCCGACCGGGGATTTAAACAGTTATACCCTAGTCTTTCTTATTATCGTTACTTGGCTTTATAAGACGCTCACTTAGCGACTTCTTACTCCAGCTGTTTCAAGAGTCTCCGCTAGTTGAACCCCGTCCAATAGACTCCCTCTTCCGCTCCCTTTTGGCCATTACAACATTACAATCAGCTTCTTTCTTAGTTATATTCCATTCCTTCCATCTAAAATCTGAAGTTAAAAAGTACAATGCTTCAAACAATTAACATTATCAAGTGAATCTAGAATATACAAGTGAGATACATTCTACACTTCTTTATGTCTGAAAATTACAAGAGTCTAGCCTCTGGTTCAATCGATAAATAGGCCAAAAACATATTTCTAGACGAATAAGCAGACATTTCCTTACTTGACTTGCCAGCAAGAAATGACAACCAAACTTGGAAAAGATGAGGAAACTTAGGTGGAGATGAGATAAAAAATGATATACAAAGAGGTTATACAAGTTACAACAATGATTTTAATATATATTGCATGATAATGAATATTCATGCTTCTTAACCATGAATTAAGAAAAATAATTACTGTTAATTAATCAAATTTCCATTGATTCACCTGTCACCTTTAACGTATATTAGAAATCCGTTATACACTCATTAGGTATAATCTTGGATTTATTCTTTGTCAAATCTTCCACATCAAAATCACAAGTAATTGTCAAATCTTTCTTCAAATTTTTAACCCAACTTTTGATGGGCGAATGAATTAAGGGTGACAAAAAGGTTTCAAATTTAAGTTGTAGTGACTTAAGTTATTTTAATTGAGTAGAGGTGATAAAAATTAGATTAGGAATTAATGGGTTTTAACTCATTTTCTGAGTTGCCCTCAAGTTTTTATTCTTACACTTTGACCCATGGGACCCATTCCCCTTTTGGGAGAATTAAATAAAACCCTAATTACCTAAAATGGGAGGGGGGGGGGGGGCGGGGGAAACGACCGCCTTCCCTTCTTTTTGCTTCTCTTCCTCGCGCTATTTTCAGGTTATTCTCCATTGTTGTTGATGTTGTTGTCTTCTTCTTCATCATCATCATCATCTTCTTCTTCTTCATCATCATCTTCTTCTTTTTCTTCTACTCCTCTGCCCTCCATTGTTGTTGTTGCTGCTGCCACAACTGCTGGTACTAGACCAAAATTTTGGACCAAATTTATTCGTAATCACTGGGCATTGCTTCATAGATGATTTTGGTAAGTAAAAATAATGATTTTTAGTTCAATTTCTCATCTGGGTATATCTGCTGTTTTTCTGCAATTTTTAGTAGCGTATCCAACAGATGACCCATTTGTTGCAACAAATGATCTGTCTGTTTGATTCATGTTACAACAGTTGAATCCAACAGATAGCTCATCTGTTGCAACAGATGGGTGGTCTGTTGCAACAGATGACCCATCTGTTACAACAGATGACCTATATGTTGGATCAAGCTACTGATTCTGAACATGAATCCAACAGGTAAGTCATCTGTTACAACAGATGAGTGGTCTGTTGCAACTGATGAGTTATCTGTTGCAACATATGAACTATCTGTTGGATCAAGCTACTGGTTCTGAACATAAATCCAACAGGTAAATCATATGTTGCAACAGATAACTCATCTGTTGCAGCAGATGACTTACCTGTTGGATTCATCTTACATTAGCTGGCAAAGCTGGTTCTGAACCAGAAGCTTAATCCAACAGATAAGTCATCTGCTATAACAGATGAGTTATATACTGCAACAGATGAGTTATCTTTTGCAGCATATAACTTACCTGTTGGATTCATGTTCAGAATCAGTAGCTTGATCCAACAGATAGGTCATCTGTTGCAACAGATGGATTGCAGCATATAACTCATCTGTTGCAGCAGATGACTTATCTGTTGGATTAAACTTCTGGTTCTGAACATGTGAGTCATTTGTTACAACAGATGAGTTACTTGTTGGACAATGATATAATTTTATTGTTGTATATAGATACTCAACTTTACAATACTATTATTGATTTTTTTAACAAAACTCTTTAGGTATCATTTATGGAGGAATCAATAACAATAGGGGTTGATTGTCATGGTGAATGGATCGAGAAGAACAATCGATTTATTTGGCGTTGGAAGGATGGTGACTTGTTAGAAACGATAGCGATGACAGTCCAAAAAGATATTTTGTATGATGATTTTGTTAACTTAATCATCAGTTGTTGTGAATTAAATTGTCAACCGAAAGATCTTGTCATTAGTTACATGCACAGCTCTTTTGAAAATCAGATGGTCTTGCCTTTTAAGATAAGGGATCAAGTTCGTTTGCGTTCTTATTTGAGTGATGCAGCTAGGCCTATTTTAAGGGTATACGTAATTGAAAAGCCGATAGAGAACCCCAATTTAGCTCAAAACGAACAAGATATGTTACATGATGAGTTGGAGGATAGGATAGATATGAATATTTCAGATAATGAAAGTGGGGAAATATTGGATGGTCCAAGCTGTGGGGATGACCAAACTCCTACACCTGATGTTGGGAGCAATACAGTGGGCAATTCTCAATCAACACAATCTATCCATGTGCAAGAGGATGAAATAGGTTTTTATAAGGGAATGACATTCAAGAACAAGCAAGAACTAGCAACTTCGTTGAAAATTGCTTGCTTGAAAAAAGATTTTAGACTCAAGAAGGTGATTAATTTGCGTAATGTGTATTGTTTTAGATGTGTATATCAGGAGTGCAAGTGGTGGATTAGGGTTGTGAAGCTTTTAAGTTCTGATAGATTTTGTATTACAACCTATGTAAAGTATCACACGTGTGGTTCTGAGCATATCACGAGTCATAATTCGTACGCCACAGCAAAAGTCATCGGTGAAATTTTCAAAAATAGGTTCCCCGAAGGTAAAGGCCCATCTACACAAGACATGAAACATCAAATTCGTACAAAATTGGGTGTTAAGGTGAGTTATTGGAAGATTTGGAAGGACATGGAGATTGCAAAGTCTTTGGTCAGGGAAACACATGAGCACGGGTATGCAGTGCTTGATGCTTACCGTTATATGCTTTAGTCCGCAAATTCAGGAAGTAAGATAGCATTGAAAGTTGATGAAAATGGAAAGTTTAAGTACTTTTTTGTATCCTATGGAGCTTGGATACGTGGTTTTGAGCAAATGAGAAAAGTGATAGCCGTTGACAGGACATTCTTGAGGAGCAAGTATGAAGGAGTTTTATTGTCAGTTGTGGCACAAGATGCGGAGAATCATATTTTTCCGCTTGCTTTTTGTGTAGTTGACAAAGAGTGCGATGCCTCATACCGATATTTTTTTGAACAAATGAGAAGCTATCTAGATGATACTGCTGATTTGTGCATAATTTTTTATAGGAATCCAAGTATCAAGAAGATGGTTTCAATTGTCTATCCTACAGCTTATTATGGTTGTTGCATAAGGCACCTTGGGGAGAATATTCTAAACAACTTTCACAATACGAAGGTCGTATCTCATTTTTATAAAGCAACAAAAGCGTATAAAATTGATGAGTTTAATGACCATTTCAATCAAATAAGAGACATGGTACCCGGAGCAGCCGAACATCTTGAACATGTTGGATTCCACAGGTGGAGTAGAGCATTCTGTCCGGGAAATAGGTATAATATTATAAATTGAGTGATTTATTTGAGTTTATTGTCAATTATATCTTACTGGGTGATTATTTATTTGTATAGGTATAACATTATGACGACAAACATTGCTGAGTCGGTGAATGCAATGTTCGACGTTGAAAGAGAATTTCCCATTGTCGCTCTATTTAATGAAATAAATAGGAGATTTGCACAAAAATTTCACGAGAGGCGTACGAAGTTCATCAACTCACCAACCATCTTTGTCCCTGAAATGGAAAAGAAAATAACAGAGTACGTCAACTTGGGAAACAAGTTGTTGGCTCATCAAACTGCCAACTACAAGTTCAGTGTCACCGGTCATGGTGAAGTTTCTACGGTCGATTTGCAAGAAAGATCTTGTACATGTAGAGTATTTGACATGGATAAAATACCTTGTCCACATGCTATGGCAACACTTCAAGTCCAATATGGTGAAGATTTTGGCAGGCGGATTTATGAGTACTCATCCTCATATTATACGGTGGAGAGATACATTATTGCATACTGTGAGGAAATTCATCCTGTGCCTTCTGAAGAATATTGGAATGTTCCTTTGGAGATTTTAGAGAGAGAAATATCCCTTCCACATATTGACCCAAGCAAACCGGGAAGAAGGCGAAAAAAGATGAGGCGTGGAGTCGGAGAATCATTTCCAACAAGAAAAAATAAGTGCTCTATATGTAAGACGGTTGGCCACAAAAGAACTACATGCCCAGATCGAAATGCTCCATAATTGTTAATGTTGCACTCATTTTCTCCATTCTTCTAATAGTAATAGTATTGTTATTCTGAACTTTTAGTACTTTTTTATGATATTTCAATCGGTGATGTTTGTGAACTTAACTGATTTATATATTGAAAAAGATGGTGAAATCTGTTGGGAATAATTAAATATGTTACTACAACTATTGGAAATAATCAAACAGATTCAGCACATATTGCACCAGATTAATGATATATTGCAGCAGATGACTCATTTGTTGGAAATAATCAAACAAATATAGACATATGTTGCAGCAGATGAGTCATCTGTTGCAACATATGAATTATTTGTTGGAAATCATCCAACAGATATAGACATATGTTGCAGCAGATGATTCGTCTGTTGTAATAGATGACTCATCTGTTGGAAATCATCCAGCAGATATAGACATATGTTGCAGCAGATGATTCATCTGTTGCAACAGATATAGACATATGTTGCAACAGATGAATCATATGTTGCAACAGATGAATCATCTGTTGGAAATCATCCAACAAATATTGACATCTGTTGCAACAGATGAATCATCTACACTTAGTTGATCATGTAATTATTATGTAATTCATTGAGATTGTAATTGAAGTTGTTAATTGAAAGCTAATTATGATTAAATAACTTAGTTTATTACTAATCTCAATTCACATAAGTCAATTGTCTATTTAGGTAAGCAATTCACATCAAATAAGTCAATTAAGAGTCCCATCTATTTAGGATCACTACACTTAGTTGATCATGTAATTATTATGTAATTCATTGAGATTGTAATTGAAGTTGTTAATTGAAAGCTAATTATGATTAAATAACTTAGTTTATTACTAATCATGAGTTAATTAATCAATTCACATTAAATAAGTCAATTGATCCATCTATTTAGGATCACTACACTTAGTTGATCATGTAATTATTATGTAATTCATTGAGATTGTAATTGAAGTTGTTAATTGAAAGCTAATTATGATTAAATAACTTAGTTTATTACTAATCATGAGTTAATTAAGCAATTCACATCAAATAAGTCAATTAATCCATCTATTTAGGATCACTACACTTAGTTGATCATGTAATTATTATGTAATTCATTGAGATTGTAATTGAAGTTGTTAATTGAAAGCTAATTATGATTAAATAACTTAGTTTATTACTAATCATGAGTTAATTAATCAATTCACATCAAATAAATCAATTGATCCCTCTAATTAGGATCACTACACTTAGTTGATCATGTAATTATTATGTATTCATTGAGATTGTAATTGAAGTTGTTAATTGAAAGCTAATTATGGTTAAATAACTTAATTTATTACTAATCATGAGTTAATTAAGCAATTCACATCAAATAAGTCAATTGATCCATCTATTTAGGATCACTAAACCTTGTTGATCATGTAATTATTATGTAATTCATTGAGATTGTAATTAAAGTTGTTAATTGAAAGCTAATTATGGTTAAATAACTTAATTTATTACTAATCATGAGTTAATTAAGCAATTCACACCAAATAAGTCAATTGATCTGCTGCAACAGATGTCTATATCTGTTGGATAAGTTCCAACAGATGATTCTTCTGCTGCAACATATGTCTATATCTGTTGGATGGTTTCCAATAGATGATTCATCTGTTGCAACAAATAATTCATCTGTTGCAAAATGTGTAGAGTATGTTTGATTATTTCCAACAGATGTATCATTTGTTGCAACAGATGAATCATCTATTGCAAAATATGTAGAGTATGCTTGATTATTTCCAACAGATAATTCATATGTTGCAACATATGATTCATCTGTTGCAAAATGTGTAGAGTATGTTTGATTATTTTCAACAGATGAGTCATCTGTTGCAATAGATGTATCATCTACTGCAACAGATGAGTATATATGTTGGATGATTTTCAATAGATGTGTAATTCATTTTTAGCAATAATCTAATATTTTAAATCTAAGGATAAAATAAAATTTATGACATAATAACTGGACATCTATTAAACATACAATATTGTCATCACCAAATATATAATATAACTAAATAAAATACTAAAAATAAAAAAGATTGTCTGCAAATTACATCCCATAATATAATTAAATAAAATACTAAAAATAGAAGATATTGTCTGCAAAATGCAACCCATATCAGGTCTCCAAACTCTTAAAAATTACCCCAGCGGCCCAAACTTCTTGCATTCTTGCAACTGAATTATCATTCATTAGAGTCTTAGGAGTTATCATAGAAGTGCCGGTTATCAGATGCTCAATGAAAGCAAGCGAGTATGACCCGCACACGGCAAATGTCTCATTCTTTGGAAGGTTCTGTTTTCGACCTTCAAAAGCCCATCGTTCATTGAGCAATTTTTCCGGCAAGTGATTCATTAGACCACTTTGCTTCAACAACTTAGGGAACAACTCCAACAAACCCTCCATGAATATCAGAAATTGAAACTCTTCAAACACTGGTATGTTGCAGTCATAGACATTCATGACTCCCTCACTTATTTTGATCTCAACAGTCACAAAATTTTTCTTCTACAAATTCATTAATGCTATGATTCTCTTGGCCTCTCTCCAATTCATGGCACCTGGATATGGTCTCTTTCCTCTGACATAGTCAACCATGTCATCATCCCATTCAAACTCAGCAAGTAACTCCTCTATTTTTTTTCCACCAGGAGTTGTTGCTTCTTCACTGAGTTTGTTGTACCGACAGAGGAAATTACCATAAAAATTGAGGTCCATTATTCTATCTCCAAGATCATAGAATTGAATGAATTTTAGATGTCTCTCCCGCATCAGAAAAAGAATTTCATCAACATACTAAAATAATAATACAATTTATATAAGTTAACAACTTATAATACTTGAAAAGTTACAACAGATGAGTCATCTATTGTAACAGATGACCCATCTGTTGGAACATATGGATCATCTGCTGCAACAAATGACTCATCTGTTGGATGAAATTAAAACAGTAGGTCTACTGCTTTGATTTTATCCAACAGATGAGTCATCTGTTAGATGAAACCAAAACAGTAGGTCACTGCTTTGATTTCATCCAACAGATGGATCATATGTTACAGCAGATGAGACATCTGTTCCAACAGATGACTGATCTGTTGCAACAGATGATCCATCTATTGGAACAGATCTCTGGAAATTGTTAACAGATTACCCATATGTTGCAACATATTTCTCATCAGTTGCAACAGATGGATCATCAAAATAAGCAGTACAAAATTATTAAATAAATAGAAGGTTAGTAAAAGTAACTTACTCAGTCCACATACCAAAACTTCATATCAGTCATGTTCTTGAAGTCTTGTGGACCAAATTTATGCATAGAGTAAATTTCTGAGGCCTTTTTTGAATTTATCAGAGTTTTCAGCTTTGCCTTTCTTGTGACAGTCACCAACTTGTAGACATTTACCTTCTTCAGCTCTCCTTGCTCTCCTATGGCTCTTGGAACTTCCCCAACAGTGCAAGGAAGAGGAGTTGTAATTTTCCTTGATTTAATATCTGATATTGCCTTGAAAATTGTCTTTTTTGTCCTCTTAATCTTAACCTGCAATGGAGTGAATGACTCTGTAATCTTTCTTGATGGGATGACACCCCTTTTAGATGTCAATTCCTTTACATCATTAGTTAATCCCTTAAGAGCATCAATCACTCCATTGTGTTTTTCCTTGCACTCTTGGCATTTGCATGCAGAACAAGAGGTTGAAGAGGCAACACCACCAAACTGTCTACCCATGTTGTGTGGTAGATCTGTAGCATGCCTACTAAAAGGGGTATGTCTACCACCAAAGTCAGGGGTATGTCTACCAGCAAAGTCAGGGGTGTGTCCACCACCAAAGTCAGGGAGGTTTCCACCACCAAAATCAACATCTTCAGTATGACCATAGTCATGGTCATTTCATGGTTTAAAAACCACAAGAGTATCACCAACACCAACAACAACACCATCACCACCATTACCACCACTATCAACACCAACATCAACAGTATCAACAATAACATCATCAAGAACCAAATCATCCTTCCCAAGTGCTTTTCTTCTGATGGCTGTTGCTCCAGCCAATTTTTTTTTTATCCTATCAATTACCTTAGGGTCCGGTAGAGTTTTCACATACCCTAAAGTAACAAGGAATGGCATCTTTAACTCTCGATTAGTCAGGATAAGTCATGGATGTACAATCTAAAATCAACAATTAAATGTATTAAAATAATGTTTAACTCATAATTGAATTCTATTGCAACAAATGTTAATGTGTTGCAACAGATGTGAATTTTGAAAAAATAAATTCAAATTAATCTCTATAAAAGTAAACTTACTGCTTCCTCGGGTGGTTTGAAAAGATCAAGAACTTTTGCTCTTTTATCGTTCTTAATCGACAACCATCTCAGAATTCTAGGACTAGAAACCTCTTCTTGATAGTCCTTCACTTGTTGTCGGAGATAAGGAATGGCTTCAAATGCCCAAGCCTGTAAAAATTATGCTAAAAATTAAAAATATTATTCAATAAAAAAAATTAAAACACAAAAATAAAATATTTACCATGAAAGCCCATGGAAAGCCATATAAGTTGACTGACTTTGGCGTTAACGGAGTCAACAAATATTTGACAGTCATTATGAAGCTTTCACGACCCCAAGGGTAGTTATTGAATGCCTGCAGATCTTTCGAGAGCTTTATTAAACCAAGTGGTATGTTGTTGTTAACGTCTCTCGCCCAAAGAATATTATGTACAAACCAAATCAAGCACAATGATTGCTTATGCTTTTTTGAAAGCCTTTTACCTTCTAACTCTTGAAGTAAGTTTACATTTTTGAAGCTTGAACCAACAAGGGACACCAAGTCATCACCATCAATTGACTTGCCATTTTGAATTTTCTTGACAGTCTTGGCTGCTGACTTAGATCCTTTTTTTGTTGTTGTCTTTGGTGTGTGAGATGCTTTTTTTTGTGTAACAACAGGAATAGGTTGAGAAGGAGGATGACATTTTAGTCCCGTAACTATGGCAAACTCCTTCAACCCAAAACAAAGTGGCATGTCACAGTAGTTGATCCAGACTTCATCTATCTTATCATTGTTCTTATACATAAATCTATGTTTGAGAAGACCATACACCATGGTCAGTTGGAAACGAGCATTATTATCCTCTGGCAAATCAAGATATTGCCCAAAGTAGTTGTTTCTGAAATAATCATCCAATTTTTGTTCTTGAAGTATTTTTCTGAAGGTGTCAAAAGATTTTTCCATGACTCACTTTATCACACAATCACCAGTTAAATTTGTGACACCATCACACTGCATTCTCACAGAAAAATTATCAATGCAGAATGTTTTGACACACTCTTCAGTGGAAGGACTGTTAGGATCAAGGTGTTCCTCTTCCTCATCTTCACTTTCATTATCTCCTCTTTTTCCTCCTTCCTCTGATTCTACTTCATTATCTTCTCCATCCCTCTCTTTATCTACACCTTCTTCCTCTACTGAGTTTTTATCTTCATCACTTTCTCCTTCATCTTTCTCACTTCCTTCATCTTCCTCACTTTCCTCATCTCCTTGTTTATCTTTACTTAAATCTCCAGATTCTTCACTTTTTTCTATTTCCTTCTCTTTTTCCTTCTCTTTTTCTATATTTAAAGATGATTGAGAAGAGACTTCTTCTTCTAATTGAGATACTGCTTGTATAGCAAGCTCTTTTAGTGGTGAATGTATCCTAAGTTCCTAACTATTTTTCTTCTTCCTTTCTTTGGAGTTGATTCACTTCCTTTCTTTTTAGTGGAAGCCATTTATCTACAAACAAGAGTAAAATAAAGGTCAATGATTGATTTGTGCATCATTAAAAAAAAAGACAACAGTGAATTTAAAATGTACAAATAATTGATCTAACAGATGGGTCATCTGTTGGAACAGATGAGTCATATGTTGGAACAGATGACCCATTTGTTGCAACAGATGACCCATCTGTTGGATGAAATTAAAGCAGTAGCTACTGCTTTGATTTCATCCAACATATGACTCATCTGTTGGAAACAACAGATGAGTCATATGTTGAAAATATAATAAGAGTAAACCAACAAATGGTATAGTTATTTCCAACATATGCTTAATATGTTGCAACAGATGAAACATTTGTTGCAACATATTACACATCTGTTATGGTATTAACAAAATTTTTACCACATAATACACCAAGAACATCAACATAAATCAATATTTATCACTTGAATAACAATTTTGAAGAGCAACACCACCAACATTTACCAATAAAACAACATCAATAACACCAACAAAATCCAATAAAATCAACAAAAAAACAACAACACGAACATTTACCAATACAACAACACCAATAACACCAACATAATATTCAAGAACAAGAACAACAACAACATTAACCCTAACTTTGAGGAGAATACTCAGTTCAAATCTTCTTCTTTTTAACTCAGTTCAAGTCCTCTTCTTATTCATTAACCAAAGCATTATTTTCAAAAAGCCTAACTTTTTGAGATGCAAGACCCTTCTACAACTGTAACAACAGATTCCAACAACAACAACAACAATAACAACAACAAGATCCCCAACAACAACAACAACAACAACATATTTCACTCAGATTCCCAAGAAAATCAAAAATTAGGGTTTTTTCGGGTTCTTGTTTCCTTGTTAAGCATCAAATACTCAATCTTGTTAACTCTCACTAGAAGAGAAGACAACTCAAGTCCATCTTTATCTTCATAACTAAAAAATCCTAATTTTTGGAAGAAAAAAAAAAAAAGCCTTTACCTGTGAAAAAACAGAGATTGACGGTTGAAAGTCGAAAAAGGACGATGAAGAACTGAAATTGGAGTCGCCGGAGGTTGAAAATCGCCGGAGAATGGCTGTCTCGTCGATCTGTTGTCGATGGAGGGCAGCAGGTTGTTGAGAGAGAAGAAGAAGAGAGGGAACGACCCTTTTGAGATTTGATTTTGAAAAATGATTTTTCACTTTTAACTTTTTATTTTTATTAAATATAGTTGTGGGTTGATTTGTATTTTTAAAAAGATTAACAAGTTTTAAAAATGTTAATTGAGTCCCCAATTAACTTAATTAATCTTTTAAGTGTCTTTGACCCTTAAGGTTGATCAAGAGTCACCAATATTAATTTCAAAACTTAAGTGTCACCTCCCATTCAATTTTCTCACTTTTGATTTCCATTGGCACATGAATTATCAATGAAATTGGTATTTGCTTCTTTTCATCTTCAAGTCTCTTCTTAATATCACTAGGCAATTACCCATTATTAGAACCAACATCAAGATTAAGATGTACATTATTTGAACCCATAGCTCTTTGTGAATTTGAAGGATATTTCCCTTGTCCTATATCATATTTCTTGAAAACAAAATTTGTCTTCCCTTCAACAAATAAAACATCCATTCTTTCATTTACATTATTGACTTTCAAATCAATCTCGAATTTTGGATGTTGTTATTGTTGTTGATTTTTTTGGCCATGGCCGCGACTAGTATCCGTTACATTTGTGAAATGGACATCAACGACGGAGAAATCAGGGCATTTAGGTATATACGACATGTGAATAACCCCAATGGTAACACCTATAATGATACCAAATATTAATAACCCTAATAAAATCCAACAACAACATCCAAATTTTCTCTTTCCTTGAGAATTATCCTTAGGGGGACGATGATTTTCCACGATTTTTGCATTTTTGGGTGGTGGAACACGATAAACTTGATCTCTAGGGATTCGTACAACGTAGGTATCCGATGATTGTTCGGGTGGGGGAGGAGCTAACCGGAGGGATGTTGCCGTAAAAAGTTTGTTAATGTTGTTTTTCCCGTCCGGTAGGTGGGGTCCGCCCTTCCATGCGAGAGCGAGGAGGGGTGGACGTAACAGGAATTGAAGAACAAGAAGGATTGTTACGATATAGGAATAGTTTTGGTTACATGCATGGAAATTTGGAGTTGGCCATTGTGATGGAAGGTTGATTGAGAGGATTTGGTGTTTCTTTGAAGAAACATCTTTTTTTTATTGTTGTTGTTACTTTTGAAGAAGGAACGAGAAAAGGATAGGGTGTGTTTGGTAGGGAGGGAAAACATCTTCCAGAAAATTAAGTTTTGGGAAAATGACCTTTATATATGCCAGTACTTGAAAGCATGCTCCTGACGGTTTTCAAGATGACTTATGGTGATATTGGTCAAGACTTGCCTTAACAATAAGTTATGATGATTTATCGGGATTTGTAGTCAAATCCCAACTAGAAACATGTCAAGGGTTGTCCAAGCTCTCTCAAGAACTATCTCAGCAAATATTGGACGACAAACATTTTCAAAGTCTGATGAAATATTTTAGTCAACTCTTCAGCTGAATTTCATAATCTAACAGAGAGCAAGTTCGTTGTATTTGCTATTGCCAAAGGAGAAAAGGAAGAGCAATTGTTTTTGGCAGAGTCATTTCATATAATTTGGCACAAAGAGGTTAAAATTATTCTTCACATGTAATTGTTGCGCGATATTTCTAGAAATGTTTGTTGTAATTGCCTTAGTGCTCATCAGTTCATAGAAACTCTATCTACCGTTTGACAGTACTAAAGGCTTCCTTTTATTTTCTTCTATAGAAGAGTTTCTCTTGAAGCAATAATGCATTGATCTAGTCGCCACCGGACCTTCAAGTAGACAAAGAGATGGTTGAATAAAAAATTGTTGTTAAAAGTTCAATTTTTTTCAGAGGGCAAGGTGATTATTCATAAAGAAGAAAAGGTTCCCTATTGATTCAAACACTGTACATATGGGATAAGGATCGAGGAAGGGGAATTTCGAGTGATTTTCTATTTTTCATTGGAACTCTGGATGTTAGCATGAAACATATCATGTTTATAACTCGTCTTAAGAAGATCGAACAATATCTTGATATCTGTTGATTGATTAAAACTTAACTTTTGCTCTAAATTTTGTGAATATAATCATAAAGTTATAATATATATAGACTAATAAAGGAATCCCTCTTGGCTCAATCGTTCATTTGGTTGGTGTAAACTCAGATCGAAATGTTGTGAATAACATATACATGGGGCAGGGGCTGCACTTCCATTTCATTAATTAATTTCGTGGTGAATGTATATACACCGAAAATATCACAAGCTTAGACTTTGATCTGAGTAGCATGCCTGGGGCACGTCCTTGCAAGGGTAAATACTCTTAAGTGATCAAGAGCGAAGGGTGAAAAGAAACTTCACAAATGAAATAGAACATGAAATCGTAAGCTCCCAAGCAGGAGCCAAGCTCTAATCGCGTGGCTGTTGTTATATACTCTGTCTCCTCTTTTACTTGTCTTGAATTGGTCAAGACTTCATTTGTTAGTACTATATTGAGAAAAAGTCTGAAATAGTCTATTATCTTTATATTTAGGTTAAAAAATAATCTTACTTCTTTCACGTGGCGCACTAATAGTCCACATTTTTTTACTAAAGTGGTGCACTTTTAATCCTAACTTTGACCCCCTTAGTTTCTTAACAAAGACAAAACCTCAACAATATAGGCTGATTACAACATTGCGCATCTTTGATGTTCAAGCAATTTGGAAGAGAGAAAAAAAAAGTAACTGGATCAACTCAAATGAAAGTGTACTTATCCATGTATTCTTTATGTGTGACAACAATTGCAATAATACAAACAAAATAGAAACAAGTGAGTCTTCTTGTTGGACTCTTGTTTGCAGACATAGTCTAAAATTTTGTTTTTAACTAATTGTCGAAAGAAGTCTGTGCTCTTCGTTCTTGAGTAAGGCTTCTTGTTCTTTTCACATGGAGAATAGTATTTTTCTTCAATTTCTAATCGTGTGTGTCTACTTATTCAACTTTATACAAGTTTAAGTGCCTACTTGTGCACACTCAAAGTTGAAGAACATAGATCCAAGTTGACACCAAGTTAAAGAGCATGATTATGCCAAACCAAAAACGCGTTGAGCTAAAATTCCGGCCACCATAGGAGTGAAGGATGTTATTATGGTCTCAAAAGAACGATCCAGAGCATAAATGCTTGTTCGAGCTCTTTCAGGAACTATCTCAGCAAATATTGGACAACAAACATGTCAAGAGTGAAATATTTTAGTGAATTTCACTATCTGTACGGGCTTCAACAACAAAATTATGTCGTAGGTAGGGGTGGCAAATGGGTGGATTGGATTGGATTTGAATGGATTGTATATGGATTGAGCTAAAATGGATTGGATTGCAATCCACCCATATAAATATGGGTAAATATGGATTTGGTCAAAATGGTTTTAACCCACTTTTCTTAAGCCAAAAATTTTTAAGCCTTCTATATGTTGTATGCATATCAACTCGTTGATATTAAATCAAACTATTTAGTACTCTAATATAATAAAAGAGTGATTTAACATAAAAATCAAACAATTTTTTTATGTTTTTCGAAAAAAATAAAAAATTCTACCCGCCTCCTCACATCCACTTCAACCCCCCCCCCCTCTCCCAACACCCCGCCCTACCTCCCCCCCCACCCTCCACCCACCCAACCACCCCTTTTTTTTTTTTTGTTTTTCCCATAAAAAATAATTTATATGTCTTTTCAAAAAAACAAATCTACCCCAATCCCCCCCCCCTCGTGCCACCCACCCTAATTTTTATTTTTTTTCAAAAAAAATAGTATTTATGGTTTTTCAAAAAAAAAAAAATTTACCCCCCACCTGCTCCTTCGCCTCGCCCTGGCACGCCCCATCCCCGGTGTGCCACCCACCCAACCCACCCGACCACCGATTTGTTTTTTTTTGTTTTTCCAGAAAGAAATAGCTTTTTTTTATATTTTTCAAAAAAAAAATTTTTTTACCCCCCCACCCGCCCCGGCACCCCCTGCCAACCACCCACCCAATTTTTTTTTAATGCTTTTCAAAAAATAAAAAATTACCTCCCCCCAACCCCCACCACCACCTTCCACCCACCAAGCCGTAATTTTTTTTGTTTTTCCAAAAAAAAAGTTATGTTTTTCAAAAAAAAATTCTACCACACCTCCCCTCCCCACCATCCCCATCCGTCCACTCTCAAATTTTTGTATGATTTTTGAAAAAATATTAATTTTTTCATGTTTTCTTAAAAAATATTTTTTTTCTGTCACCCCACACCCCCATCTCAGCCCCACCAACTCTTCAATTTTTTTGAAAAATAAATTAATATTTTTTAAAATTAAAAAATTAATTTTTATTTTTATTTTTTAGCACAATTAAGAATTTGGGTAGAAGGAAGTGCTCTATTATGGGTCTATATGGATACCCATATTTTATCCATTTTGACCATATTTGTAGGAGCTCTTAAAATAGTTTGAAGCCCATATTTACCCAATTAAAATATGAGTGATTCAAATCATTAAATATGAATTAAATGAACTCATTTCATTAACATGGGCTAAAATTATCACCCCTAATTATACGTACGCATTCAACTATGACATATACAATGAAAATTGGAGATGAACGAGGAAAACAAAACAGGGAAAATTTGGCAAGTACTGTAACCACTTTTCATTTAGTAAAAACTTAATTTTAAACTTTTCATGTTTACCCTCTATGAAATGATTTCAGCTCAAAAAGATTACTTTTTCTCTTAATGTGTCTAGACAAACACTTGTCTACCTAAAAATGATACAGTTGAATTTATATGAGGTCAAGAGCATCCGTTTTAATCTAACTATTTTTTAGGTATGTTTACCAGCGATTTGAATATTAATTACTTGTTAAAATGAAATAAATTGAACGAAATAAAGACAATAAAAGTGTAAAGAATATATATCTAAATGTTTTAGTATGTTTGCAAGCGTGTCCGGGAGCTCTAGTCTCAGCTCCAAGAGTATCCTTGTATGAATATGCAAGGCAGGCACTTAGACCAAAACAAGAGTAAATTAACTCGAAGCTCGAGAAAATAGTGTATCACTGTTGTATTGCTGGGAATAAGGGTGTACATGGATTGGGTTGATTCGGATTTTATAAATATCAAATCAAATCATTAATGTTGGGTTTTAAAATTTTTAAACCAAACCAAATCAATAAAAATTGGGTTTTTTTTATTTTCTCAGATTTTCCGGATTTTTTTGGGTTTTTCGGGTTTTTTCCGATAGTATACAAACACATAATTATTTTGTGCTTCAAATATTTCTTTTGTCATAGCAAGATACAACTATCTAAGGTATTTCTTAAAAAAAATAACACAAAAATATGAGTGATGACAATAATATTCAACCAAAAACTACGGCTGGCACCGGCACCGGTACCGGTACGACCGGACCGGTATTAACCGGAACCGGACCGGTACCGGAGTAATCGTCCGCCGGTTGGCTGGGAACCGGGACGGTACCGGTAGCGGTAGTACCGGGAATTTTTCCCTTTTCGTCCCGGTCCGGTACCTACCGGGACCGGACCGGTATACCGGGTCTCGCTCCTTTTTTTTTTTAAAATTTTAATTAAATTAAAATTTGGTTATTTATAATTGAAAAAATTTCAAAATATATAAGTTATTTTATATTTCTTTTAAAATTATAACTTAATAAATTAGACTTTTATTAGAGTTTAAATTTTAAACTCTAAAAGTTTAAAACTTTAAATTTCAAATTTTAAACTCTTAAAAACTTTTTAAACTCTTAAGTCTTAAGTCTTAAAAGTTTAAATTTAAAATTTTAAACTATAACTAACTTAATAACTTACTTACTTAAGTTTGAAACTTTTTAAACTATATCAAACTTTCATTTGTTAAACTTTTTTAAATTTCAAATTGTAACTTAAGTTTGAAACATTTAAAAATTGAAATATATAAAAAAGACTTGTATTAAATTGAAGACAATAATTAAAAAAATTCAAGGCGAATAGCCTATAATTTTATTCATAAAAATTAAATAATACAATTTGTATTACAAATATTAGAAGAGGACCTAATCTACGCAGCCACCTTCTAGGAAGGGTTCTGTTTGAATTAGGCCTCGAACTATCATACTAATATTTGAATCCTTGAAAATAGTCTTGACGTAGAGTTTCTAACAATTCTCTGGTAACATTTTCTGGAAGTGGTTGTTGTACTTGATCCTCCAATGCATCCATGCCGTCTTCACTAGAATTTACCAAAATATTATCTATATCATATTCAAATTGGACAGGTAAACTAGGACGCCCATAATTCCTTCGCTCGGCATTGATCCAATCTCTAAACAATACTGATATCTCCAAGCTGTCTGATGCTAATGAATACCTATGCTCCCCAATTTGATATCTTGCTGCACTAAAAGCGCCCTCCGAAGCTACTGAAGATGCTTGAATAGCTAGCAAATCTCGAACCACCGGTTGAAGTTTTGGAAATGACTTGCCGCGAGTCTTCCACCATTCCAAAAGTTGAGGTTTGCCTTGTGCATCCTTAATGCTTTCCATTCCCTGATTAAGATATTCATCAAAATCATTCCTTTCATTAGAAGTAAGACCAAGATAATTTTCCATCATATCATCAATATCATCTTCATTTGAATATCTACGCCTAGAACTTGAAGGTTCTACATTATGTACTTCATCATTTATTCTACTAGAATTATACAAGTCATACAATTTTCTAGCTTCAATTCTTATGCTATCTTTAACATCGGACAAACTAGGTATTTTGTCCTCTTCGGCAACTTCGTCACCTTGGATACTTTGCTGATATATAATCTCTAAAATATCTAAATTTGAATATATTCTTTCAATCATTCGTGATGCACCTATTTCTTTGTAAGTTGGGTTTAATAAACAAGCAGTTAAATAAATTTGAGGAATAGGAATAAAATATTTTCTAAATTTTTTAATCATTGCATTAATAGAATCTTTAAACCGTGGAATATTTTTGTATTGAAAAAATTTATCAGAAATAGCACATATATTTGGTAAAACTGAACAAATAGTTGGATAATAAAGTCCAGATATTTGTTTTGTAGCTAAATAAAAAACTTTTAAAAATTCTTTAAGTTCATATACTTCTTTCCAATCAGTGTCAGTAATTCTATAATCAATATCTGAATTGTGAGCATTTCAAACCATTTGTAAAGGCTTTCTATATTCATAAGCAACTTTAAGCATTTCATATAAAGAATTCCATCTAGTAGACACTGTTTTTGGAATTTTTCTAGGAGGGAGTTCTAATTCACGACACCGATTTTCAAACTCTACACGCCTAGACTTTACTTGACATTTAAAAATAAAATGGCATGCAGCTTCACATTTTATACAACCATTATTATACATTGCTATACCATCTCTAACAATTAAATTATATATGTGTGCAGCACACCTAATATGAAAACCATCAATATAAATAGGGCAAATTGTCGGTTTTAGTTTATCAACAACATTTGTATTATTAGAAGCATTATCAAGGATGACACTAATTACTTTATTACAAATTCCATAAAATTGTAAAACATCTATAATAGTTTGAGCTATGTAACTACCGGTTTTCGGTATTTCACAACATTTATAACCTAAAATTCTTTTTTGCATGTTCCAATTTTCATCAATCCAATGACCAGTAATAGTGAAATAATCGTTACCATTAGGACTACGACCCATATCAGAAGTGATAGCCATTCTACAAGTATTATAGTTAAATAAACAACGAAGATATTGTACATGTTGTCCTTGATAATCAAAAATAGCTTTTTTAATAGTATTTCTTGAAAAACCTGTGAAAGAAGGATTATACACTATTTGAATATAATGAACAAAACCGGGATTTTCAGCAAAACTAAAAGGCAAGCCACAAAGAACAATCATTTTAGCTAATTCTTCAAGATCTCTTTCTCTACTATAACTGCGATGTGTACTAGGGCCAGCAACATTAGAAGGGTTTAACTGTGTTTGGATCATGTTAGAGGCCCCTACTCCTACAGATGCATCGGGAAGGGGAGTACCATATTTTTTTGCATCGGCTATAGCCTGAGCTTGCAAAAATTCATTTTTACAACATCCCATTAAATGATTTCTTAAATGTCCCGTCCCACCCGACTTTCCCGTAGTTTTATGATTCAAAATATATTTACATATTTTACAAATAGCTTGAGTTTTATCCTCACTTTGAATCATAAATTGCCACACAACAGATTTTTTAGGACGTTCAGCCTTTGGCTTAGCCCTAGTAGGATGTACAGGGGGAGGGGGAGCGGGAGCGGGAGCAGGAGTGGGACTAGTAGCCGTAGGCGGCTCTGTTTCATCATCATCATAAGTATCATTACCATCATATTCATTATCATATTCTACTTCTTCATCTAGTTCTTCATTAAAATTTCCAAACCTTGTCTGTAAAAATTCATGATCTAATTGAGTATTGCTATCAATATTAAAAGGAGTTTCATCAACATGATTTTCCGTATTTATTCTTAATTGAGGTTGTTGTCTAGTTTTAGATTTGGATTTAGAAGAACTACCGACTTTAGTTTTTCCGGTTAGTGCATTACCTACCCTACCAAAAAATGAACTTTTACCCTTGCCAACATTTTTATCACCGGATTCCATTGTAAAATATTAAAAGTAAGCAAATAAATAAATACAAAAATTAAATGCAAAAAAATAAATAAGTAAAGAGATGAAAGTTGGAACGAATGTACCAAACGTCTGCGTAAAAACAGACGTGTATAACCAAAAGCCGAAATTGATAGATGAAACTTGAAGCTTGAAAATTGCTCCAAAATAATCCAACAAATAAAATTAACAATTTAATAGAGACTATTAGAGAATAGAGAGTAGAAGAGTAGAAGATTGAGAGTTGAGAGAGTAGATGAAGAAGAAGAAATTTTGTGTAATAAATAATGAAGGGGAGGGGGGTTTTTATAGTTAAAATTTAGGACTAAAATGTATTTTTAAAAACTTTGGGGTATTAAAAAAAGTTTGGGGGGTAGGGGGGTGTTTTGGGGGGCTGTTTGGCTGAAATAGCCGTTGGGTGGGGCCCACTGGCCGTTGCCAACGGCTAACCCAACGGCTATTTAATAAAAAAAAAAATTGAAATTTTCCACCGGACCGGACCGGGACGATCCGGTAATTTTACCCCTTCCGTCCCGTTACCCCTACCGGCCAACCCCTCTTCCGGACGGAACCGGAGTTCACCGGTACCGGCACCTCCCGGTTCCGTTGCCACTCTTACCAAAAACTAATGAAATCGCATAGAATAAATATTGCATATTAATAAGTCATAATAAAAATAATCATAATTTAAAAGTATTAAGTCATGCTAAAATAAGTCTAATAAGTATTAACTACATGACTAAATATTAAACAGAAAAAGAAAATTAGTTTATGTATTTATGTAAAATTAAGGAATAAATATGTAACGTGATTGTTATTCCTAGTGTTGAATTGAATATTTTTTTTGTTAGCAATAGTATTGATTTGGGCAAGTTACTAATATCTATGGCCTATGGGTTATAAAATTTATCGGACCATTTAAAATTCTAAGTTTAAACTTGAAATAATATGTTGAAAGATAAAAACTATGAAAAAGTTTAAGAAATATTTATAAATTACATCACGGTAAATATTTTTATGTATAAAATATTTTAAAAAATAGTATACATGTAATATCGGGTTGGTTCGGCTCGGTTTGACTTTTTTTAGTTAAAACCAAATCAATTATAGTCGGACTTTTTTTTTCAATACCAAACCAAGTCAAACAAAATTACTAGTCGAGTTTTTTTCTCGGTTTGACTCGATTTATAATTTGATTCGATTTTCGGTTCGATTTTATACAGCGGGATGCTGTATTTTCAAGATTGAATTTCATATTCGAATAAACCTCGTAATCGTAAGAAAGTGGGCTTTTTAGTTATGGGCCTAGCAAAAGAAAAATTGGGATAGGATTCTATAGGATCTCCCCCCTTCAAAATCAGACGTGAAAGTTTCCTTTCATCCGGCTCAAGTAGGAGGTACACTAAATAAGGAAAGGAGTTCTCGTTTTCAAACTCTAGAAAATCCCAATCCTCGCATGAATTGCTAAGGATCCAATAAGTCCAACATTTATTCCTTCAGATGTGTCAATTGGGCAAATACGTCCACAGTGACTAGGATGGATATCTCGTATCCGAAAACTAGCAGTGCGACCTATCAGTCCTCCAGGGCCCAAATAACTTAATTTTCTCTCATGAACTATTTGTGTCAATGGATTAGTTCGATCCAAAACTTGAGATAATGGGTGTAAATCGAAAAAGGATTCATAAGTAGTTGTTAATAGAGTTGAGGTTACCAAATTCTGAGGTGTCGGTATCAATTTATGCCGAATTGCTCCACATATAGTCCCCGAACCACATTTTCTAAACGAACCAGAGCCAATCCGAATTGATTTTGTAAAAGATCTGCTACAGAACGAATACGTTTATTTTTCAAATGATTCATATCGTCAAGTGCACCCATTCTAAATTTCAGCCCAATAAATGATCGGGCGGCTGCCAATATATCTCGTGGTAACAAAAATGTATTGTTCTGGGGTATATCAAGGTTCAGTCTTCGGTTCATATTTCGTCGACCAATCCCTCCTAATTCACATAATCCAAGATGCTTAATTCCTTTTTTATTAAGATTAAAACAAAAATAATCAATATTTCTTTATTCTTGTTCCTGAAGTATAAACGGTCCATTTGTTCCTGAATAGCTTCTTTCAAAGGGCTTTTGTGTCCTCAGTACATATCTTGGTAGAAGATATGATTTCTTGAAACTGAGGTTTATTAGTTTTTAAGTAAGTATGTAGCTCAACAAGAAATTTCCTTACCTGTCCAACTTCTAATGAATCAAGATAGTCGTTTATTCCGATATAAATAGTCATTATCTGCCTAGCTGGGATTCAGAATTACTTTACAAATGAATGGAGTTTTGTGGGCACGACCTAATTATTTTAACCCCCTCCAAGGCATGAAGAGGAGAAGAGGTTTGTCTGATAACTTGTTTGCACAGATCAGTGGCAGCAATAAAAATATTCTAAGCATAATTCTTCTTCATTTGCCAGTGATGTCTCTATTAAGATTCAAATCTGTATGCAAAAATTGATCTTGTGATTTCAGATCCCTACTTTACTCATGCTCATACCACATATAGTATCATAAAAAACCAATTTTTCTTTCCTCTTATGGAATCACATCTAAAATATTTCAATTTTTTGAGTTTCATACCTGAACTATCAAGTATGTGAGTTTCCTACCTAAACTATCACAAACTGTCTAGCGAAACACACTTGAACTATCAGTTGTTTGAGTTTTTACCTGAAATTTCAGGTATGAAACTCAGACAACTGATAGTTCAGGTGTGTTTCCCTAAATATTTTGTGATAGTCCAGGTAGGAAACTCAAACACTTGATAGTTCAGGTATGAAACTCAAAAAAACTGAATATTTAGGTGTATTTTTTATTCTTTCACTTTTTTTTATCTTTCATTTCTCTCGAGGACTTGAAAATTTTACAATCATGTAACGGCCTGTTACTTTGCCGTTTAAGCAGTGGACTCTATTGTGTTAGCAATCCCACAACTGGAAAATTCAAGACTATTTCATTTGTTAAGGTGGATGGTGGTTTTTACTAGATTAGTCCATTTACTCTTGGGTACTGTTCTTCTCGAATGGTACTGTTCATTGGGTTTTCCATGAACAGTATATTCATTTCGATATCAATGAGATGGGAGATCATGTTAATGACATTGCAATTTATTCGTCAAAGTTTATGAAATTGTCATGGAAAATTGGTTGCCTTTGGCAATGGGATGGGACTATCTATAGCAGAATAGACAGTGCCATCCCAAATCTTTTTGTTTATGGTAGGAATGTAGAAGCATCGAATTGCCACATCTAACAGTTTAAGATAAGATTACCAAGAAAAAAACTTCAACTAGCATTGGCTACAAGCTACCAGATTACACAATTAAGAAGTCTCTTGTAATTTCCACAATTAAAGTAGACACACGTAAAAAAAAAGGGGAGTTAACATATAGTATTTTATACATAAAACTAAATTTTAACCTAGCTAAAAAATGTAGTTTTCCGACGAAGACAGCCATAGGCATAAGGTGGCTCGCCATTGCTGGCGAGAAGTCAACAAACATAGGAAGAAGTGAATTTTGTGCATGTCGGGTTCTATGTACATATATAAAAATGTCTGATGTCTTGTCGGAAGATTCAACTAACCGAAAGAAGTCTTTGCTCGTCGTTCTCAAGTAAGGGTTGTCGTTCTTCAGGTGGCGCATTGCCTGTTTCCTCAGCCTGTTGCAACCTGGCATGATCCCTGTCTCGTGGATATGTGCAATAGAGGAAGGAGTAGAAGAAGCAGCAAACCGCAATTGGAATGCCTATTGCAGTGTACAGTGCCTTGGCAAGAGAGGCAGCATTCTGTCTATCTGTTTCAATTTCCTCTGAACCCGTTGATCCCTTTGGAATTGGTTTAAAACCAAAAACGTGTTGAGCCAAAACGCCAACCAGTGGAGGAGCAAATGATGATATAATTGACTCAAAAGAACGATCCAGAGCATAAATGCTTGTTCGAGCTCTCTCTGGAACAATCTCTGCAAATATTGGACTGCATACATATCAACAATAAGTACTTTCAGTGATCTTTCAGGTAAAATTTAAGAATCTGTAGAAGCTTCAATACTGAAGTTTTGTAGTAGAGGAGGCAAAATGCAACAGATAGTAATGAAGTAAATCAAGAAAGACCAACTCTAAGATGCCAAAGATAAAAGCATAAGTTTTGTGAATGCACACATATGTCTAAAATTGTTTATACTAGAGAACGTAATCAGGCAATGAAGACGGAACATGGCATTTTGAAAAGGGCACAAAGAAAAAGAAGTGGTAATGGTTTGACTAAACAAAGTCATGCAGAAGAGCACAACATAAGAGAAGCTAGATTGATCTCTCGAGTGTTCCGAGATCAAGTACATATTAGGTACGAGTTCAAATTATAGATATATGATAGAATCCGAGAGTGAAACTAGCAAATCAGCATGGCAGCATATAAAGGTAATATATCAGCAATTGAAAGTTGTCTATGTGTAAGCCATTGTATGTGAGATAAAATCACAGGGTAAAACTGTTTCAGATGAACCATATTCTATCTCCCGCTTCTTTTTACTTTAGTTAGAGATTATTCAAATTTACTCTGTAGTATCTATTCTTCTGTTGTTTAACATTAACTTGTTTAACTTTAATCCTTATTCAGCTAAAATGGTCATAACGCCAAATGTAACTCAATGTTTAGCTGAAAACTTGTAAAACCAGAAATGGCTAGCCCACCAATCCCAGAAACAAAAGATATCAATATCAAGAAGAAAAAATATTTGGACTTGATTCAAATCCAAACTGAAAGTGTAATTTCCCCAAGCCAGGAGATCCACATCTGCTATATTTGGTCATTTCCCCCCAATATTACCAGTATAACACTCAGAGTGATCTGAAACGAAGATTAAGATCGCAAAATGATTTCTCTTTCTTCTAGATACAAAATCTTGTATTTTCCAATTAGTGTGTCACTTTAGATACTTTTGAAGTTCCAATTTAGGTTATGGCAGTGTGATAGAGTTATTGACTATACCACCATAACTCTCTAAAATATGCATCACGAAAACCAGCAAGAGTCAGCATCTGTCTATTTAATACATTGTTGTTAACAATTCGATTGGTTCCTAAACAAACATTCATGTAATAATATTTGATAAAATATGATAATGTGTCCATAATTTTGACACAAATCCTAAAATACTAAACCTTTTACTGCACATGAAAATGAGCTGCAATGAGTAATTCTTTTGGAGCAAATAAAGATAGAGCCAATGATGATATTTGAAAGAACAGAAAAACAAGTTGGAAGAGAAGATAAGTAGCAAGGAGGGAGCATTCTAATAGCTGTTGTCTACTAACTAGTTCAGAATTTAGAGTCACAACTTCACAAGGGTTATGTAAGGCAACTCCCAGATATAATTCAGCTCTAGAGCACGTCATGAGATTATATGACTACGTGAAGTCAGTTCATAGTTTGTTTAGATACTAGTGTTAGTACTACACAATTATTTAGTTACTAGTTTCATGTTATGTGCCATTCCCATATTTTCAACCTTCAGAGAGTAGCTCGACCTTCCTACTTCACTGCACCCCACCCCACCCCATCTGCACGCAAAAGGGAAGAGGACAATCTGCTAACTATTCTAACATATGATATAGTGGACACAAGGGGACATACTTGTTAGTTGCTGGAGCATTCCACGATACGCATAATCCCATGATGAACAAGACTAAACCATGCATCAGAACTGTTGAAGGATCATAAGGCAATAGCAGAAGCAGAATTGCAGCTAAAGGAACTGCTGAACCAGAGCTTATCTGAGCTAGAATAATTCTACCAGAATTAGGCAAGTGCCTGGCTAGGACATCCCCCATTGTACCTCCAAACAATGCACCAAGCGACTGAGCAACATTAAACAAAGTCCATAGGAGGGCTGTTGCCTTGTGAGAGAAGCCAATAAGCTCCAACCACATAGGGGCGAATGACAATGCTGACCAGGGGAATGACCCAGAAATCCCTTGGGCAATAAGTAATTGAAAGGAGGGTACTTTCATAACTTCGTTTGCTTCTTTTAGCAGTTGTCTCACTTCTTCTTGAAATGGTTGCGGTGGTGGTTGATCTTTTGCATTGCCATCACTGTCAAGATAGCGGGGATCACTGGCAAAGAGACGGACCAAAATTCCAATAGCAACACTTATGATACCAACCAAATGGAAGGAGATTCTCCAGCCTGGTATCCCCATGAATGATGTTTCGGCTAAGAGCACAGATAAAAGTCCTCCAAGGGTGGAGCCAAAATTTGATGTTAGTTGTAGCCACCCAAAAGCTGTACCCCGGTTATTTTCATTAGTTGAGTCAGCAACCAGAGACTGGATTGCTGGAGTGACAATTGCAAGTCCTATTCCATTCAAACCTCTAGAAATTGCTATCTGTCAAACAACATGCTAGAGTGTAACCATACAACTCAAATTCAAGAAAGATAACACTTCGTTCATCGTTCTTCAATTAAGAGCAGCAGAACTAGAAGGGAAACAAATGCTAACATTTTCCTGTTCAAAAGGTGGAGACTATAATCATCTGAAGAATAACGAGTGATAATCATCCGCAATGAGTCAAATCTGCTTGTTCCTCTACTATGTCAATGTGCATCATATATCATATGAAGAGAAAAGCAACAAGAAACTTGAGGACTGACTGATATAGTTATGTCCCAAGAGTCTAAACTAACTTATTTTCCACAATCCACTACAAGCCCAGACAAACAAGAAGATTGAGAGAGACAGAAGAGCAAATGCTTGACCAGAACAAACAATAACTACTTATATATACTCAGATCAGTATCTAACTGATATAACAAGTCCATACTTGAAATTTAACTTGGTAACATTTTACATAGTACTTCGACAAAGATAACTAATATTCAAAAGTATAAATTCCTAAAGGCTACTCATCAGAAGAAAAAATATCCTAAGCCATTAAAAGGAAAGCAATAGAATCCTTTACACCCCTCTCAAGTCTCACCTCTCCCAAATGAAAACCTCTTGCATCAAACTTTTCCATTCCTAGATAAAACAGAGTTCGTTTCTGCAATTCCCCAAATTTTAGTTCAATCCAATCAAACTTCTACTTCCCAACCACACCAGTATGCAAAAAAAAAAACACCTTATTTTTTAAATTCCCCATTTTCAAGCCTCTTAAAAATCACTGCTTGAATTCAACAGTCTTATTGTCATTAGCACCTAATAAACAAGACACAAAATTGATAACATGACAAATAATACAAATCAAAGTTTCTATCATCCAATTAATATCATGTTATCACATCACTCCAAGCATAGAATCCCTAACACCTCTCACATTTACCCTCCCCACAAACTTTCCAACAACAACAACAACCCATTGTAGTCCTAAAAAATGGGGTCCGGAGAGGGTAGAGTGTACACACACCTTACCCCTACCTCAGAGGTAGAGAGGTTGTTTCCGATAGACCCTCGGCTCAATGAAAAACAGTCCAAAAAAAGAAGTAACTGACGTACAAGAAACAACAGATAATAACAAAAAACAGCAGATAGTGAAAGAATAGAAACTAGAACAAAACAATACAATAGTCTAGATACAAGGAATCCCCACAAACTTTCCATTTCTAAATAAAATAGACCCTGTTTCTATAATTCCCCAAATTTTAGTTCAGTCTTCTCAAGTTTCTAACTCCCAGTCACACCAATCTGCAAAAATCCCACCTTGTTTTTAGAATTCCCCATTTTCTATTTCACCTAAAAAAACACAAATAAACCAAGAAAACCCCATAAACAACACCAAATTCAAGAATCATCAACTGGGTTTCAACTCATTTCTCTAATGAAACACTACATAAAGAGGAATTAAAGCAGGAACCTCAGTAAAGTTCGAAGAGACGGCAACACAGAAAGTAGCAGCAGACCAAAGAAAAGCACCAAGAGCAATGACATGAGCTCTGTTGTATCGAGCAGAAAGATACGCAGCTAATGGGTAACAAAGACATTGAACTAATGATCTAAAGAGAGTAAGTGAACCAAGACCAGTTGGATCAGTATGCAAGTCCTCCCCAACTTCTTTATAAACACCAGGTAACAAAGTCTCATCAGCTTTCTCCATTATACCAGCAATATTTACCAGTACAAGTGTCAAAGATGTTGATCGAAGGTTCTTGAGCTCCACCATTTTTCCCGGTGAGATGGGTCAGAAGATTATGGTGGCCGGTGGAGATTGTTGACTAGTTTAGGAAACCGAAAAGGCGTGAAGTTTTAGAAAATGTTTTATGGATATTAGTTAAAAGGCACTGTACGTGGAAGTTTATGAAATGGATATGTAGGACCCATATAGTTGACAAGATTAGTTTTTTTTAAACTCTGAGATTAAGGATGTCTAGATACGAGGAAAAAATAACTTCTCTGTCTCACGCGGGGTTAAGTATAATGATATGAAGAGTCCGTTTAAATATCTGATATGAAATCATAATTTAAAATTATGATATGAAATTGAAATTTTATTTAAACATACAATTAAAATAATTTAAGTTTGTATTTTTTTTATAAACATAAAAATCTCACAAATTGTAAGAACTATAAAAAAAATCTATTTTTTTACGTAATCTTATCAAATGAACAAATTATAGTTTATAAACAAGATATCAAAATATCCTAAGGTGTCGCACTGATAAATCGCATATCTCTATATTTTTTTTATAAATAAATGTTTGTGATTTCAAACTTTCATATCCATACTTTTATAAAGATTCACTAGTCAATAATAATAATAACTAGCTATTCTTTAATATAATCCTTTCACATGGTACGAATAATATTTTCACACTGAGCATGAGTCTTTATTTTTTATAAAATTTGAAATAATAGGTCTTTTTTTTACAAAAAAATAAATTGATGGGTCAAGTTTTACATTTAAAAAAAGTTAGAAGCATGATTTCGAATCCCAAATCATATTTTTTGAAAAATTTGATATTTGAAATCATGATCCCAAGTTACATGTATAAACACTGATTTGAAATCATGATTTCATATTGCATGTTAATATAAAATATGACATTTTCTTTAATTATACGCATTCGGCTAAATAAGCCGTAAAATCTCATGCATTTTTGCTTGAAGTTAATGCGTATAATTAAAATAGATGATATATTTTATGTGGTTAATTTAACTATCTCACATATTAATAAAAATACGAGCAACTTGTTTTTTTTCCAAAATTTCAATTTGAAGTATCTATTTAAAACACTTTATTAGGATTTGAAGTGTTCAATTATTAGAATAAGATTTAACTCGTGTTTCTGAATAAAATATTCTGACAAATTTATGACCCTCACAATGTATCAAGCTAAAGAAGTACACTTCTAACAAACTTTTTAACAACCACATGTGGTGCTATCAAAATTGCATGATTGCAACAGACAAATCCCCAAACTAATTGGACTGACCATCAGAGTTCTGAAATATCCTTTATGTACAAAACAATTGCTTCTTCTTCTTCTTCCTGTCTACCATAGCCTTTAACAAAGAATCAAGTGCTTTAGTTAAATTCACCTTAACCCTTCCACCACCATGCTTGGACCTCTTTGCCCCATCTGAGAAAAAAGCATAGCTTCTTAATTTCAGGTAAAAAATGGTACACTTTTAGTAGCTGCCTATGTACTATTTGGCCTAACTTAAATCCTACTCTCTCTGTTCACTTACATGTCAAATTTCATTTCTCGAGAGTCAAATTGTATGGATTTTAATGAATATTTCAAGATATATTTTTTCAGTTATATTAAAATGAGAAGAATTGCAATTTATAATATTTTTGTATAGTTTTAGAACATTTGAATTTCAAATTTAAAACATTGAATTAGATATCTAATTCAATTTAGCTCTGAAGATTAATTAAATTGATTCTCGTAAAGTGAAACATGACAAATAAAAATGAACGGAGAGAGTACTATAATACTCCCTCCGTCCACTTTTACTTGTCCAATTTGAAAAATCAATAAATAATTTATCACTTAGTTCCTAATTTATTCTTATTATTAATTATTGTCATTCCTCAAAATATTGAATTTATTATATTCAAAGCGTAATATGAAAAAATTGTCATTCTATTTGTTGCTCCTTAAGGGTGTGCCAACTCAATATTGGACAAGTAAAAATGGACGGACAAAGTAGTACTTATATTTATAGTTTCAATAACTTTTTTCTTGAGTTCCTGATCATATATATGTGCATGCTCTAAATGTTAAGGTTGACATTCAAGAAACCAAAGCTTTGCTATAATCAACACATGATGAAGCTGAAGGACTACTTGAGATCAGATACATTGACTCTTGTATTGATAAATCTTGCATATATAATGGATATAGCTGATGACTCTCTGTTACCTGGAGTTTACAAAGAAGTTGGCAAGGACTTGCACATCGACCCTGCTGGCCTTGGCTCCCTGAGTCTCTACGGATCGTTAGTTAAATGCCTTTGTTATCCTCTTGCTGCGTTCCTTGCTGCTCGTCATAATCGTGCCAATGTCATTGCTCTTGGTGCTTTCCTTTGGTCCGCTGCCACTTTCCTTGTTGCCATTTCCTCTACCTTCACTGAGGTCTCTCCTTCATCCCTCTATAGATGGTGTTTTTGCGGTTTTCTTGGTTTATTTGTGTAGATTCATGTAGTGGCAGAGATGGAATTTTCACCAATCTATTGTATATACACATAATATACAGTGTGATTTTCTGAGGAAGAGGGTTCGGATGAACCCCTTTCCCCTCTCTAGCTCTGTCCCAGGATCCTTGGACATAACTTAATAGTATTGAATTGAAGAAGTGGGTTTTAAGTGAAAAAACAAAATGAAGAATCTGATCACATTGAACTAAAAGTTGTGTAATTGCAGAAATAGACTTTGTTTTCTTTGTAAGCCGAGGTCTATCAGAAACAACCTCTCTATCTCTATGAGGTAGGGTAAGGTCTGGATACACTCTACCCTCCCTAGACTCTACTTGTGGGATTACACTGGGTATGTTGTTGTGGTAGTTGTTGATTCTGTTTTCTTTATAAATGGTAAGTTTGATGCAAGTGGTCGTAACCCTATGTTTTCTTAAGGGTTATGTGAGGAGTGAGTGATAACTTGATATCAATTGGATTATAGAAACTTTGGTTTTGTGTTATTTTTCTTGTTCTAAATGTTGTCTCTTGTTTATTAGTAGGAGCTAATAACAACAAGACTGAATCAAGCCTTTAGGACTTTATCTTTTTAAATATATACTGTAGTTATCTTTGTTGAGGTGTTAAGTATCTAAATGCTACCAAGTTAAATTTCAAGTGTGGACTTGTTATATTAGTTATCATTGAGGAATGGTCTAAAGTATATACTGATCTCTGAATATATATAAGCAGTTCTTGTTGTTGTTTTTTTTCTTGAGAAGGTAGTTCTTGTAGTTTTTTCTGATCAAGCATTGCTCTCTCTGTCTTAAGATCTTTGTTGTTTTCCTCTCTCGACTCTTCATAAGATATATGATGAAAATGACTGCACCTTAGCACATATAGTAAGGAGTAGTGCTGTCAAAGGCGTGCTTAAGCCCTGAAGCGAGGCTCAAAACATGTTGAGCGCTTCGCTTCACTTAATAGTTAATATGTGCTTCAGTGTCGTCATCAAGGTTCTAAGGCATACTTTTCCTTGCCAATGAGCCTCTTCTTGATATTTCACTTTATCACAATTCTTTTTCACTTTCTTTGTTCATATATTTGTCATTCATGCTTATAATTATTAGTCTTGGACTAAACAATATATTTCTGTTTTTCTCCCTTTGCGCCTTTTTTCATTAAAGCCCATGTTTTATTTGCGCTTAAAGCCCCAACCGATCATAGAGCTTTTTTGCGCTTTTTTCTTTTGATAACACTGAACTAAGGAGAAACATAGACTTCATTTTAAAGTAATTTCAGATAATTGCATTTTGTTACCCTTAAAGCTGTCCTTTTCTGAAACTATGACAAGAATGGAAGTGTTATCTTCTTGAATTTGGGCTGTAAGATTTGTTTTAGCACCTCATGACGTTGTTTAACAGATAGCAATTTCCAGAGGATTGAGTGGAATAGGACTTGCAATTGTCATACCAGCAATTTTATCTCTAGTTGCTGATTCAACTGACGATAGTAATCGTGGTACAGCTTTTGGATGGTTAGTAGTTACAGCAAATTTTGGCTCAATCTTAGGTGGGAGTATGTCTCTGCTGATTGCTGAAACATCATTCATGGGAATCCCTGGCTGGAGAATCTCCTTCCACCTGGTTTGTATTGTAAGTGTTCTTGTTGGTCTTTTAGTCTGTCTCTTCGCCAAAGATCCCCGCTTTCTTGACAGAGATGTCAATGCAAATGATCAACTTCCCCCGGAACCATTTCAAGAACAAGTGAGAGAACTGCTAAAAGAAGCAAAAGCAGTTATCAAAATTCTCTCCTTCCAGATAATTGTTGCACAAGGGGTTTTCGGGTCATTCCTCGGGACATCAATGTCATTTGTCACTTTGTGGTTGGAGCTTGTTGGCTTCTCCCACAAGACAACAGCACTCATCTCGACTTTGTTTAGAGTTTCTCTGTCATTTGGCGCGTTTTTTGGAGGATTCATGGGGGATGTCTGGGCCAAGCGCTTTCCTAATTTTGGTAGGATCATGCTCTCTCAGATAAGCACTGGTTCAGCTATTCCCTTAGCTGCAATTCTGCTGTTATTATTGCCTAATGATCCTTCCACAGCTTTGTTGCATGGTTTAGTCCTGTTTATATTGGGATTTAGCGCATCATGGAGCGGTCCAGCAACAAACAGGTATATCTACTCAGATCCAATATATCATTTGTTCGAACACTTGCATGTTTTTCCAGTTCATTTTCCTCGTTCTCCAATTTTATTCAAACTCATACATTGTATAGATCAATGTAAGAGACCAATCCAGCTTCTGGTCTTTGTGGCCTCGTTAGTCCAGATTGTATAGATCAAACTCATCCCATACCTAGTGTAACGAGGCTGTTTCCAATAGATCCTTAGCTCAAAAAAAAAACATGTATCATTCTATGTTCTTCAGCATTTTTATTTATTCATCTAGTCTTTCAAACAATTACCACTTATTTGTCTTTATACCGCCTTGTTCACTCTTTCCTCTTGCATACGCGCACACAGGCATATGCATGCACTTGAAATGTTTTAAGAAGCACGTGTTAGGTACATTCACAAAACTCAAAATGGTGGGGGGGAAAAAGCAAATTAAAATGACTTAGGCATCATATCCATAGTTAGCAGAAACATCTGACTACTTCATGCATGCTCCACTTGGCTACATAAGATTTTTTGCTTTGATCTTAGAGCTGGTCTTTGATGCTTTGCTCTTTTGACATGTTTGTAGTCCAATTTTTGCTGAGATAGTTCCTGAGAGAGCTCGAACTAGCATTTATGCTCTGGATCGATCTTTTGAGTCCATCTTATCATCGTTTGCTCCTCCGCTGGTTGGTATTTTATCTCAACAAGTTTTTGGTTATAAACCAATCTCTGAGGGATCTTCAAGCTCAGGGGAAATTGAAACAGATAGACAAAATGCTGCCTCACTTGCAAAGGCAATGTTCACTGCAATAGGCATTCCAATGGTCATCTGTTGCTCCATCTATTCCTTCCTATATTGCACATATCCACGAGATAGGGATTGTGCCCGGTTGCAACAGATTGATGAAACGGGAAATTTTCCATCCGAAGAACAACAGCCCTTACTCGAACACGATTAGCACAGGCTTCTTTCAGCAAATTAGTTGAAATGCCTCGACAATATTTTAGACTATATTTTATACATTGAATCTAACAAGCACAAACTCACTTCTTGCTCTGTTGTTTTGTATTATTACAGTAGTGGGGCAGGTACTCATTTGGCTTGAAGTGTTTCAAGTCTTTTTTAAGTCCCTACCTGGAAATATTTACACTTTTATCTTTTTTTGCTGAAAAATATATAAAATAGAATGTTACATTATATGAAGTTCACACTGACAGAAGAAAAATACTCAATACTAATCACACAAGCTTACCACCACATGTTGCGCCCACATTTCAGGACAAGTAACTGTGTTAGTTTCAGGGTTCCAATCGTATCCGGAGCAAGACTGAAGTAGGTCTTTGAAATATTTTAGATCTTTCCTTAATCCTCTATATTTGGTCTTTATGCGGATTTCATCATAACTGTTTTGCTTGTCAGTTTTAGTCCAGAATTCATCGATGATTTCCTTCTGGCATGGACCACCCACTGATTGTAGAATCCATTAAACGCGCATTTCCTCGCGTAGGACTTTGATGAAGACCGTTATGCCCTTGTCCGACCATTTTTCAGCATTTGGACCACGTGGTTTACTCATTGTTTTACGTTTCTACAATACAACAACAATATGATAACAAGCCGCATTCACTATGTTCTTTGATAACATAACATCTGAAAACTTGCCTCACATGAGCACAATGAGATTAATTAAAAGAATATGCGTAATTGCTTCTCTTTTGACTTAAAATCTGCACCAGATCGTTGGTCATTGAGTGTCATTTATTCCCTCATGAGTTGTATCCGGGGGAGTACTTTGGCATCTTCAATAGTCAACAGTTCATTGGGCCTCAACACCTTCTTAGTCATGCCTCCGATGGTTAAGAAGATGATTAAGGTTGCCTTTCTGACTGGACAGCCGTCAGGTTACTATGACTCATGGTCACTATTCGCATTATCCCGCCATTATTTGGTGTGGATGGCGGCAGCACGAGCATACCCAAAGAGTAAAACCCCTTTTGTTGATTATGCCTTGCTAGGTGATGATATCCTAATCACCGATGCAAAGGTGGCTGAGCAGTATAGTAGTTTACTGGACAAACTCGGGGTTAGAATCTGGGTAGCAAAATCGATAATATCCGAGAACAGAACTATAGAGTTTGCTAAGAGATATTGGACCAAGGATATGGAAATAAACTTATCACCAATCTCTCTTAGAGCATTAACTGCTTATCGAACGACCATAGGTCTCTGCCAACTTTCACCAAGATATTCGATTTCAATATTGATGCTTCAAAGGCTGAGAGGAGCATGATTTAGAGTTCGTTCACGTCTAATGTCTACTCAATCTAAACGTTGAGAAGGACTAAAGGTTGTTGCTTGCAAACCACACAAGTCACATCTACTACCTTTGGAATATTGGATTGGAAGAGGGAAACCTCTCAATCCTAATCTGAAGGGGAAGATAGTAGATTTTCTTCGAAAGGAGTTATATCCTCGGGAGATTCGGCTCTTTCTTAAAGGGTTGGTGTTTGATGATAAATGTGAAATACTTGAATTGTTTTACTCAGTCGGGTAAAACAATGATAAAAGTGGATTTCATGGTACCATAGTGTCGCATTATCATCAGAAGTAACGATCAGTCAATTGATGGATGTTTCCATGTGTTCCAAATCTTGGAAAAGAACAAACGAAGATCTTGATTTGATCAAGTTTGGACTAATCTGAAAATGTTACGATATGAGGACAGTGTGAAATCCTTCAACTACACCAAGGTGGTTGTTGGAGCCTGCTACCTCCATTCAATTTGACCGATACTAGGTGGATACTCAGGTACCGACTTCATGATGGCACCAATCGATTTACCATCACCGGTGAAAGGACGTAGGCCATCAGACTATAGGTGCATCTGAGCACATAGTCCCTTATGGTAAAATTCCCAAAAGGGGAGGGTGGCCATAAGAGTAGCTTGTAGTTGGAACAAAAATCCAGAAGGCTTGAACGTATAGCAAGATTAAATAAGAAGTATTGCATACGGGAATGATATATGAGATGAAAGGTTGAAAAAAGAGCTGGAGATGAGTGCTAGCCAATGGTTAAGACTTCAGAAAGCACCATAGCAATTACCAGTAATGCCCCTATCGACCTCAGTCTTGTTTTTTGCTAGCTTGAGTTCATAACTTTACTATTTATCATTAAACATAGAATATCCCGACTTTGCTAGCTAGAACAAAATAGACATATGAGTGATCGACTACGAGAGCTCGACAGATCAGATCGGGAAGAAGAGAAAGAAAGGTCAATCTCCAAAAGGCCTTCGCAGAGATTTTAACTTATGCTTACCCTGTTAACCAGTGGAGGCGCATCCACTGAATTTTCGTCTGAAATTTCAAAATCAACTTGCCAAGCTATGTGTTGTACTCTAATTTTAGGAAAATATAACAAAGTAACCAATGACAAATACGAACATAAAAATGATTTTATTTACATCTGATGTAAATGATTGGTAAGAGTAATACTAACTACAGATTTTATTTACATATGATATAAATGGTTGATAGATAAAAATATATTTATCGACTTATTGATCTTTTTTTTTACAAAAGAAAGTGTTATATTTTAAAATTTTGAAACCATTATCTAAAATACCAAACTATGTTTTTTTTTTTTGAAAATTTCGGATATGAAGTCATGATTTTATATCATGATCTCAAATCACATGTTTAAATACTGATTTAAAATCATGACATGAAATTGCTTTAATTGAATTCGCCTTAATGCTTGAACCTCTTTGTCCCATCTGAGAAAAAAAGCACAGCTTCTCTTGGAATTTGTGCGGTGGTTTCCGGCGAGAGAATGTTGCATGTATTTCTTTTTCAAGTGTTGTTAGGTATATTTCCGATGGTATTGGGCGGCGGAGAGAAGGTGAACGACGAAAAAGAAAAAAAGAAGTTACATTTCACTTATTGATGCGTTTAATTTCAGGTTAAAAAAAAAAATCATTTCACGAGATGTTTATGTTTATTAACAGATTGAAGGTTTGAAAACACATCTAAAGCATCTCAATTTTTTCGAGTTTCATATCTCAATATAAGGTGTGTGAGTGTTTCCGTTTCAAAACACATCCTCAACTATCAATTGTTCCTGTTTCAGGTAGGAAAAGAAACAACTGATAATTGAGGTGTGTTTTGATAAATAATTGGTGATAGTTCAGGTAGAAAACTCGCACATTTAGTAGTTCAAACTCGAAAAATCGAATATTTTAGGTGTGTTTTTGATTATCAACTCTTATTAGTTGACCATTAACTCTTATTATAATATGCACATTTTAGACATGTATATTTTAAGCGTTTAATAGGTAAGAGCCTCAGTTGTCCAAGCTGTATGTAGCTGTCTTATTTTGCCTAACTTTAATCCTTCTACTATAATACTTATATTTTATAGTTTCAATAACTTTTTTTCTCAAGTTCCTCAACACCCTCTACCATCTGTGATTCCCCAACTCGCCGCCGGGAGTTATTAATGGTCATGATGAAGCTCAAGAACTACTTGAGATCAGATACATTGACACTTGTATTGATAAATCTTGCAATTATAATGGAGGTTGCTGATGAAACCCTGTTACCTGGAGTTTACAAAGAAGTTGGCAGGGACTTGCACATTGACCCTGCTGGTCTTGGCTCCCTTAGTCTCTACAGATCCTTAGTCCAATGCCTGTGTTACCCTCTTGCTGCGTTCCTTGCTGCTCGTCATAATCGTGCCAATGTCATTGCTCTTGGTGCTTTTCTTTGGTCCACTGCCACTTTCCTTGTTGCCATCTCCTCTACTTTCACTGAGGTCTCTTGATTCATTCCTCTGTAGATGGTGTTTTCAAATAGAGAAATGAGTAGAACCCCAGTTGACAAGTCATGAAGTTAGTGTTGTTTTTGCGGTTTTCTTGGTTTATTTGTGTTCTGAGGTAAAGGTACGGTCTGCGTACATTCTACCCTCCCCAGACCCCACTTTGTGAGAATACACTGGGTATGTTGTTGTTGGTTTATTTGTGTAGATCCGTGTAGTGGCAGAGACATGATTTTGACCAATATCTATTGTATATACATAATATACAATGTGATTTCCTGGGGAAAGGGGGTCCGGATGAATCCCTTTCTGCCCCTCTAGCTCCGCCCTTGGATCCGTGAACATAAATTAATAGTATTGAATTGAAGAAGTGGGTTAAGTGAAAAAAGAAAATGTGGAATTGCAGAAACGGACTCTGAATTCTTTAGAAATGGAAAGTTTGAGGTTAGTATGGGATTCTATGCTTTTTTATGAGTGGTGTGTGTGCTAAATTGATATCAATTGGATTATAGAAACTATGGTTTTATATTATTAGTCTTGTTCTAAATGTTGTCTCTGGTTTATTAAAAGGAGCTAATGACAACAAGACTGTCGGAATCAAGCCTTTAGGAAGAAAAAAATTCTTGATAAGTAGCCTTTAGGAATTTATCTTTTTAAATATTAGTGATCTTTGTAGAGGTGTTAAGTATCTAAATGCTACCAAGTTAAATTTCAAGTGTGATTAGTTATCATTGAGGAATGGTTTAAAGTATATACTGATCGCTGAATATATACTTCCAGGTGGGTTTTTTGGTGGGGGTTGTGGGTGGTGGGGTGGGGTGGAGAGGGTTGGGTGTGGGGTTGTGGTGTATGTTTCTTCTTGTGTTTTTTTTTTCTGATCTCTCTGTCTCAAGATCCTTTGTTGTTTTCCTCTGTCAACTCTTCATAGGATATATGATGAAAATGATTGCATCTTATCATATATAGTAAGGAGAAACATACACTTTGGGTGTGTTTGGTATGGTTTTTCTATTTTCTCGTGTTTGGTTGGTTAGAAAATTTGAAAAATATTTTCTTTAGGAAAACAAGCTCCTTGAAAATAAGGAAAATGACTTCTCTAATGAAAGTAGTGAAAATAAGTCGCATTATCTCCTTCCTACCCTCACAACCACCACAACCCCACACCCAACCCTCTCCACCTCACCCCACCACCCACAACCCCCACCAAAAAACCCACCTCCACCCCCATCCCCACCCATCCTCATAGTTTTGTTTTAGATATATACAAATGCTTTTAGGATCATATTTTTTACTTGCATATCAAACACAAGAAAATAAGTAAGAAACCATTTGTTTTCCTAGAAAATATTTTCATGGAAAATGTTCTCCATGGGAAAATATTTTCTTCCATAGCAAACACACCCTTCATTTTAAAGTAATTTCAGAAATTGCATTTTGTTGCCCTTAAAGCTGTCATTTGTGAGAGGCATAATACATAAACAGACACTCAATCTTGATCTCAGCCTGCAAATAAGCACTCCAACTTTGAGAGTGCACATCTAGACATTTCAACTTAATCTCAACTGGCAACTAAACACTTCAACTCGTTCCCACTTTGTCTCGTGGACACCCGATGCTGACGTGGCACCTCAGGTGTCTAGATTATCATTTTGTAAGTTGGAGTGTTCAACTAATACAGTGAAGACGAGTTGAGATGTCTAGATGTGCATACTCAGAGTTGGAGTGTTTACTTGCCATCTGGGGCCAAGTTTGAATGTCTGTTTATGTATTAGGCCTTTCTGAAACTGTGACAAGAATGAAAGTGTTATCTTCTTTAATTTGGGCTGTAAGATTTGTTTTAGCACCTCATGATGTTGTTTAACAGATAGCAATTTCCAGAGGATTGAATGGAATAGGACTTGCAATTGTCACACCAGCAATCCTATCTCTAGTTGCTGATTCAACTGATGATAGTAATCGCGGTACAGCTTTTGGATGGTTATCAGTAACAGCATATTTTGGTTCAATCTTAGGTGGGAGTATGTCTGTGCTGATTGCTGAAACAACATTCATGGGAATCCCTGGCTGGAGAATCTCCTTCCACCTGGTTGGTATTATAAGTGTTCTTGTTGGTTTTTTAGTCTGTCTCTTCGCCAAAGATCCCCGCTTTCTTGACAGAGATGTCAATGAAAGAGATCAACCTCTCCCGAAACCATTTCAAGAACAAGTGAGAGAACTGCAAAAAGAAACAAAAGCAGTTATCAAAGTACCCTCCTTCAAGATAATTGTTGCACAAGGGGTTTTCGGGTCATTCCTCAGGGCATCAATGTCATTTGCCACTATGTGGTTGGAGCTTGTTGGCTTCTCCCACAAGACAACAGCACTCATCTCGACTTCGTATAGAGTTTCTCTGGCATTTGGCGCTTTTTTTGGAGGATTCATGGGGGATGTCTGGGCCAAGCGCTTCCCTAATTCTGGTAGGATCATGCTCTCTCAGATAAGCACTGGTTCATCTATTCCCTTAGCTGCAATTCTGCTGCTGCTATTGCCGAATGATCCTTCCACAGCTTTGTTGCATGGTTTATTCCTGGTTATATTGGGATTTAGCGCATCATGGAGCAATCCAGCAACAAACAAGTATATCTACTCTGAACCAATATATCATTTGTTTAGAACACTTGACGTCTTATGTGTTTTGCCTTGATCTTAGAGCTGGTCTTTGATGCTTTGCTCTTTTGACATGTTTGTAGTCCAATATTTGCTGAGATAGTTCCTGAGAGAGCTCGAACTAGCATTTATGCTCTGGATCGATCATTTGAGACCATCTTATCATCGTTTGCGCCTCTGCTGGTTGGTATTTTAGCTCAACAAGTTTTTGGTTATAAGCCAATCCCTGAGGGATCTTCGAGCTCAGGGGAAATTGAAACAGATAGACAAAATGCTGCATCACTTGCCAAGGCAATGTACACTGCAATAGGTATTCCAATGGTCATTTGTTGCTCCATCTATTCCTTGCTGTATTTCACATATCCACGAGATAGGGATCGTGCCCGGTTGCAACAGATTAATGAAACGGGCAATTTTCCATCCGAAGAGCAACAACCCTTACTCGTGCACGATGAGCACAGACTTCTTTCAGCAAATTAGTTGAAATGCCTCAACAAAATTTTAGACTTAAGTTTGATACATTGAATCTAACAAGCACAAACTCACTTCTTGCTCTGTTGTTTGTATTATTACAGTAGTGGGGCAGGTACTCATTTGGCTTGAAATCTCATCCAATAATTCATAGTGTTCAAGTCTTTTAAGTCTGTACTTGGAAATATTTACACCTTTTGTCTTTTTTTTGTTTTTGCTGAAAAACATATAAAATAGAATGTTACATTGTATGAAGTTCACTTTGATTACATAGTGTTGGTGTTTAGGCATTTTAGTATTAAAATTATAATAGAGAAAAGACATCAAAATCACCCTAAACTATACCCGAAAAGTCGAAGACACACTCAAACTATTATGACGACTTATTACACACTTGAACTACTTAAAAGTGAATTTATTTCCACCTTAACGCACATACAACCAGTCACATGATGGAGAGTGTCTTACACTCGTGCCACGTCAGCACCATGTCACTGTCACATCAACTCTTATGTCAAATTTTCAAAAAAAAAAGTTTCATGTCACCTCAATTGTTTCTTCTTCTCTATACACCACCAAACCCATCATTTCTTCCGCCATCATCACCAAACTCACATCTCCACCACCATAGATTGCACCACCCACAATCAAATTTATCATCGAAATCATCCCACAACCAATGCTCACTATAAAAATTATAAACAACCACCATAAATTCAACTAAATTCACCTTCGGAATCACATCGCCACCATTGTCGTCATAAAAATTGTAAAAACTCGTCACAAAATTCAACACCTATACCCAAATCCATCATCGGGATCACATAATCATCACTGCCCCCGTCAAAAATTACAAAGAACCACCATAAATTCAAGACCCATCACTAAACCCACATCAAGATCATACCACCACCAATAGATTTCAATGTTCACAAAAATTAAACCGCCCCACCATCACTATTGAAATTCACAACAATAACTATTACAAAATTTTATTTCACCCTCAAATTTACATTACTAAATCGTTCACCACGATTCACCATTGATGTCACCATCGAAATTCATCACAATCATAATCACAAATTTCAACATCCATCATCAAAATCACACCAGTTTCATTGTCAATTATCAAAAATAAAAGACATATAACCATTAATTTTATCACCCGTCACCAAATATTATCACCATTACAAATTTCGTTCAAGTTCAAGGTGAAAAGTAGTGAAGAATAAGAAGTTGATTAGTGAAAGAAAATGAAATGGTTTTGTTAAGAAAAAAAGAAGGAGAAGAGAAGATTAATAAGGAGAAGAAGAAGAAGGAGAAGAAGAAGAAGAAGAAGAAGAAGAAGAAGAAGAAAAAAAAAAGGAGGAGGAAGAGGAGGAGAAGAAGAAGAACCAGAAGAAAAAGGAGAAGGAGAAGGAGGAGGAGGAGGAGAAGGAGAAGGAAAAGAAGAAGGAGAAGGAGAAGGAGAAGAAGGAGGGGAGAAGGAGAAGGAGAAGAAGATGTGGAAGAAGAAGAAGTGAGTAGGGTTGTCCAGGGAGAATGATTGTATTTTCCACTTTTTTTGTTAATTAACTGTTTTACGCGCTTTTTTCTTTTCATTTTAATTTTTTTGCCACATCAGCTTCTGGAGTGAAAATAAATTCACTTTTCAGTAGTATAGGTTTGTAATAAGTCGTCACAATAATTTGAGTGTGTCTTCGACTTTTAGGGTACAGTTTAGGGTGATTTTGATATCTTTTCCCAATTATAATATTAAAGTGCATTATCTTATTATGTTAGTGGGTATAAATTGGCAAGAATGTAGTCATTTTCTTGGTGTAACTTATGAAATCACTAGTGCCATGAATTATCACTAATTACCTAATAAAGCTTGAATATTGTAATCACCACCGCATGTTCTAACTCACTTAATATCCACTACTTTTTAATTACTAAATGGAAGAAATATCACACCTATATAAAGGGTATTTTCTTCTTTGTGTTGATGGTAGGAGAAATAGTATATTGTGAGATGAAATATGATAAGTGTGAAAAAATATTGTAGTGTGTATTAGTGAAAGAGAGAGTTGAGACAAAGAAAATGTTATAAGTCTTCAATTATATTCACTATACAAAAGAGAATAATTATATGTTGAAGGAAGGTGTTCTTATGGTGGAGCTTTGGACTCTCCAACTAATCTGGAGTTGTTTGAATTGTACGACGTTGTTGGGCTGTTGTATCCTGGTGCGGACAAGTCAAGAATGATATTGCTGGATCGGTATAAATTATGCTTCAGTAGGCTTGAATCTCCTTAAAGAGAGCGAGATATCCGCGCCTCAGCCTGAATATTATTTATTCATTTTTTGTTTATTTTATTTTCAACTATAATTCTTGTAATTTGTCGTATATTACACCAACACATAACATCTGAAAACTTGCCTCACATAAGCACAAACAAAGGTAGTCCGGTGCACTAAAATTCTCGTTATGCGCAAAATTCGAAAAAGAACCAAACCACAAGGGCAGTAACTTTACTAGGTTTTCCAAAGCTCCCCTTCTCACATAAGCACAATGAAATTAATTAAATTTTAGCTTATATTACCCTATTAACCCGTGGAGGCACAACCACTGAATTTTCGTCTGAAATCTCAAAATCAACTTGACAGTGCATTGTACTCTAATTTAAAAAAAAATAAGTAGGAAAACATAACAAAATAACTAGTGACAAATATGAACATAAAAAGATTTTTATTTATATCTGATATAAATAATCGTTAAGAGTAATATCAACTTACAAATTTTATTTACATATAATATAAATGGTTGGTAAATATGATTGATATATAAAATATATCTGTCAACTTATGAATTTTTCTTTTACAAAACATAAATTTATGGATTAAATATTATATTTAAAAAAATTAAAATCATTATTAAAATACCAAATCATATTTTTTTTTGAGAATTTATATATGAAGTCATGATTTTATATCATGATTTCAAAACATATATTTAAATATTAATTACATGTCCAAATAATGATTTAAAATTATCTCAAATCATAAATTTAAATGTTGATTTAAAATTAGGATTGGACATAAATATCAAAAAATCGAATCGAACTGAATTAATTCGATTTTTCGATTTTGGTTTTTCGATTTTTCGATTCGGTTTTGATTCTATTTTTTCTAAAAATTCGGTGTTCGATTCGATTTTCGGTTTTGAGGTTCCCCTTATTTGGTTCTTCGATTTAACTGAATTTTCATTACATAGGTTCCAATTATCTATCTCCAGTGGGTGGTTACTTGATGCTCAATTGTTGTGGTGTTTAATGAGCTGGGGTGGTGCCATGGCAGAGCTGGTGGTGGTGTGAAACAGAGGTATTTTTATCACGACCCGATACTAGGCCCAGATGTAACGGGCATCACAGACTAATGAAGGCCGGAGAAGACCCCCTTAGCATTCATAATAAGCACATTCAATAATAAAGAGTTGCGGAATGGACACAATACTAAAATGTCTGGTTCAACATAAATAAGTCAAAAACCAAACCTTAAGGATCTAATCATACATAATCAACGAAGCCTCTATTCCATAAAGAAAGAAAATCATCTACACCGGGACAAGGCCCCGACGATACCATAAAAATAAAATACTATAAATGTCTGTCATAAAGGTGCCTTTCGAAGAATGGAGGGCTCACCAAAAAGCTGGATCTGTCTGCTTGAATCTAATGCTGAGTAGTGTCGCGGGAAGGTACCTCTGAACCTACATCATACAATGATGTAGCCGCCCAAAAATGGTCAGTACGTGGAATGTAGTGGTACACAAAACAAAGAAAATAGATACAAAATACTTTGTCTGAAAAATTAGTATTTAAAACACTTTCAATACAATAACAGCAAATATCCAAGTAGTTTTCATCAAGAGAAAACAATAAACTTATATCATTTACTTTTGAACTAGATGGTATCACCGACTTCTATTCAACACCACGGGCTATGTGGGTCCGATCAACGCTCGACCAGCTAAGCCCCAACCCATGTTTGCCGTATGAATCAAGATTTCAATATAATGTGACCAGCACAATCATCCTCGTAGAGGAAAAGATAAGGTCGTCCCAAGTTAGGATCAAACAATCCCTATGTCGGCAAAATACAGGTTTCGAGCGTTGAGACGTTTAGCCTCACGCCTTCTCGGTTAACCATCTAATTCTCTTAGAGCTCAAATTATTATCGTTCTGAATATCCTAAAAAAACATCATTCAATAATAACAATTCCGTTAGGGGCATAAATCGTTATTGGTATCATCATACCAAGACTTGCAAGTCATCTTTTTCATATACCATTTAACCGAAAGGTCCATTGTCACATTATCATTGCCAACTTATCACAAATCAAGTATAAAGTAGTTCTTAACAACCGACCAAAACCATTTGAGAAAATTATTAAAATGATTTAGAGTCACGTTATTACTCAAGTATAATAATAAGTCTTTTAAACATGGGTCAAACTACCCCTTAACCATTGGAACGTAAATACAATATTTATATCCATCAAATAGAAATTTTCTCTTTGACCCAGCAAATAACCAACACACTTTAGGATAATTGGGAAAAATATAATTTGTTTTATCTTCTCAAGGTTTAAATCAACATACATTTAAAAGCAAATTTCAAGAAAAGAAACATAATAATGTAATTTCATGTTCTTTCGGAAATTCCATATGAACACACTTGTAACCCTAGTTTGAAATCCATATACATATATAAGGGTTTAGAAAATCATCAATTTAAAGTTTACTTGAGAAGAGATTGTTTTGCGTACCTTTTGACGGAAAGAGCTTCAAAAAGTAATGGAGATTGACCCTTGAAGCTCGAACCCTAAGTGTTCTTGTTTCTTGGAACTTTGGGGAGGAGAGGAGAGAACTTATATTGATAGTTGTGAAATTTGAGCGTATTAGGCTATAGAAAAGGTTAAAAGTCATGGGTTGGGGTTAGGGACAAAGGAAAGGACGAAAACACCCTTTTAAGAACGTGAAAAGGCAAAATAAACGCGAATTTTTTTGCTGGGAAATAGTCTTGGCGCGGGGCACCAATTTCCTTGCTCTGAAGTTTCCTATCTGGCGTGGGGCACCACCATCGCGCCAATTTCATCGCTCTGAAGTTTCATGTCTGGCGTGGGGCGCCATCATCGCGCCAGACTGATAGTTACCTGATAAAATGACCATAACGTTTTACTCTGAACTCGGATTAATGAGTGGTTGGTGGCGTTGGAAAGAAGACTCGAAGACCTTTAATTTGGTGGGTAATAGGCCACCTATTTCTTTATATTCTAGGAGTGATGATCATTTAAAAATGATCCAAGTTAGAAAATTATACGGAAACTTAGTCGGTAGAAAAGCTTTCAACTTATCTTATGCTAGAGGTTCCTTAAGACCTTAAAAGATGACCAAGACGTACGGGGCGTTACATATTCCCCCCCCCCCGGGATCATTCGTCCCTGAATGATGATTAAGGACACTTCTTAGCACGACATATAAATGCGCATGAAACATTAAGGATAACATACAAAGGGATTTGAGACGAGCTTCGGACGTACCTTAATTAACTTTGTCTGAAGAAATGAATAATGAGGGATATCTAGCCTCTATATCCTCCTACGACTCCCAAGTAGCTTCTTCCACTTTCTGATTTTTCCACAACACCTTCACCAAAGCTATTTCTTTGGTCCTCAACTTTCAGACTTGACGCTCCAAAATTTCTATGGGAACTTCTTCATACGACAAGGAATCCTTTACCCCAATGTTCTCTATAGGAACCACAAGCGAATGGTCACCCACACACTTCTTGAGCATGGACACATGTAACACGGGATGAACCGATGCCAAACTCGCGGGTAACTCCAACTCGTAAGCAACATTCCCAATCTTTCTCAAAATCTGATAAGGGCCAATATAACGAGGACAGAGCTTACCCTTTCACCCAAACATCATAACTCCCTTCATAGGAGAGACTTTCAGGAACACCCAATCACTAATATCGAATTTTAACTCTCTCCTTCTAACATCAGCATAGGACTTTTGGCGGCTTTGGGCAGTCTTTAGCCTCTCTCGAATAATCTTAACTTTCTCCATTGCTTGGTGCACAAGGTCTGGCCCCAACAACTTAGCTTGGCTCACCTCATACCATCCAATGGGAGACCTACATCTCCTACCATAAAGAGCCTCGAATGGTGCCATTTGGATACTTGAGTGATAACTATTGTTGTAGGCAAATTCAATGAGAGGTAAGTGGTCCACCCAACTACCTTTGAAATCAATGACGCACGCTCTCAACATGTCTTCTAAGGTCTGAGTAGTGCGCTCTGCTTGCCTATCCATTTGGGGATGGAAAGCGGTACTAAGGTTCACTTGCGTACCCAAACCTTTCTGAAAGGCTCTCCAGAACTGAGAAGTTAATTGCGTACCTCTATCATATATAATGGACACCGGTGCACCATGCAATCTAACAATCTCCTGAATGTATAACCTCGCATAATCTTCTCTCGAATAGGTCATTCTCACAAGCAGGAAATGAGAAGACTTGGTCATTCTATCCACAATGACCCAAATAGAATCATATTGATTATGCGACCACGGGAGACCGGCGATAAAATCCATGTTTATCATCTCCCATTTCCACGTCGGAATAGCTATGTCTTGGGATGTACCACCAGGCCTTAGGTGCTCAACCTTAACTTGCTGACAGGTGGTACACTAAGCAACAAAATCAGCCACCTCTCTCTTCATATTATTCCACCAGTACAACTCTTTCAAATCATGGTACATCTTAGTAGAGCCAGGGTGAACAGTATACTTGGAAGTATGAGACTCGGCCAAGATCCTCTCGCGCAAGCCGTCCACATTCGGCACATACACTCTCCCTTGATACCGCAAGATGCCATCTCCTCCTATTTCGAACGCCATAATCTTTTGTTTCCCCACATCTTTCTTAATTTGCATGAGTATGGGATCATTTGCTTGTTTTTCCTTCACCTCAGCACCCAAGGATGACTTAGCTATCTCGTGCACCATGATTCTACCATCCTCGGAGTCTAACAGCCGAACTCCTAAGTTGGAAAGCCGATGAATATCTTTCACCAACCCCCTATTTTCCTCTTCTACATGAGAAAGGCTCCCCATAGACAACCTGCTAAGAGCATCAGCAACTACGTTAGCCTTACCTGGGTGATAGTGCAAGCTCATGTCGTAGTCCTTCAGCAATTCGAGCCACATCCTTTGCCTGAGATTCAGTTCTTTCTGGGTGAAAACATACTGCAAACTTTTGTGATCAGTGAAGATGTCCACGTGCACTCTATACAAATAATGACACCAAATCTTAAGCGTAAAAAACACCACTGCCAATTCAAGATCATGAGTTGGGTAATTCTTCTCGTGCACCTTCAGTTGTCTGGAGGCATATGCCACAACCTTGCCATGCTGCATAAGTACACACCCAAGTCCCATCCGAGATGCATCATAATAAACCACGAACCCTTCAACGCCCTCAGATAGAGACAAGACAGGAGCAGAAGTCAAAAGATTCTTTAATTTCTCAAAGCTACTTTCACAAACATTGGACCATAAGAACTTAACCTTCTTCTGTGTTAGCTTTGTCAATGAGGCAGCTATAGTATCCCGCCAAACCCAAGAAACTCCTAATATCAGTCGGAGTCGTGGGTCTGGGCCATTTCTTTACTGCCTCAATCTTTTGAGGATCCATTTTAATTCCTTTACTAGACACAATATGGACGAGGAAAGCCACCGAGTCTAGCCAGAATTCACACTTGGAGAACTTGGCATATAATTCATGTTCCTTAAGAGTTTGTATCATAACTCAGAGGTGATTGGCATGCTCCTCCTCACTCCGAGAGTAAACCAGGATGTCATCAATAAACACAATTACAAACATATCCAGAAACTGCTTAAACACCCTGTTCATAAGATCCATGAAGGCTGCAGGAGCATTAGTCAAATCAAAGGACATAACCAAAAACTCAAAATGTCCATACCGGGTTCGAAAAGAAGTCTTGGGAATATCAGCCTCCCTAACCTTCAATTGATGGTAACCCGAATAGAGATCTATTTTGGAGAAACACTTCGCACCTTGAAGCTGGTCAAAGAGGTCATCAATTCTAGGAAGAGGATACTTATTTTTCACTGTGACTTTGTTCGGTTGGCGATAATTAATACACATACGAAGAGACCCATCTTTCTTATGCACGAAGAGAACGGGAGCACCCCAAGGAGAGACACTGGGACGGATGAAACCTTTATCAAGGAGGTCTTTTAATTGGTCCTTTAACTCTTTCAACTCTGCAGGGGTCATTCTATAAGGTGAAATGGAAATGGGTCTAGTGTGCGGTAGAAGGTTTATCCCAAAGTCTACCTCACTATCAGGAGGAATTTTGGGAAGGTCTTCGGGGAATACTTCGGGAAATTCATTAACTATGGACACGGACTGGAGTGGGGGACTTTCAACATTAGAATCCATGACCCGAACCAAATGGTACAAACAACCCTTGGATATCATCTTTTGGGCTCTAAGATAGGAGATAAACTTTCCCTTAGGCGCTACGGGACTACCCTCCCATTCAAGAACTGGTTCGTTAGGAAAGCAAAATTTGACCTTTCTAGTCCTACAGTCCATGTTAGCATAGCAAGAGTGAAGTCAATCCATCCCCAGAATTACATCAAACTCTACCATATCCAATTCTACCAAATTCACCACAGTATCCCTAAGTAAGATAGTAACAATACAATTCTTATAGACCCTTCTAGCAACAATGGAATCACCTACAGGGGTAGAAACTAAGAAAGGTTCAGGAATATTTTCAGGGGGAAAATCAAAATTTACAGCCACGAAAGGAGTCACATAAGATAAGGTGGAGCCAGTATCAAGTAATACATAAATATCACGGGAGAAAAGCCGTAACATACCCGTGACAACATCAGGCGAAGCCTCATATTCCTGGCGAGTAGATAGCCCATAGATACGGTTTCGACCCCCACCTGTACCAGAAGTAGCTCCTTTAGCAGCTGGGGTTGATGAAGTAGGGGCTGAAGCCTTGTTGCCCCCAAAAGTTCTCCTAGCCTGAGGACACTCCTTGTGGATATGGCCAGGCTGTCCACAACCATAACACACGCCCTTACCCATTAAGCACTGACCACGGTGAACTTTGCCACAAGTGGCGCAAGGAGCATAAGATTGAGCTGACTGGGCCACACTGCTCTGAGATTGAGTACCTTGCATCTTTAAACCATGGCTAGGCTGGAATCGCTGATCGCCTGAAAGTTTAGGGGCAGGTGCACTAGCTGATGACAGAGCATGTCCCCAAGACCTCTTTCTGAACCGATGCATGTCCCCTTTACCAGTATGATGACAGTCTGCCTCCTGGTCTACTGGCCTTGTCTTCTTATTTTGGCGTTCTACCGACTCAGCCTGCTTTTTCTTCTCTTCTTCAACTTGTTGTATATACACCACCAATCTGGACAGATCCATATCCTTATTCAACATAGCCATTTTGCATGACAACACCAAGTCATTAGAGATACCATTTGTAAGCTTCCTCATCCGAGCCCTCATATCGGATACCATTTTCAGAGCATAACTAGATAGTTGGTTAAACTTCAGAGCGTACTCCTTGACTGTCATATTACCCTGCTTCAAATTCACAAACTCCTCAGCCTTGGCTTCCCTCAACTCCTGTGGAAAGTTGTGGTCAAGGAAAGCTTCAGAAAAATCTTCCCAAATGGCAGGCTCGGCATCCTCACCCCTCATCTCTTCCCACTCACCATACCACTGATAGGCCACCCCTTTCAGCTGATAGGCTGCCAACTCTACCCCCTCAGTGTCGCTAGTATGCATGAACCTGAATATCTTCTCCATCTCGTCCACAAAATCCTGAGGATCCTCTTCACCATTGGACCCCGTGAAGACTAGTGGATATAGTCACATGAACTGACCCACCCTAGTAGCATCTGAAAATTCGATGTTAGCACCAACACTTCCTGATCGGCGAGACTGAGAGGACACAAGGTGAGCAAGCATCTACATAGTCTGTCTGAACTCAGCATTAGTAACCTCTCCCTGCGAAGGCTGGACCCGAGTAGTACCCTTTCTGGGAGCTCGAGTAGGAACAGTAACGAGATCAGTATCAGGAGCAGTAGTAGGAGTAGTAGCAGGAGGGACTGGTGGGTTCCCAGTAGGAGCGACGGGATCAGCAGTGCAGACGCCATAACAGGTCTGCATCACATGGGTAGGGCGAACCTCCTCAGCAGCTGTCCCTGCGGGGACTGAGGTTCCAGCCATAGTTCCGGATCTGGTGGTCCTTCATGGAGGCATGATCTGAAATGCGGGAAAGTCAAGAGTTAGAAGAATTTTCTTAGACTCAGGCTCTTTAGCACGACCTAGAACATGAAGAAAGGGAAACATTCTTAAATGCCTTGTAGCCTCTCTTTTATAAGTGTGGCGCGCTTCACACCCATAAAATAGACTCTACTCGACACGGCTTCGTAGATACCCTAGGACCATGAACCATGCTCTGATACCAAGTTTGTCACGACCCGAGACTAGGCGCAGATATAACGGGTATCCCAGACCAATGAAGGCCGGAAAAGACCCCGTTAGCATTCATAATAAGCACATTCAATAATAAAGAGTTGCGAAAATGAGCACAATATTAAAATATCTGGTTCAACATAAATAAGTCAAAAACCAAACCTTAAGGATCCAATCATACATAATCTACGAAGCCTCTATTCCATAAAGAAAGGAAATTATCTACACCGGAACAAGGCCCCGGCGATACCATAAAAATAAAATACTATAAATGTCTGTCATAAAGGTGCCTTCCGAAAAATGGAGGGCTCACCAAAAAGCTGGATCTGTCTGCTGGAATCTAATGCTGAGTAGTGTCGCGAGAAGGTACCTCAGAACCTACATCATACAACGATGTAGCCGCCCAAAGATGGTCAGTACGTGGAATGTAGTGGTACACAGAACAGAGAAAATAGATACAAAATACTTTGTCTGAAAAGTTGGCATTTAAAACACTTTCAATACAATAACAGCAAATATCCAAGTAGTTTCCATCAAGAGAAAACAATAAGCTTATATCATTTACTTTTGAACTAGATGGTATCACCGACTTCTATTCAACACCACGGGCTATGTGGGTCCGATCAACGCTCGACCGGCTAAGTCCCAACCCATGTTTGCCGCATGAATCGAGATTTCAGTACAATGTGACCAGCACAATCATCCTCGTAGAGGAAAATATAAGGTCGTCCCAAGTTAGGATCAGACCATCCCTATGTCGACAAAACACAAGTTTCGAGCGTTGAGACGTTTAGCATCATGCCTTCTCGGTTAACCATCTAATTCTCTTAGAGCCCAAATTATTACCATTCTGAATATCTTAAAAAAACATCACTCAATAATAACAATTTTGTTAGGGTCATAAACCGTTATTGGTATCGCCATACCAAGACTTGCAAGTCATCTTTTTCATATACCATTTAATCGGAAGGTCCGTTGTCACATTATCATGCCCAACTTATCACAAATCAAGTATAAAGTAGTTCTTAACAACCAACCAAAACCATTTGAGAAAATCATTAAAATGATTTAGAGTCACGTTATTACTCAAGTATAATAATAAGTCTTTTAAACATGGGTCAAACTACCCCTTAACCATTGGAACGTAAATACAACATTTATATCCATCAAATAAAAATTTCCTCTTTGACCCAGCAAATAACCAACACACTTTAGGATAATTGGGGAAAATATAATTTGTTTTATCTTCTCAAGGTTTAAATCAACATACATTTAAAAGCAGATTTCAAGAAAAGGAACATCATAATGTAATTTCATGTTCTTTCAGAAATTCCATATGAACACACTTGTAACCCTAGTTTGAAATCCATATACATATATAAGGGTTTAGAAAATCATCAAATTAAAGTTTACTTGAGAAGAGATTGTTTTTCGTACCTTTTGACGGAAAGAGCTTCGAAAAGTAATGGAGATTGACCCTTGAAGCTCGAACCCTAAGTGTTCTTGTTTCTTGGAACTTTGGGGAGGAGAGGAGAGAACTTATGTTGATAGTTGTAAAATCTGAGCGTATCAGGCTATAGGAAAGGTTAAAAGTCGTGGGTTGGGGTTAGGGACTAAGGAAAGGATGAAAACACCCTTTTAAGAACGTGAAAAGGCAAAAAAAATGCGATTTTTTTTGCTGTGAAATAGTCTTGGCGCGGGGCGCCATCAGGAGGCCAATTTCCTCGCTCTGAAGTTTCCTATCTGGCGTGGGGCACCACCATCGCGCCAATTTCATCGCTCTGAAGTTTCATGTCTGGCGTGGGGCGCCATCATCGCGCCAGACTGATAGTTGCCTGATAAAATGCCCATAACTTTTTACTCTGAACTCGGATTAACGAGTGGTTGGTGGCGTTGGAAAGAAGACTCAAAGACCTTTAATGTGGTGAGTAATAGGCCACCTAAATCTTTATATTCTAGGAGTGATGATCGTTTGAAAATGACCCAAGTTAGAAAGTTATACGGAAACCTAGTCGGTAGAGAAGCTTTCAACTTATCTTGTGCTAGAGGTTCCTTAAGACCTTAAAAGGCGACCAAGACGTACGGGGCGTTACAATTTTTGATCTGTTTTGAGGTGAAAATGTGATGGTAGAGTGGTAGATATCAACATTCAACAGTGATACGAGGAAGGGTGGTACTCTGGTGAAAACACAAAGGAGAGATGGAGTTTGATGGTGAAAGCGGTGGTGCTCCGTCAACTCCGAATTTGAGCTCTGTAATCTTTTCCCGTGTATGAAATACCCCTCAATCCTCTCTATCCCTTCAATGCTCATGTTTAGTACAGATCCTTCCAAACTCTCCGAATTTGATTAAGCCTATTAAGCAAGTCCAAAATCGAAATAATCAAATTTGATAAACCGAAATTGAACCGAATTAAAATTCGGTTTGATTTTCGGTGCCCCTTTCCCATAATCAAAAACCGAATCGAATAATCGAACACCCACTCTTATTTAAAATCATAAAGCAGAATCGCATATCAGAAATCCAAATACAAGCTAATTGATGACTGTGCATTCAAATTTTTTAAATATTGTAAAATACATTTTTTATTGTACAGCAAAACCACTGTTAAAAACTGGATTTACTAAAATACTCCATGACTACTAGGGTTGTTCATGGTTTAGTTTTTAACCAAACCAAATCGCAAATCGAATCAAACCGATTAAAAAAATTGATATTTGATTTGGTTTTAAATTTTAAAAACTGATACTATTTGGTTTGGTTTTGATTTTACTAAAAAATAATCGAAAAATAACCAAACCAAACCGATAAATTATATATATAAATTTTATAATTATTTATATATTATTCACAAGTAAAATATAAATATTTTGTTACATTTTACTTGTGATTGTATTCTGGATCCTCTAGTTACTCTAAAGTAGTTTAGTTAATATGTATTTTTTTTTTTTAATGGACAAAGTTGGTACTTTTGAAGCTTTGTTTGATTTGTTTATTTAAAATTTCAATTGTGTTGCAACTTGCAAGTTTTCTGACAAGCATTTTTCAGCAATTTGTCTTCTTGGTGATTGCTTTCCCACATAATACATTCACTTGTGGTTTTTATCCTATAGACAGTAGTACTAATACTTATTATTTTAATATTTGGTTTACAAATTCAAGGGAAAAAACGATTGTTTGGAATGCCAAACAAGATAGATTTATTAAAGACATTTGCTTAGTTGGCGTTATTAGAACTTATCTTTTGGCCATTACCATTTTTTAAACTATTATCAATTTATCATTAGCTAGTCATAAATCGAAAAAATCAAACCAAACCAAACCGAACCAAATCGACAAGAACCAAATCGACGATTTTTTTTTTTAATTTGATTTGGTTTTAGAATTTTAAAAATCAATTAAATTGATTTGGTTATGATTTTGACCAATAACCAACCCAAACCGACCCGTGAACACCCACCACTAAATTGAACTGCCGCTGCCGCCGCCACTCCTGTACCTCCATTATTTTCCAACCCCAGCAGATTGATGCTATCAACATTGCAATAGAGAAATCCCCAAATTTATTGCACTGACCAGCAGCAGAGTTTCAACATCCTTTATGTACACAAAGCAATTCCTTCTTCTTCCCGTCTACCATAGTCCATAGCTAGCTTCTCTTGGACTGAAGGGGGGAATAGTTTTACATTGGAATCTGTGTAGTGGTTTACGGCGAGAGAATGTTGTTAGGTATAATTCCGATGGTATTGGCGGCGGAGAGAAAGTGACGACGAAAAGGAAAAAAAATTACATTTCACTTATTGATGCGTTTAATTTCAGGTAAAAATCATTTCACGAGATGTTTATGTTTATTAACAGAATGAAGTTTCAAAAACACATCTAAAGCATCTCGATTTTTCGAGTTTCATAACTCTCAGGTGTGTGAGTTTTCGTTTCAAAATATATCTCTAACTATCAATTGTTCTCGTTTCTTACCTACCTAAACGATGGTAATATTTCAGGTAGGAAAAGAAACAAATGATAGTTGAGGTGTGTCTTGATAAATAGTTGGTAATAGTTCAGTTAGAAAACTCGCCTAGTAGTTCAAACATGAAAATTCGGATCTTTTAGGCATGTTTTTTACTATTAACTCTTATATAATATGCACGTTTAGACATGCATATTTTAAGCGTTTAATAGGTAACAGCCTCAGTTGTCCAAGCTGTATGTATTCGGCCTAACTTAAATCCTAATAATATAATACACTTGTAGTAGCTGTATTATTGGGCCTAACTTTTTTCTGAGTTCCTCAACACCCTCTATCATCTGTGATTCCCCAACTCGCCGCCGGGAGCTATTAATGGTCATGATGAGATCAGATAAATTGACTCTTGTATTGATAAATCTTGCATTCATAATGGATATGGCTGATGACACTCTGTTACCTGGAGTTTACAAAGAAGTTGGCGAGGACTTGCACATTGACCCTGCTGGCCTTGGCTCCATCAGTCTCTATGGATCCTTAGTTAAATGCCTTTGTTACCCTCTTGCTGCATTCCTTGCTGCTCATCATAATCGTGCCAATGTCATTGCTCTTGGTGCTTTCCTTTGGTCCGCGGCCACTTTCCTTGTTGCCATCTCCTCTAACTTCACTGAGGTCTCTGCTTCATTCCTCTATACATGGTGTTTTCAAATAGAGAAATGAGTAGAACCCCAGTTGACTGGTCATCAAGTTAGTGTTGTTTTTGCGGATTTCTTGGTTTATATGTGTAGATCCGTGTAGTGGAAGAGACATGATTTTGACCAATATCTATTGTATATACATAATATACAATGTGATTTCCTGAGGAAAGGGGGTCCGGATGAATCCCTTTCTGCCCCTCTAGCTCCGCCCTTGGATCCGTGAACATAAATTAGTAGTATTGAATTGAAGAAGTGGGTTAAGTGAAAAAAGAAAATGTGGAATTGCAGAAACGGACTCTGAATTCTTTAGAAATGGAAAGTATGAGGTTAGTATGGGATTCTATGCTTTTCTTAAGGGTTATGAGTGGAGTGTGTGCTAACTTGACATCAATTGGATTGTAGAAACTATGGTTTTGTATTATTAGTCTTGTTCTAAATGTTGTCTCTTGTTTATTAAAAGGAGCTAATGACAACAAAACTGTTGGAATCAAGCCTTTAGGAAGAAAAAAATTCTTGATAAGTAGCCTTTAGGAATTCATCTTTTAAATATTAGTGATCTTTGTAGAGGTGTTAAGTATCTAAATGCTACCAAGTTAAATTTCAAGTGTGAACATGTTATATTAGTTATCATTGAGGAATGGTCAAAAGTATATACTGATGGCTTATATATAAGCAGTTCTTGTTGTTGTTGTTTTCCTCTGTCAACTCTTCATAGGATATATGATGAAAATGATTGCACCTTAGCCTGCAAATAAGCACTCCAACTTTGAGAGTGCATATCTAGACATCTCAACTTGGTCTCAACTGCCAACTAAACACTCCAAACGAGTTGAGATGTCTAGATGTGCTTACTCAAAGTTGGAGTGTTTACTTGCCATCTGAGGCCAAGTTTGAATGTCTGTTTATGTATTAGGCCTTTCTGAAACTGTGACAAGAATGAAAGTGTTATCTTCTTTAATTTGGGCTGTAAGATTTGTTTTAGCACCTCATGATGTTGTTTAACAGATAGCAATTTCCAGAGGATTGAATGGAATAGGACTTGCAATTGCCACACCAGCAATCCTATCTCTAGTTGCTGATTCAACTGATAATAGTAACCGCGGTACAGCTTTTGGATGGTTATCAGTAACAGCATATTTTGGCTCAATCTTAGGTGGGAGTATGTCTGTGCTGATTGCTGAAACATCATTCATGGGAATCCCTGGCTGGAGAATCGCCTTCCACCTGGTTGGTATTATAAGTGTTCTCGTTGGTTTTTTAGTCTGTCTCTTCGCCAAAGATCCCCGCTTTCTTGATAGAGATGTCGATGTAAAAGATCAACCTCTCCCGAAACCATTTCAAGAACAAATGAGAGAGCTGCAAAAAGAAACAAAAGCAGTTATAAAAGTACCCTCCTTCCAGATAATTGTTGCACAAGGGGTTTTCGGGTCATTCCTCAGGACATCAATGTCATTTACCACTATGTGGTTGGAGCTTATTGGCTTCTCCCACAACACTACAGCACTCATCTCGACTTTGTTTAGAGTTTCTATGGCATTTGGTGCGTTTTTTGGAGGATTCATGGGGGATGTCTGGGCCAAGCGCTTCCCTAATTCTGGTAGGATCATGCTCTCACAGATAAGCACTGGTTCATCTATTCCCTTAGCTGCAATTCTGCTGCTGCTATTGCCTAATGATCCTTCCACAGCTTTGTTGCATGGTTTATTCTTTTTTATATCGGGATTTTGCGCATCATGGAGCAATCCAGCAACAAACAGGTATATCTACTCTGAACCAATATATCATTTGTTTAGAACACTTGGTAGATTTTCTGTTGGGTTTTTTAAGAGGTGTGAATGGAAAATGAATAGGCGTTTTCCTGGAAAGACACGAGGAGAAACGATGCAGTTTGAATAGCATATTTTCATATAGGTTGTGACTTTTCCGATAAGCTACAATAGCACCTGTTCACACTACCCTTTGTTGGTTATAAATACATGTCCGCTTCCTCAGATTTTTACTTACGAAAATTCTAAATTATTCTACTTCTTTCTGCAATATATCCTGCACTTGAAATGTTTTAAAAAGCACATGTTAGGTACATTCATAAAGTTCAAAATGGTGAAAAAAAGCAAATTAAAATGACTGAATTTTCACATTAAAATGACGTCTTATGTGTTTCACATTGATCTTAGAGCTCGTCTTTGATGCTTTGCTCTTTTGACATGTTTGTAGTCCAATATTTGCTGAGATAGTTCCTGAGAGAGCTCGAACAAGTATTTACGCTCTGGATCGATCTTTTGGAACCATCTTATCATCGTTTGCTCCTCCGCTGGTTGGTATTTTAGCTCAACAAGTTTTTGGTTATAAGCCAATCCCTGAGGGATCTTCAAGCTCGAGGGAAATTGAAAGAGACAGACAAAATGCTGCCTCACTTGCCAAGGCAATGTACACTGCAATAGGCATTCCAATGGTCATCTGTTGCTCCATCTACTCCTTACTGTATTGCACATATCCACGAGATAGGGATCGTGCCCTGTTGCAACAGATAGATGAAACGGGCAATTTTCCATCCGAAGAACAACAGCCCTTACTCGAGCATGATGAGCACAGACTTCTTTCAGCAAATTAGTTGAAATGCGACAAATAGATTATGTTTTATACATTGAATCTAACAAGCACAAACTCACTTCTTGCTCTGTTGTTTGTATTATTACAGTAGTGAGGCAGTTACACATTTGGCTTGAAATCTCATCCAATAATCCAGTCTTTTAAGTCTTAAGTCTGTACTTAGGAAATATTTACACCTGTCTTTTTTTGCTTAAAAATATATAAAATAGAATGTTAGTACATTATATGATTTTTGGTCTGAAATCCCAAAATCAGCTTCACAAGTTATGTGCATAGGTACTCTAATTTCAGGAAAATATAACAAAGTAACTAGTGGCAAATACGAACATAAAAAAGATTCATAGCTACAACTTATTCTTAAATCTAATCAATCAAATCAGAAACACTAAATCACTAATAGTTTGGTTGGGAACAAGTTATCCGGGGATTAACTATTTTGGGATAAGTTATCCCACCATGTATATGGGATAACTTATCCCATCACTATGGTATAAATGATGGGATAAGTTATCCCAAACTTGGCAACCAAACAAGACACCAAAATTTTATCCCAGGACTATTTATTTTTATCCCTCACGCCAAACGAACCCTAATAGATAATAGAGCACTTTCGTAGAAGTAAGTTTGAAACAGTAGAGAATGAACTCGCCTGTTAAAGATGATAGAGCACTTTCGTCTTCTCCTAGTTGTTCAAATGGAGTGGAACATGGCTAGCTTGAGAGTAATCTGGAAGCAAACATAAATTTTGGTGTGGTGATAACATATAAATTAAGGTTAGTTAGAAGTAAATTTAATTGGTAAAGGTTGGTGAGAATAATACTTCCTCCATCTCAATTTACGTGGCATTTTTTGGACTCTCAAAATTCAAACTATACCACATAAATTGGGACAGAATACCAACTTGAATGATTGATAAATATGGTTGGTAGATATAAATTTTTTAAATATTGTAAGTAGTACATCTTTTACTGTAAAACGAAGCCACTGTTAAAAACTGGGATTTACTAAAATACTCCATGACCACAGGCCACAACTGAACTGAATCACCTTCACGCTGCCGCCGCCGCGATTTATGGGTTTCAGCCATTTCACATAATTTTATTATAAGAGTCCAAGAGGAATCGAACCGTGGTGTCTAGACCAGCTTGCACGTGCCTCGATTAATTACACGAATACATGTCACCTCCCACCAGCAAGATACCATGTAACTTTGTCCACAAGGCTAAGACAGATGAGAAGAAATCACCTAGTGTTTTTTTGTATCCGTTGGAATTCGAACCCGAGACTATTCTTAACCCACTTCATTGGCCACTAGGCCAGACTATTGAGTGCACTAGTTGTTTATGTACTTGGCCCTACTTAAATCGTACTATAATAACTTTAGTAGCTAGTATCTATGTAATTGGCCTTACTTAAACGCTACTATAATACTACTTATATGTATAGTTCCAATAACTTTTTCTCGAGTTCCTCATATATATATATTATGTGCATGTTCTAAATGTTTAACATTGACTTCCAAGCAAAAAGAAGAAAGAAAAAAAGCTCTGTTAACAGTCATGATGAAGCTCAAGAACAACTTGAGATCAGATACATTGACACTAGTATTGATAAATCTTGCAATTATAATGGAGGTTGCTGATGAATCTTTGTTACCTGGAGTTTTCAAAGAAGTTGGCAAGGACTTGCACATTGACCCTGCTGGTCTTGGCTCTATCAGTCTCTACAGATCTTTAGTTCAATGCCTTTGTTGCCCTCTTGCCGCATTCCTTGCTGCTCGTCATAATCGTGCAAATGTCATTGCTCTTGGTGCTTTTCTTTGGTCTGGTGCCACTTTCCTTGTTGCCATCTCCTCTACCTTCACTGAGGTCTCTGCTTCATCCCTCTATATGTGGTGTTTTCGAATAGAGAAATGAGTCGAATCCCAGTTGACAGTTCATGAAATTATTGTTGTTTTTGTGGTTTTCTTGGTTTGTTTGTGTAGATTAGTGTAGTGGCAGAGACGGGATTCCCATCAAGCGGTTCAACATCTATTATATATGCATAAAAAGGTTGACCTTGTATTACCGAGTTAAAGGGTGTCGGATGAGTTCCTTTCTGCTCCTCTATCTCCGTCCTTGGATCCGTGAACATAAATTAATAGTATTGAATTGAAGAAGTGGATTCTAAGTGAAAAAGAAAATGTGGAATTGCAGAAACAGACTCTGATTTCTTTAGAAATGGAAAGTTTGAGGTTCTATGGGATTCTATGCTTTTTATTATGGGTGTGCTAACTTGATATCTATTGCATTATAGAAACTTTAGTTTAGTATTGTTTGTCTTGTTCTCAATGTTGTCAGTTGTTTATTATAGGCGCCAAAGACAACAAGACTATTGGAATCAAGCCTTTAGGAAGAAAAAGTATTCTTGATAAGTAGCCTTTAGGAGTTTATCTTTTTCAACATTACTGTAGTTCCTGAGCCGGGGGTCTATCGGAAACAGCCTCTCTATCTCACCTCTGAGGTAGTGGTACGGACTGCGTATACTCTACCTTCCCCAGACCCCACTTTGTGGGACTACACTGTGTATGTTGTTGTTGTTGTAAATATTACTGTAGTTATCTTAGTTGAGGTGTTAAGTATCTAAATGCCACCAAGTTAAATTTCAAGTTTGGACTTGTTATATCAGTTACGTAGTATCATTGAGGAATCGTCTAAAGTACGTACTGATCTCTGAATATATATATAAGCAGTTCTTGTTGTTTTTCCTGAGGTAGTGGTACGGACTGCGTTTCTCTCTGTCTCAAGATCCTTTGTTGTTTTCCTCTCTAGACTCTTCATAGGATATATGATGAAAATGATTGCACCTTAGCATAAATAGTAAGGAGAAACATATAAAGTAATTTCAGATAATTGCATTTTGTTACCCTTAAAGCTGTCCTTTTCTGAAACTATGACAAGAATGAAAGTGTTATATATCTTCCTGAATTTGGGCTGTAAGATTCGTTTTAGCACCTCATGATGTTGTTTAACAGATAGCAATTTCCAGAGGATTGAATGGAATAGGACTTGCAATTGTCACACCAGCAATCCTATCTCTAGTTGCTGATTCAACTGATGATAGTAATCGTGGTACAGCTTTTGGATGGTTAGTAGTAACAGGAAATTTTGGTTCAATCTTTGGTGGGATTATGTCTGTGCTGATTGCTGAAACATCATTCATGGGAATCCCTGGCTGGAGAATCTCCTTCCACCTGGTTGGTATTATAAGTGTTCTTGTTGGTTGTTTAGTCCGTCTCTTTGCCAAAGATCCCCGCTTTCTTGACAGAGATCTCAATGCAAAAGATCAACCTCCCTCGAAACCATTTCAAGAACAAGTGAGAGAACTGCTAAAAGAAACAAAAGCAGTTATCAAAGTACCCTCCTTCCAGATAATTGTTGCACAAGGGGTTTTCGGGTCATTCCTCGGGACATCACTGTCATTTGCCATTATGTGGTTGGAGCTTGTTGGCTTCTCCCACAAGACAACAGCAATCATCTCGACTTTGTTTAGAGTTTCTCTGTCATTTGGCGCGTTTTTTGGAGGATTCATGGGGGATGTCTGGGCCAAACACTTCCCTAATTCTGGTAGGATCATGCTCTCACAGATAAGCACTGGTTCATCTATTCCCTTAGCTGCAATTCTGCTGCTGCTATTGCCTAATGATCCTTCCACAGCTTTGTTGCATGGTTTAGTCTTGTTTATATTGGGATTTTGCGCATCATGGAGCGGTCCAGCAACTAACAGGTATATCTACTCTGAACCAATATATCATTTGTTTCGAACACTAGGCAGATTTTTCCAGTTCGTTTTCCTCGTTCATCTCCAATTTTATTCAAATTATAAACTCATACCTTGTATAGTTAATGTAAGAGACCACTCCAGCTTCTTTTATGCTATGTTCTTCAGCATTTTTATTTATTCCATCTATTCTTTCAAACAATTACCACTTCTTTGTCTTTATACCACCTTGTTCACTCTTTCCTCTTGCATACCACACACAGGCATATGCATGCACTTGAAATGTTTTAAGGAGCACATATTAGGTACATTCATATTCGTAGTCGTAGTATTGCTCCTGTAGTTTCTTGTCCTTCGATTTCTGTTACTATCTGTTGATTCCTTGTACCCGATTATTGTATTGTTTTGTTGTAGTTTTGTTCTGCTATTATTTGTTCTTATACTTTCATTACTTCTTTTTCTGGACTGTTTTTTCTTGAGTTGAGGGTCTATCGGAAACAGCCTCTCTACCTCTGAGGTAGGGTAAGGTCTGCGTGCACTCTGCCATCCCAGACCCCACTTTGTGAAACTACACTGGGTATGTTGTTGTTGTTGTTATGTTAGGTACATTCACAAAGCTCAAAATGGTGAAAAAAGCAAATTAAAATGACTGAATTTTCACATTAAAATGCCTTTTTGTGTTTTTTGCCTTGATCTTAGAGCTGGTCTTTGATGCTTTGCTCTTTCGACATGTTTGTAGTCCAATATTTGCTGAGATAGTTCCTGAGAGAGCTCGAACAAGCATTTATGCTCTGGATCGATCTTTTGAGACCATCTTAGCATCGTTTGCTCCTCCGCTGGTTGGTATTTTAGCTCAACAAGTTTTTGGTTATAAGCCAATCCCTGAGGGATCTTCAAGCTCAGGGGAAATTGAAACAGATAGACAAAATGCTGCCTCACTTGCCAAGGCAATGTACACTGCAATAGGCATTCCAATGGTCATCTGTTGCTCCATCTACTCCTTACTGTATTGCACATATCCACGAGATAGGGATCGTGCCCGGTTGCAGCTGATAGATGAAACGGGCAATTTTCCATCCGAAGAACAACAGCCCTTACTCGAGCACGATGAGCACAGACTTCTTTCAGCAAATTAGTTGAAATCCCCAGCAAAAAAAAAAAGAAAATTTAGACTAATGTTTTATACATGGAACCTAACAAGCACAAACTCACTTATTGCTCTGTTGTTTGTGTTATTACAGTAATGGGGCAGTTACACATTTGGCTGCTCGGCCAAAAATATTACATATATTACGTGTATATTATACATCTGTCGGCTTTTTTTTTTGTCAATCTGTCTAGTTTTATCTTAAGCTAGTTGTTTGTCCAACTAAGAGAAAGTTTAAAGGTTCACTATAATGTAAGAACCAAAACTTGGAATGTTTTTACATCTGTATAATTCTTTTCATGTAAATACTTACTCGCATCGGGTACTACATCAAATCATATAAATTTATTATAGTTATGTGAGTTAATGAGATAAAATCTATATGCAAACACATGTCATGCATCTCAACTGGTTTTTGAAACAGGTGCGAAGCAAGTCCATGCGGAAAGGATAGGAAAAAGCTCTGTACGATACGCGAGTTATTGTAAACATTGAGTGCGGGTAAATTTTTACCACATACATCGTTTTGCTTGTATCACAATTGCAAATGTTCTATTTAGATTTTAAACTACTTAAGACAAATCAAAATACACACAAAAAAAGGGGGGGAAATACATTATTTTAAAAAAGTCAATGATTAGAAAAATGTTCAATAATTAAATAAGTAAAGCTTTAATTATGGGAACGACATTATTAATTTTATGCTGAACTAAAACAATTACACCTATATTAATAATGAATCAAGTAGCCATATGGGGCATGTGTGAGCACACGTTAAGTTGCAACTAGAGACATTTTTAAGTTACTAATTCTCTTTGTCTCAATTTATGTGCTACCTTTCAAATTTCAAAATTCAAATAATTTTTTTTTACCATAATATTTTATATGCCTTTCACGACATGTTATAGTCCTGGATGTCTTTCAGTGATCTTCTAGCCTTAGAAGAAATCGTGTCTCCTATACAATTGAGTCCATTTCTAAAATTTGATGTTGGTTCATTAGATTTAGAACCATATTAAACAACACCTAAAATTCCCATTTAGAGAAGAACAAAACTTTGCCGTGTACAAAATAAATTTTGTAGTTGAATAGAGACGTTTTTTTTCCTCTACGGTAGAAATTGAAGAAAATTTTAAAAATTTTACAAGATCCGCTCATTTTTTCCCTGATAGATGGTCAGAATTTCATCTAGATATTTATTGAAGAAATAATAAAAATTTTATTCAAAGAGAAAGATCTCATACATCTGAATTTTTTTATATATATTATGTTAATGATTCCATCTGCAAAAGTCATGATTGAGAATTATTTGATCGTCCATTTAATATTTCAAAAACTACAAAATAAACAGACTTTTGCTATTGGGCATGTATATAAGCACACAACAATAATTATGTGTTTTGTATTTAAGAATTTATAAACTTTCGTGATTTGATGTGATAGGAGAAGCTATTTTCTTGTATAGCCATTGACCAAGAAAGATGAGATTTACCTAACCTAAACCTAATTACATAAATGTATTAAAACTAACCATTTTTAATATACAATAGGTGTTATTTTCATCCCATAGTATCTCAAAACTTAGTGATTTTTGTGTTAAAAAAGATAATTAAGTGATTTTTTGTGAAAATTAGTTATAATTACATGATCACATATGAAATTTATCTTATTTTAAACCCGTTTAATGAAAATTCTGGCTCCGTTATTACCCATTACCTCACACTCTTTATCCTCCATTTACCTTAATATTTGTCTAGATTAATTATATACAAATACTTTTAGAATAATATTTTTTATTTATATATGAAACATAAAAAAAATCACATAATTTTTTTTAGAAACATTTTTCTTCTTTTTTTCTTTTCTTTTCTCTCTTAAGATCTTGCTTACATCACAATTGGTCCATATACTATGGTACCGTCACGTAAACGCTAAATCTTCACTAATTTTCTTTGCTTCCTTAAAAAGCTAAACAAAAGTAAAGTACTATATTATTTTTTCGTCTCATCTTATGTGATGTTTGAAGGGTTAAATAATTTTTTATTATAATTTTCTCATTTTTTTAAAAAAAATATTTTAAATCATTAACCTTGTTGTTTTGTAATAATTTTCATTTAATTTTTAAATATATAGATTTAGTATTTAAATTTATAATTAAAATTAAATATCTCAAACTCTCGTACTCCGAATACTACTAAAAGATTACTAATTTTTTTATGAAAATTGTTCACTGAAAATTGTTCAATAGCTATTCCCACAGATACTTTAACTGAAACGGTGAGAAAAAAATATTGTCATAGTGAAAAACTTAGGAAGCTTCTCAGTGTTTTAAAGAGAATCTATTTTTCATCATGTGTTTTTCTTAATTCATGAAAAATGAATGAAAAAATTATATTTTATAATTTATATTATAAATTTTTCATTAATTCACAATTAAAAAAAAACCTCTATTTTTAGTACTGAAATTTCTACGTATAAATTGAGACCTAGGGAGTAAAAGAAAAGGACCCCAATAATAAGGAAAAAAACATAGAAAAAAAATCAATTTGAAAACTACCCAAATCTTCTAGGTCCTAGTGTATCCTCATCGTCTAATATTCAACGCTTTTTTGGGAACTAGATTTTGTCCCACATTACATATGCAATGGAGTATTATTTAATTAACTACTCAAATTTCCACAAAGTTTTGGGCAGTGTCTCCCGTTATACATGTCACAAATTTTATCTTAAAAAATTATATTCAATAGTCTTAAAAAATGAATGATTTTAAATAATTTTCTTTTATTTAATGAGTAAATTTTTAAAATTAAAAGTCAAAAATGTTATCATGCTCATGGGTGGGCAAAGGCAGAGGGTGCAAGGTGATTCAATTAAATTCATTTTGTGAAAAAAATATACTTTATTTAAATAAGGTAAAAAGATTTTTTTTTTAATTTATGTATAAGTTATTGATTTTTTTTGGCATATTTTTTTTTTCTTAGAATTTCCTTAAATTGTTTGCTATCAATGAGACAAGTGAGGTCAAAAGCTCAAGAACACCTAATTTCAACTCTTTTCTTGTAAATCACACATTTATCAACAACCCTTCAAAGTTATCAATAAATTACTAATATTTTCTAATTGAGCACATAATAAAATGTCAATATTAGACCTTTTCAACTCAAACTTTGAAAAAAATTATGTGTGTGATTTCAAGTACTCATTACGCACATAAAATTATGATACATCTTTTAATTATACATATCAATCTCATGAATACACGTGTAAAAAAATTTAAAATTTTGAGCTAGATGTGTCTAATAAAAATACGATATCATGTGATCACGTGATCAATCAGACATGCAGTAGTTCAAATATCTAAAATGAAATTTACTACTCTTTTTATCCCAGCTTATATGACATAGTTCGAATTTTGAGAGTCAAACAAGAAATTCTTTGATTGTAATCTATTCGTAGTCCTTTAACTATTTTAAATTTTATGACTTATACTCCCTTTGTCCCAATTTATATGACTCGCTTTCCTTTTTAGTCAGTTCCAAAAAGAATGACACATTTCTATATTTAGTAACAATTGAACTTTAAAATATCTATTTTACCCTTAATGAAATGATTTATAGTCACACAAACATGTAGTACTTATTTTAGACCACAAATTGCAAAAGTCAGTCTTTATTTTTTAAACTCCGTACCAAGTCAAGCTAACTCATATAAATTGAGACGGAGGGAATAATACTTTTAATGTTGTTTCTATATACATAAATTTATTACTAGGATTATTTTTAAAATTTTAAAGATTGTATGTCTGAAAATAAAAAAAAATAGAATTTGATTCACAAAATCCAAACTATGCCACAATAAATAAGGATTGTCAATATATTCTGCCTAATATATTTAGTTAGCTTTAAAACAAAGAAACAAAGCTTATATAGTCAACACCCTCTTAACAGTTTTAAAAGTTAAACTCAATGTATAACCAGAATTAGATTATACATTTTACAAGTCACAACTTTTTGAATACACCAAATCTGTGCCATGGTAGAGTTGATGAAGAAGTTAAGATCATCAGATAAGTTGACTCTAGTATTGGTTAATATTGCTGGTATAATGGAAAAAGCTGATGAAGCTTTGTTACCTGGTGTTTATAAAGAAGTTGGAGAGGACTTGCATATTGATCCTACTGGTCTTGGTTCACTTACACTATACAGATCATTAGTTCAATGTCTTTGTTATCCATTAGCTACATATCTATCTGCTCGTCATAATAGAGCTCATGTTATTGCTCTTGGTGCTTTTCTTTGGTCTGCTGCTACTTTTCTTGTTGCCATCTCATCCACTTTCACTGAGGTTATTTCTGTCTCAATCTCTGTTTTTTTATTTTTGGATTTCGGATTTTAAGTTTATGGATTCTGAGAATTTCGGTCAAAGCTATTGGATTCTGCTGAATCCATAATTGTTAGGCTAAATCAGCTCAATGATACTCTTACGTAGATGTGTCAAATGTGCGGGTTGGACTGAAATTTAAGGGGTAAATTTCCTGAATGGTCACCCATATTTGAAAAATTGCCTTAGAATATCATTTTTGTTTCTTTTAGTACTACAATATCACTCAACTATTTCTATTTTCCTCAAAATATACTTGGCACTAAAAACACCCTTCTCTCTCCTAATCGGATGCCATGTCACGTTAATTTTTCTTTAATAATAATTTTTTTAACTTATTTAAATCAACCCAAAACTTAGAGTTAATTCCTTAAATAGTCACTCAAGTTTTGAAAATTCTCATTAAAAATCACTTTTTATTTTATTTAGGACAATAATATCACTTAACTATCACTATTATACTCAAACAATATTAAACATCTCAAAAGCTTTTTTCTCTCCTAATTAACATGTCATGTCATTAGCCTTTCTTGTTTTAAATAATAGATCTAGTTAACTCATCGAACTCATTTAACTAAAATTATAAGTTTAATTTTTTTAAATTTATTTATTTATTTATTAAGATGGAATTTTCATGCTCAGAAATTAGTAACTTTAAATATGAAAAAGTCTTTTGTCCATCTCTTATATAAAATGTATTATTTTTTACATGTTTTAATCAAATTATTTTACTCCCTTTTTTCTCCGATAAAAATTTTAATGTGAAAAAGTATGTTGTTCTTCTCTTTTGAAAAATAAAAATATATATTTGTATTACTTTTTCTTTGGTTTAAAAGAAAAAATGAACGTTGAATTTGTCCAAATTAATCGACTCCCTTTTTTCTTCAATTAAATTATAAAATTCTAAACATGAAAAAAATCTATTGTCCTATCTCTAAATGATCACTCAAGTTTTGAGAATTTTTTAAAAAATTACTTTTTGTTTTATTTATTACAATAATAAAATAGGAATTAATGAAAAAATTTAAAACTTTAGTGATTTAGGGAATTAACTCTAAGTTTTGGGTTGATTTAATGAGTTTAAAAAATTATTATTAAAAAAAATTATTGTGACATGGCATCCAATTAGGAGAGAATGGTGTTTTTAGTGTCAAGTATATTTTGAGAAAAATAGAGATAGTTGGGTGATATTGTAGTACTAAAAGAAACAAAAGTGATATTTTAAGGCAAATCTCCAAACATGGGTGACCATTCAGGAAATTTACTCAATTTAAGAGGTTAAAATGGGTTGAACTATAATTGGGTTGGGTCATGACCCGCCAAGTTTGACCAGATTTTTGTACAATTATATTATTATCACCCACCCTATTAAATTCTCCCCCTTCCCCCAACCGACCATATTAAATAAAGTTTTAATAAAAATACAAATATCTAGCCAAAGTTATTGAGTTATTAGAACCCCCAAAGTAGAGAACTATAGCTGTCCTAACTCGAGCAGGCCTCAAGTTCAACATCGAGCTGCTTGAATCCACAGTTATTCATATTTTAATGATTTGTAACATGTCTATTTTTAAAAAATTGAGACGGGGGAGGGTAGAGGGTGGGGGGGGGGGGTTGACAGGTGGTGTGGAGGTGGGAAAGAATTTATTTTTAAAAAAAAAAAAAAAAAAAAATGGGGTGGGGTGGGGTGGGTGGGGTGGGGTAAGGTAGGGGTGTGGGGTGGGGGGTGAGTGTTGAAATTTTCCTTCGAAATTATTTTATTTATTTTCAAGGAGCTTGTTTTTTTTAAGAAAATATTAAGCACTAAAGAAGCGGGTTGAAGTGGAGATATAATTAGGCTCAACTCAAGATTATTTTAAATTAAATGAGTTAAGCTCAAATGGGTTGAAAGTTGACTCAATATCAAATTATCATGAACCCAACCCATAAAAATTTGGGCAGGTTATATGTATTTGGGTTCATTTTGACACCCCTACTCTTACGTAGTATGATGTTATATGTTTTAGATCAAAGCTAATTATCCGATTTTAATGGGGTGCTTTGTTGACACACACGACAATAACTTTTATCGTGGCTCTGCCCTTGTCTGTACATTGACGGACAATGGCAGAGCCACAACCTAGGAGTTCAACTGAATCACCTTCATTGAAAAATCCTACTGTTTTTTTTTTTTTTAAAATTGGGCATAGGGGAAGGGAAATGCATCAATATGGTAAAAGTTCAGGTAGCCAACCAACTGAGTTACTAAGATTTTCCAAAAAATCGTACTACTATAAATAGGGTAAAACTAATTTTTTTGTGTGTATATGTTATGATCCTATTGTAAGGTATGAGACTTGAGTCTCACATCGGTTTAATAGGGAGCTTATGTTGCAGTTACATAGCTTTAGGCTCTCCCAACTCAATAGTTAACTTTTGGGGCGTGATTCTTCCCGGATAGTATAAAAAAAAAAAAGTTTGAATCCCCTTTAAAATAAAGAAGTTGTTTTTTGTAGTGGTTAAGGTAGTTCAGAAATTGCGTAGGTCGCAAATCTATCTATCCATTTCTTTGTGGTGTCTTAAATTCTACAGAATGGTCAAAATTAACAATAATCATGATTAACTTCTTCATAAGTTCACCTACTGTTGAATCCAAATTGAGTTGATTGGTCACCTCAACATTATTTTTTTGGTAAAGACAAATAAAAAAATGAGAGGGAAATCAAAGAAATAAGCTGGTATATTTGCAATCTGGCATCGAAAATAACCTCTTTATCCCACAAAGGTATGAGTAAGGTCTGCGTACATCCTACCCTTCCCAGACCTCACTTATAGAATTACATTGGGTATGTTGTTGTTGTATTTGCAGTCTGGCATCGGAAACAACCTCTCTACCCTACAAAGGGGTAGGAGTAAGGTCTGCGTATATCCTACCTTCTCCATACCCCACTTGTGAAAATACACGGGATATGTTGTTGTTGTTGTTGTATTTGCAGTCTAGCCCTTCAAATCAAATATAATGTCTCTTCTCTGCATTTCAGCTGCCACTTAGTAAAGGTCTAAAGTACAAACTGATATTTGAAGATATAAGCAGTTATTGTTTGTTTTGAACTAGCATTTGCTCTCTCAATCTTCTTGCTTCTTGTATTTTTTTTCAACTGCAGGGCTGGAGCTTGAGCATCGTAGCTACGGGTTCAGACGAACTCAGTAGTTCTTGCTTAGACCCTATATTTATATCAGAAAATCCATTAAATATTTAATTGTGAACCCAGTAACTAAGACGGACTATGGTTAGGTGGCAAGTTCATAACCCATAAACTTCAAATCCCGCCTTCTACCTTTGCAGATGATTGTGATCTTCTCTTTTAATTTAATGACATGTGCATTTTGTTACCCTTCTAGTTGTCCTTTTCTGATACATGACAAAGAATAAAAGTGTCATCATTCTTGAATTTGGGCTGTAAGATTTGTTTTAGCACCTCATGATGTTGTTTAACAGCTAGCAATTTCCAGAGGATTGAATGGAATAGGACTTGCAATAGTCATACCAGCAATCCAATCTCTAGTTGCTGATTCAACTCGTGAAAGTAACCGCGGTACTGCTTTCGGATGGTTAGCACTAACATCAGCTTTTGGCTCAATTCTTGGTGGGCTTTTGTCTGTGCTGTTAGCTGAAACATCATTCATGGGGATCCCTGGCTGGAGACTCTCCTTCCATCTGGTTGGTCTTGTAAGTGTTCTTGTTGGTTTTGTGGTCCGTCTCTTTGCCAACGATCCACGATATCTTGGCAGTAAGGCTGACAAAGAAAAAGATCAACTTCAACTAAAACCATTTCAAGAAGAAGTCAGTGAACTGCTAAAAGAAGCACAAGCAGTTATCAAAGTTCCCTCCTTTCAAATACTTATTGCTCAAGGGGTTTCGGGGACGTTCCCTTGGTCAGCATTGTCATTTGCCACAATGTGGTTAGAGCTTATCGGCTTCTCTCACAAGACAACAGCACTTGTCTGGACGTTGTTTAGAGTTGCTGAGTCATTTGGCTCGTTGTTTGGAGGATTCATGGGGGATGTATTGTCTAAGCGTTTGCCTAATTCTGGTAGGATTATACTAGCTCAGATTAGCACTGGATCAGCAATTCCTTTAGCTGCAATTCTGCTTCTGCTATTGCCTAATGATCCTAAAACAGCGATGCTGCACGGTTTAGTCTTGTTCATCATGGGATCAACCATGTCATGGTGTGGTTCAGCAACAAACAAGTATGTCTCCTGATCATTTTTCCTCGTTCATCTCTAATTCTATTACTCCATTCGTTTCAATTTGTTTGTCTGGTTTTGACTTGACACAGAGTTTAAGAAAGAAAAGAAGACTTGTGAATCTTGTGGTCTTAAATTAAAGATATGTACGTAGAACATACCAAAATGTCCTTTAATCTCGTGGTCTTAAACATGCCATGTGGAAAGTTGAAATTGAAGAGTTGCCAAAAAAGGAAAGAGACGTGCTTTTTGAGACAAACTAAAAAAGAAAGTAAGACAAACAAATTGAAACGGAGTGAGTATGCTGTACATGTTGTTAAGTTTACTAAAATATTTAACCCTTGACATGTTTGTAGTCCAATATTTGCTGAGATAGTTCCTGAGAGAGCTCGAACAAGCATTTATGCTCTGGATCGATCTTTTGAGTCCATCTTATCATCGTTTGCTCCTCCACTGGTTGGTATTTTAGCTCAACAAGTTTTCGGTTATAAACCAATCCCACAGGGATCAACAAGCTCACAAGAAATTGAAACGGATAGACAAAATGCTGCATCACTTGCCAAGGCATTGTACACTGCAATAGGCATTCCAATGGTCATTTGTTGCTTCATCTATTCCTTCCTCTATTGCACATATCCACAAGATAGGGATCGTGTCCGGTTGCAGCTGATTGAAGAAACAGGAAATTCTCTACCCGAAGAACGACAGCCCTTACTTGAGAACGATGAAGACAGACTTCTTTCAGCAATTTAAGACTGTCTGGACATAGAATCCAACAAGCACAATCTCACTTCTTGCTATGTTGTTTGGACTTATTGCAGTATGATAGTTTTTAAACAGTATTCTTTCGTTCTCTAAAATATTTGACTTCTACTCAATGATGTAAAATTCCTTTCTGAGTTATATTTGCTTATTATATTCAAATGGAATATGTAGAGATTATGTTAATTTTGTGTAATATACAATATCAACTTGTGCCAAAAACTCTAGTTGACTTCTATATATCTGTCTAATTTTATCTTAAGCTGCTTGCTTATACCAACAAAGAATCAAAATATCTGACACCGACTCTTCTTTTTTTTCTTAGTGATTGGAAAGGAGGGCGCCTGGGTATGTTATAGAAAGGGAAGGCGCCGAAGCCCTATGTGCTATAATGCTGTGCCGCAGGCACCAGCACCGACATAAAGTAATCATTGGTAATGATATTCAATTCTCCTTTAATAAGAGGAATGCTTAGAATAGACTATACCCCTAGACCCGGTATGGAAAGGGAGTAAGGTAATTCATCATCAACCAAGGCAGGAAATTCTTTTTTTCTCCCATGCTTTCTGTTGGTCTACGAGCTAATCTTTTACTAGAGGGAAAGCTAGCGAAAAGCATAGAGCGTATACTAACTTAGAGAAAGTTTTAAGGTTCATTATAGTGTAAGCACCAAATTAGGGATGAACTTTTCATTCCAAGGCAAAATGCAAGTTTTTATGTGCTGAATATCATAGCATATGCACATGCTAAACTAGTGCTAAAACACAAAGATTCAAAATCAACATAACTTTACGGAAATGAAACAGATTGTCTGCGTAAAAATCAGAAAGAATATATAGAATTAGAATCGGTTTTTTAGCATTTAACCACTTACCAAAACATTGTCTTGACTAGCACTTCTCTGGCTAAGATTATATCACCACGAATCGAACAGACTTGAATGATCACAGCATTCCAAATCCAAGAAAATAATGTAGTCTTTGAAATCAAAAGAGAAAACAAAAGGAAAGTAACAGAATGGAACATAAATTTCAAGTAGAGTTGTTGAAAGCACAACGCTTGATTTCCTCAATCAACGCGATGAGATGTGAATGAGAGGAACCCCCTTCTTCAGTGGCATTCTTCAGTGTCTCCGCCATCAACTTAACATTTGCTCGGATTTTCCTACTTTCCTCCGAATCACACATCAAACGTTTGACAGCCAACTCTATTTTCTCTCTCGATACCACAGGACTTGACACTATAAACCCCGAGTTCCACACATCTGCTCCTACTCTGATCGCAAGCCCGAGCTGCTCCAAAAGGTTAGCATTGTGAAATTGCTCCGAGAACAAGGGCCATGTAATCAACGGTACACCTAGAGTTAGACCTTCGAGTATAGAGTTCCAACCACAATGAGTCATGAACCCTCCGATTGCCCAATGTTTCAAAATTAAAACTTGTGGTGCCCACCCTTTGATAATAAAACACTTGCCATTCTTGATCAACATTTCCTTATTGTTGTCATCATCATGCTGATCTTGTTGATCTTTAACTACCAAAATAAACGGGCAATTTGCTGCTTTCAAAGCTAATGTGACCTCGTTATGTTGATCATTTGAAAATCTTGTACTGCTCCCAAAACAAACGAAGAGTACAGTGTTAGGTTCTTGATCTTCAAGCCAATTCAAACAATCATCACAGTCTTTCCAATTGGAGTTGAGAATCTCTTTTGAACTTCTTACATCTTCTAATTTGTTGATAAATAGAGAGAGGGGACCGACGTGCCAACCCTTTTTCCCTCTAAAATTTTCATACAACTCAGCATAGCCAGGTTCGAGCTCGGAGCAAGTGTTATGAATGATGCCATAGCTACGAAGATCAGCATCTACAACTGACTTTACCATCTTCCCATAATAAGTCTCCCCTTTAAAAAAATCTTCAATCTCGGAGCGTTTCATTTTGATCTCGTGAAGCAACCCGGGGATTGAGAATCTCTCGTAATCCGAATCCACCTTGTCATGAGGTGTGTACTGCGTCAGACAATGCCTGACGCACTGACAGAAGAAGTTGGTTGGCTGAAACGAGAACCTCGGGATGTGCAACTCTTCAGCCAGATCAACGGTCCAATGGAAGAGCATGTCTGAGACAATGCACTGAGGATCCAGCTGGCGAATCATCTGCTCCAGAGGTTTCCGGAGCAGATTGATTACGCCATAGTGAACTTTGCCAGCTACTTCTAAAGTAGGGGCAGAGACAACATTTTCAATTCCCTCAGGTAAGTTCAACTCACCTGAGGGAAACTTAAGTGTCTGGACGCAGATACTGCGTCCTGACACCAGACAGTCCTTGTCGACCAAGGACTGAAAAGTGAGGGCGTTACGCGGAGTAGTGATGATGGTGACACTGAGTCCGTGGAAGGCGAAGAGTCGAGCGATTTGTACCATTGCAGTTATATGGCTCATCATGCTGTATGGAAGGAACACAACATGTGGTGCCATTGCTGTTCAAAGCACTAGAAGTACAGAAGAAGGCTAAACAAAGTGCATTCGATTGAAACTCACAATTTATTAGAGACATACATATGTTTGTTTGATAAAATATTATGCTCAGATTAAAAAAATCTGATTAAAAAAACATGTGAAGTTGATAAAATATTAGTAGTATAAATCTGATGAAAGATTCATCTGATAAAAGATAAATAAGCATGTGAACTTGCTAAGCCATTTGTCTTGAAGTTTTCCCTGTTTTGTCTCTTTCTATCAGTAGTACTATATCCAGAGATAATAACACACTTATATTGAGTTCTAGGAAGGATGGAGTATATGCAGCTTTATGCTTATACTGTGAAGGTAGAAAGGTTGTTTTTGGTAGATTCTCGGTTCAAATAAAATATACTAATAAAATCAAGTATAAAAAGGAAAATGAGATAGTGAAGCAGCCATACTGAGCATAACGGAGAAAAGAACAATGGTAAACACAATACAATAACCAAAGCAAAGTAATTGTAGGTGTTAATTAACTAAGTTGCTCGGGCTCTGCAAAAATGTTGCAGCACCATATCGGATCCTTCAAAAAGATATTCCCCCCAACAAAAAGAGTGACAACAATTGCCTACAGACAGAGGGCAAAAACAGATAGTTAATTTAACAAAAAGAGTGGATCCGATATAGAATCGGGGAAATTGAACCCGACGTGAATCGAACACGCAACCTTCTGATCTGGAGTCAGACGCGCTACCATTGCGCCACGGATCCTCGGTGTTATTTGATATGAAAGTAATTATTCAAATACACTGAGAATATTTTATCAAGATTTTTTATATTTTTTTTTATATATAATTCAACTTCCTCTGATATAACATTTTAACATTCTAGTCATATGTAAGGATTCAAAATTCTACTTTTTTGAGAGTCTTTGTTTTGGTAAAAATTTATCGGTATTTGGTGTTTATATCAAGTTAATAAATGCATAATATGTGTTGGTGCTATCTAAGCAAGTAGATATACCCTTATTAGAAACATATGAGGTTAAACATAAGAGAACAATTAACTAAATTCATTTATAATGTGAAATCACGAGATTTTGAATTAAAAAAAGAAGAAGATACTTTTCATTTTTAGAAGGAAAGAAGAAGGTTAATTTTTATTTTATGTATTATTCAAAATTGACTAATTTTATCCTCGTTAGACTTTTAGTCTAATTTTACCTCCGTTGTCATTAAAAAGTTTCATTTTGTCTTTGACCCATTATAGAGGTTAGGCTTTCTTTTTTGGAAAAATTACCTAATTTATCAAATATTCATGTTTAATTACATTTTATATCAATAATTTAGTTCAATTAAATTTTACAGCAGATGGTTTAAAATTATTGGCACACTCAATTGTATTTGTATGCCGAAATTCCACAAAATATACAGTATAAATTTGTATTTATATGCCGGAATTTTACAGATTTATATTTGTATGCCGGGATTACTCTAACAAATTTGTATTTGTATGCCGAGATTTACAGATTCATATTTATATGCTTATATTTATATGTCAAAATTATACAATTGGTATAAAAAGTGTTTGTACGGATTGTAATTACGCAAAGTTTGGTATGAAGTGATACATTTCTAAATTAAGAAATTGCAAATAACAAAAGAAGGAACAAAAAAGAAGGGAAAAAAAGATAGAAAGGTAGACACACAAATTGAAAATCAAGGCAACCAATACTATAAAGTAAAAACATTCATTGAATTGTTCAAGATAGCACCTAAATCTATTAGAAAGACCTCAAAGGAATTAGATTCCCAAGCAACCTTCCTTTTCAAATTCAACACAATCCAAGGCTTAAGCAGACTCACAAATCTCTCGAAGAGTATTTAATATGCAATATCAATGTAATCTACATAGATAAATAAGAAAAACTACTACTTATACCTAGATAAAGAAAGAAAGAACTAGCTATTACAATTATACTCTTAATGAAGTAAAAGTCTTGTTTGATTGACTTCCTTTGGTTAAATTCATGAGAATTAATGAAATGGTCATTTGCATGTTTAGTCCATTTTTTCACTAACCTGGTCATCTTGTGTCTCTTTCTTCTTTTCATCTCCTCAAGCTATCATCAATACGTGAGACCCCCGAGAAGGCTCCATAATGCACTCAAGTGCATCTCTTTTCATGAACAAGCTTTGTAATATTTGGAGCTCACGTGCTTGACTTCTTGTAAAAAGGCCTTGAGGCAATAGTTGGTGTTTTTGAAAGTTTTTTTTTTCCTAATTGAGATTAAGACGTTTGAATCTAAATAAATATTCAAGTATTAAAATTTAAATATCTGAATTTGAATCACGTTTGAATAACAAAATATTATTTAAAATCTACGTACTTAGTAATTAAAATCAATTGTTTTATCAAGATTTGAATATATAAAATTTGTCTTTATTAAAATGGTATTTTTTTTAAGATATACTAAAAAAAATGAATGTCATATAAATTGAAACAGATAAAGCAGTTACAAATATAGGAGTAAATTTAGATCTTCCTTCTCAAAGAATTTAAATACGTAGAATTCACCTAATTTATCTTGAAATTATGTTAATAACAAAACAAACGTGAGATAATTTGCTAACGATAAGATTATACTTACATTAAACAAAAAAAAAAGATAAAGGGTGTGTTCGATACGAAGAAAAATATTTTCCGAAAAATATTTTCTTATTTTCTCATGTTTGTTTGGCTTAAAATTTTTGGAAAACATTTTCCCCAGGAAAACAAGTTCCTTCAAAATAAGGAAAATGACTTCCTTAATCAAAGTAGGGAAAACAGGTTCAATTTTTATACCACCCCGACCACCACTTCCTGCTAGCCTCCCCCCCCCCCCCCCCCCCCCCCCCCCTCCGAAAAAAAAAAAAAATTTAAAATTTGTTTTCTTAAAAAATTTTCATTTTTTTTTTCTTACCCTACCTCCACCCCGTACACGACCCCCCTACCAGCCCCCCAATCCCCACCCCCATCCCCACCCCAAAAATTTTTTAAAATTTTTTAAATTTATTTTTTAAAGAATTCAAAAAAAAATTCTTACCCCACCTCTACCCTCTACCCCCCACCCCATCCCCACCCCCACCCCTTACCCACCACACGCAACCCTCCCCCCCACCATACCTTCCCCCACCAACCTCCTTAAAAAAATTTAAAATTTTTAATTTTTTTTTTAAAAAAAAGTTAATTTTTTTTATTACCCTACCTCCACCTCCTACCCCGACCCCCCCAACGCCAACCCCTACCCACCAACCCCCTCCTACCCCACCCCACCCAAAAAAAAATTTAAAATTTATTTTTTTAAAAAAAATCTTACACTACCTCCACTCCCTACCCCGACCCCCACCTCACCCCCTACCCGCCACCCCCACCCTCCCACCACACCTCCCACCACACCTCCCACCAACCACGAACCACCACCACCCCTCCAAAAAAAAAATTAAATTATCCAACCCCTTTATCATATTCGTTCTCATTATTTTGTGTTGAATATATATAAATACTTTTAGAAAAAAAATTCTATTTGCGTATCGAACACAAGAAAATAAGTAACAAACAACTTGTTTTCCTAGAAAATATTTTCCTCCGTACCGATCGCACCCAAAATTGAGCTACGTATTTCGATTAGTTGATGATCAATTTTTAAATTTTTCTTTTTGCCTTTAAAGATATAGTATTCACTTTTAGAAATTCCACTTTACATGGGTTCACAATCCACGTGTCAAAATTCTACGCTCATGCAAAAGGGCCCCACAAAATTAAAAAACAAAAAATCTAAAACATATAAGCATTGAAATGCAAAAACTTCTGCAAAAACATTTTAAAAAAAAAACTCAATAAAATTTTATTCAGAATTCCAAACGTACCGACTCACCGAGTTGTTTCTCTAACTCGGTGGCGTAAAAAAACACAACAATGGAGAAATTCACACCTGCACGGAATTCGAGAACATGCACGGCGAATCTGCTGACGTGGTCGTCGGACGTTCCGCCGCCGTCGTCGTCTCGTTCTCGTCATGTATGTTTTAGTCATTTTCCTTCGCCGGCGAGTTGTTGAGGGTTATTTTTGTCTTTTTCATTTTATTTTATTTTTCATTTGCAGCCTTCTCAGGGAATGGGTAAGGTGCTGTTTGGAGGGGAGATTACTGATGAAGAAGCTGAAAGCTTGTACAAAAGGTGACCGAAAAGAAGGAAAAAAGAAAGCTTTTTTTGAATTGTTTAGGATTTTGAAAAAGGTAAAAAATGCCCTTAACCAATGTAAAATTTAATAAAAACGCCCTCCGTTAATAGTTTGGTCTAAAAATATTTTTGCCGTTAATAGTTTGGCTCAAAAATATGTCTTCCGTTAATAGTTTGATCCAAAAATGTTTTTTCTATTAATAGTTTGGCTAGAAAATGCTCCATTTTTTGACCAAATTATTGACGGAGGGCATTTTGTTCAATTTCACATAGTTTAAAGACATGTTTTACCATTTTTCGTTTAATATTTGGTTTTTGAACGAAATGAGCCTGAAAATAAATAAATGAATGAATGAATAAAAAGAGGTATTATATCGCATATGCTAACTAATTTGGAATTGAAGCATAATAGATTTTTTTAAAAAAATTATTAATTGATATTTCATTATTATTTGATTCTTCTATGGATCTTCTTTCTTCCTGTATTGCATGTTAACTTAGTATGTTCTATTGCAATGCTACATTGTTCATTTCAAACTCCAGAATTTTGCCTGAAAACTTATATTTTCTCCTCTTTCATATAGAAGTAATGCATTCAGTTTTGTTTTTTCTTTCCCCCAATTTTGTTCTAGTATTCAATAAAGTTGATTTTTTTTTGTTATTCCCTGTTTCTTTTCCTAGTAAAGTTGATCGACGTTTTGGTTTAAATGTGCGATGGAGAGGAGGTGTTATTCTCCGTTGCTTTTCCTTTTCATTGATCAGGATGTGCATGCCTCTCTATGGTCTTTGGTTCGATTGAATGCTTTTGTTTTTTTTATCTGTCCCAACATTTGTTGTATTTGTTATCAATCTGACTTTTTTGTTTGTAAATGTAGATTTGATGCTGCTGATCGTTGATAGATTTTGTAACATTTATTTTCTTAACTGATCAACCATTTTATATCTTAGGATGCCTTCTCATTAGGAGCATTGTTGATCATGCTGGGCAACAGAAGTATCTTCCATGTAGTAGTAATTGATGTAATTTTTTATTACACGAGGGAGGGGATTACAAGGTGGGAATCGAACCCACACCAACAAGGTGAAAGTTCAGGTAGCCAGCCAACCAACTGAGCTACTAAGATCCCCCGAAATTGATGTAATTAGGATGCTATTTTGTGGTTGTTTGGTGTTAGAAATTGCAGCCATAAGGATCATATCAAGTTAATTAGCTCTTTATTGTACGGGTTTGTCTTTGGACTTTGGAGGAAAATTTTGTGGATATAATGATGAAGGAGGAGGATTGCGGTAGGTTGATGACTAGCTTAAAGATAGTCGTAATATCATTATAATGATAACATACATCCAAGTTAAATGAATGCCTAGTCTAAGTACTTCCAAAGTTGAGACTTAACTTTGTGGTAATTGTTTTCTCACACGACTTGCGACTAGTGGAACCAAAATCCTGCAGGGTCATCAGGATTATGTTTCCATCTTGTAACTCGTGTTTGTAGACAAAGAAGTTCCTATTGTTTGGAAAGAAAATGAAAAACCAAGTAACTGACAGTGGCTCTGAATTATGTACTCTTATTCTAGCACTTATCCCCGTTGAAACTTGCCATCTTCAGGAAACCTTCTTCAGGGTATAAACTGAAGGAGATGAGTGGCAGCAATATATTTTCTGCTGGTGGTGAAGATGTTGCATCAAAATCTGGAACTGTTAATGGTAATGCTAACATCAGGACATCTGTGCGGATAGTTCAGGTACTAGTTTCCTCTTATTTAAGAAAACTTATTACCGCACCGGACTAGGTTAGTAGGTAGTTGAGCATTGTCGAGTCCCCTTATCAGTATTGCTATTATTACTCTCATACTATCGTATTCTTCGATTTTAGTATTACTTGTTGTTTTCATTGCTTCAGTTATCGTATTATTTGTTCTTGCTACTTGTTCTTTTCTTAATTGTTTTCCGCATGACTTCTTAGTTACTGTATTTGCTTTACATACTTGTTTTTTGTTATGCCTTACTTGAGCCAAGGATCTATCGGAAACAGTCTCTCTACATTCATAAGGTAGGGGTAAGGCTGCATACATACCACCCTCCCCAGACCCCACTTGTGGGATTACACAGGGTATGTTGTTGTTGTTGTATTACCGCACCGGATTAGCAGTACGAGCAGGCTACATAATTAGGAAATCAGTGAATATCAATTTGATCAAATTTTACAATGCCATTGTAGCAAGGTGCAAATGGAAAAAGCCAGATTTCGTTTAGTACTGAAGAGAAGATCTCCCAGAAGACGCCTATTACTCTAACAGAAGTGGAAAAGCAGGACGAGCTGAATGGAAACGAAGAAAGCAAGATAGATAGTCTTTCATTTAGTACTGAAGAAAAGATCTCCGAGAAGACGCCTATCACTCTAACGGAAGTGGAAAAGCAGCACGAGCTGAGTGGAAACCAAGAAAACAAGATAGGTAGCAAGGTGAAGAAGCAGTTATCGGATGCAAAGAGCAAGGAACTTAGTGGAAGTAACATCTTTGGACCTCCCGTAGAAGTTCCTCCAAGATCATTGACTGTTGCACGGTCATTGGAGCCCAAAGAAAGCAGAGACATGGGTGAACCTGCACTACGAACTGTGCGCACATCTGTCAAGGTTTCTAATGTAAGTTGCCTATCGAGACTTGTTTCTGTTTCAAATTCTAGTCAGTCTAAAGATTGATTTCAACTTTTATAAGTATCTCAAATGCTGTTTTGTGTTGTGGATTTAACGTTCAAAGTTGGCATTGACTCTTCTTATTTTCCTTGTGTTTTGGCATTTTATCTACTATATGGATCGATCTCATTTCTCTTGTGAATTTTGCAGCCTGCTGGTGGTCAAAGCAGTATCTTGTTTGGTGGCGAACCTGTTGTGAAGCCAGTAAAGAAAATACATAACCAGAAGGTGGCGGAGTTGAATGGCAATGGCATTTTCAAGGGAGACCCAGTCACTCCTCCTGGATCTTCAGAAAAGTCACTGAGCAGGTCTAAGCTGAGAGAAATGAGTGGTAGCGGTATATTCTCCGATGGTAAAGCTGAATCCAGCAGAGTTTGCTATGGTGGCGTACGCAAACCACCAGGTGGAGAGAGCAGCATCAGATTATTTTAAGTAAATCACATCAAACTGTGCGGTACCTATGTTAACGTGTAAATGCAAACACTTCGGCTGCTTCTGAACTCTGACTAGTGAGGCCTTCTCCTACTCAAAATGTGGTTTAGGAATGAGCATTGTAAATTTTCAAGTGCCAATCATGTCATATAAACAATATTAACACCCTAATTTGATTCAAGATACAGGACTATTATCCTACTAAGAGTACTTTTCTGGATAGTGCTCATTATATTTGTTTGACTGGTATTAACAGAGGTGGATCCACGTTAACTTCGGAAAAAAGTATGTATGTATACAAGAGCCGATTTGGTGCACTGCTCCAATGCCCGTCTTAGTCCCTCTGTGCAAGCAAAAAAGTGCATATAAAATGCACAGGTAGCTTCGTAGCGAGTTTCGAACTGGGAACCTCAATTTGTAAACTGAGGTTCTGGACTATTAAACCACACAGTGAGCTGTATTAATTTTTCTCGTTTAATTTATATTTATCCGGTACATTTGGTTTCATGTGTGTTTAACAACGTTTTCTGACGAAGCAGTGTTGGTCTCGCTTGACACCACTTCGACTAACATGCATCCGCCTCTGGTGGTGCCCCCATCATCTTCAAATCCCGGGTCCGCTCTGGATGGGTGTTGTAGTACCTTTTCTATGTGCATCTATACCATAGTTTGGCCCTGTAGGGGCTGATCAGTTGATCTATGTCTCTCATATCCTGGTAGAAAATTGTATTGATCCTTCCCACGGGGATAAACATGTTTTTTGCTACTATTTTCAAGACTGGCCTGGAAATTTATCTAAGGAAAGAGGTGCGGCTTTGATATGCGCTACTTGAGCAGATGGGTCTTTCGGAAACAGTTTATCTACCTCCACGAGGTAGGGAGTAAGGTCTGCGTACACGCTACCCTCCTCAGGCCCTATATATGGAAGTGTAATATGTTGTTGTTGTTGTAAAGAGGTGCGACTTTGAGAGAAATCAAAAAATGTCTTAGATTATGTTATTTTCTGATTAGTAACAGCAAATGAGCAACAACCAGTTTGAGTTACTGTGTTGTCTTGCAAATATTCAGCACTAAAATAACTGGTAGCGTTAATTCCAGAAAATAGACAAGATTAAAATGAATTCGTACGTTCGGAAGGTGCAAGTAGCACACAAAGTATAAAATGAGAGAAGGTCGCTTGATATCGTCAATTGTCAGATGTTTGGAATTAAGGCATTGTTGTTATTGTTTTTAGTCACAAAAGAGATTCATGTAAAGGTGAAAAGGACCAATTGGGACTATTAAGTCTATGTAAAACAAGAAACTAAATCTATATGGGACACAGTGCCACACATCCTTGAAGTAAACTCAAAACTGCAGAATTTTAGGAAACACTTCTCATATCCTACAACATACACTTGTGTCATTCAAAGATTTCCATGCCCAATTAAGGCCAAAAGCATTCTTTCATAATCTCCTGAAGAGTCATCAGAAATTGCACTCTCCAGAGTCACACTGTTCCTCTTGTAGTACTTTTCTTTGATGAGCTCCATATCGACTTCAGCTCGAGTGGCAACAACTCTAGTAAGCGACTCTTCGTCTGTGCCAAACCCCTTCATAGACAAACGAAGAACTTTCTCGAAGTACTTCTCGGGTTCTGTCAAACACTTTATTGCTGATCTGAGTAAGGTCAAGTATTGATCCTTAGGATTGGCTCTCAAATCCTGCATATGCCCAACGACTGATCAGATAAAATTCATAACAGTGATATCCTTTTATTCATAGAGACAATGGTCAAAAACACATCTGAACTATCATTTTTTCGCGAGTTTCACACCCTAACTATCAGTTGTTCCTTTTTACTTACATGAACTATCACTATATATTTTTTAAAACACACCTAAATTATCAGTTGTTCCGTTTCCTTACCTGAACGATGGTGATAGTTCAGGTAGGAAAATGGAACAACTGATAGTTGGAGCGTAAAACTCGCAAAAAAGCGATAGCTCAGTTGTGTTTTTGACCATTAACTAGTTCAAAAACAGGTAGTTGCATAGGGGTTCTTCTTCAAATGCAGACATGAACCTTGTATAGAACTTCAAATAAGGATTTACAAATTGACCCTTTTTTGGACAATGGATGTAAAAGTTACAAGACTTAGAAGGCGCGTTCCCGCAGGATTCAGGGAAGGGCTGTCCGGAGACAGCCTACCCTGACGCAAGCATCAGTGGATGATTCCATGGCTCGAACCTATGACTTGTAGGTCACACGGAGACAACTTTACTGTTGCTCCCTCCAGAAAAAAACTTACAAAGACTTGAGTAAACAAATTTCACAATGAGTTTCTTAACTGGTGTTTTGAATTCTACCTTGTTGATGGCATTGCCAAATTTATCATTGTACTGATTAAATGTTGCATTGAGCTGTGTTTTACTCCGAAACGAAAGAATTCTGATGAGCTCCTCATCACTGTAAGCCTTATCAGAGATCTTCTCATGTAGTATCTTTGCTTCATCACTTGCCAATTCCATGTTCACCTCTTCTCCCTCATATCTTAATGCAGTTACAAGAGAAATCAAAAGCTGTTTGGGGATTAGCTTACCAAGAAAAGTCAGCTCAAGAATTTGTATAATGTAAACTACATTAGTTTCTCTGAGTTTTAAGAAACAAGAAAACATCATTTAGATCGACAGGAGAAATCAAAATGATACTCGTATCCAAAGGCGAAAAGCACAAAAAAACTCTAAGGTCTGTTGGGGGTTTTAAGCGCAAATAAAGTATGGCTTCAATGAAGAAAGACGCAAATGGAGAAAATATACAAATATGTATGTGTAGTCGAGGACTAATAATTATAATTTATAAGTATGAATAAATAATATAAGAACAAAGACATATCAATTGTTTAGTGTCGCCTCTTCAGGATTATGCTCACTGGCAAGGAAAAGTACGTTCTTAGAGCCTTGATGAAGACACTAAAGCACCCACTAACGAGCTGTGAAACACTCTAACATGTTTTGCGCATTGCTTTAGGGCTTAAGCGCGCTTTTAACTTAACCGCTCATACTTATGCATTATAAGGGTGACAATTAGGTGTAATAGATTATGTGATAAAAAGTTTTATGCTTCAAATAATTTATGAAAGTAAACAAGATTGATACAACAAAGAACTTAGACTAACTAAATTGACAAAGAAGCAAAATCATGATTTACTAGTTATGGCAGCCAAGGACAGAACACGAAGAAGAAGGCAGGTGGCGGAAATGCAGAAGATAAGAGCAAAGATTCTCGAAGCATAGCAGAGCATGTTATTGACTCAACGACACATATGTTTTATGAAGGTGGCTTGCTTATTCTCAGACACTAGTAGTTAGACGGAAATCTCTTGACTTTGCTTATGCCCTTATTCATGTAATTAAGCATATGAAAGTACCTTACGAGAATCCCCAGTCGAGTGATCAGCAACATCTTCCTCAAGCGATTTCTTGTAACAAAATTGGTAGTTCTGCCTCACCTTAAAGAGATCAACGGAAGACCTGGCACAAGCAATTTCCATGATAATGCAGTTGCTACCAGGCAGACGTTTGATAGCCTCGTTAGCCAAGCATGCATCGCGCTCAGCTGGACCCATAGTCCACAAATGCACTACACGCTGTAACGCCATTTTGATTGCATTATAAACATACAGAAGCAGGATTGGAGACGAGGGGATTCAAAATATGCCAAAAGAATGTCACATCTAGAAGCCGAACCCATAAACTGTAGAAGCTTTTCTTGTGTAAATGAGATTCAACAACCAATATGCATACATAAAAAAGATTTCCATCTATGCACAATACTACTCCCTCCGTTCCAGTCTATGTGACACACTTTCTATTTTAGTCCGGTCGTTAAAGAATGATAATTAACTTAACACTTCCAATTTTAACCTTAATAAGAACCTTTTATAACCATACAAATCTTATGACATGTTTAAGGAGACAAATTTCAAAAGTTCTATAGTCATACAAATATTACCAGTTGATCGAATAAGAAAGTCAACTTTCAGGATTCAAGATTAGGTAAGTGTTCAGTGTACTGCAAGTGCTCGAGAATGAGTTCACGCTCTATGACATCTGTTTAGACGACAAGTTTCAAAAGTCTTCAATTTTTTTCTAAAACTCCATTTACATTCAAACTATTCACATAAATTGGAATATATGGACGAGTATAATTTTCTGGCGAAGGGAATTCAACTGACCACCCTTGGACCAAGGCGGCTCCGCCTTAGCTTTGGTTTATTTGGCAATGAAATATGTTTGTCCTAATGTTATTGAATATTCAATAAAATTCTATAACACTTACTTATCAGAAGGAGAAAGAAACTGAAACGAACCTGAAAGTCACCTGATATTTCTCCATCCAAGTCCTGGAGAAGATCTTTTTGATAAGTTGCTTCATAAGTTTCTCGGATTAACTTGCGTTGTGCTGCATTTCTATGACCCAAGATCTGAATAATACACGCTTCATCTGTTCCCCATCCTGCAATTTTTTATTAACATACCACACAATCAAAGGCGGATCATGCATGTTGCGCCATGGATTCAACGTGTTCAACTGAATCCAATACTTTTTGACAAAAAGCACGGAGATATATATATGTGAGCAATTACTAAATCTTCAAAAAATGTGAAATCTTGCAACTCGTAATTTCAAAAAAGCAATGAGTTCATTCGTAATAATTTCTAGAACTTTGGTCCAAACTCTGTATTTGTATTTAAAAAATTCATTAAGTATGTATAAGTGTATTAGATTTAGAACTCAGTTATTAACATTTGAGGTCGTTGTTCTAGAATGACAAATTCATAAAATTCAAATCTTAAATCTGTCTCTATGGTTATGCAACTATTATTAAATTTTGTAACATTTTTCTACTCCTTTTTATAATACTGAATTTATTAGAACAAGTTCACATCTGAATGCATGGAAGTGTAAAATCATCCACATTTTTAATATTGGATAGAAAATCAAATCATAATTAAATTATTACTGATCAGTGATTACTGAAACAACACAAATTATTCATACAAGTGTAAAATGGATGCATGCATGGATAATTTACATAATTGGATTAACCATTAGAATACAATTCACTACACACACAAAAAAAAACAGGAATTAGCGACAGACAAATTCTGTTAGTTAAACAACAAAAACTCATCGCTAATCCTATTTAACGACAGATTAGTATAAATCATCAAAAATATTATGTTAGCTATGACCTATTTAGGTAGATTAACGACGAATTTCATAGCTAATTCCTATGGATCTGTATATATATGTATATATATATATATATATATATATATATATATATATATATGATGATGAAACTGGTAAAAGGTAAAAGAGAGAGACCTACAAAAGCTTTCCTGAGTAGCTGAGAATCCTCATCTGCTGAAGGAACCAATTCTGGAATTTTTAGACTTGCCATTTTCTCCTTTTTAATTTCTTCTTCTCACAAAATTATTATATGTTGTGAATATATGTATTTGTGCTTTATGATCTGTGATTTGTTTGTTACTCATCCTTGTAGTATGTATTATTGAATCCGATATAACAGGAAAGACTATTCAGACAGTGTACACTTATCTTATATTTTTATGATCTGTGATAAGGCCTCATTTATATTAAATAATTAAGACCGTTTGTTTTCTTAATATTTGAATGTATAAAATTTATCTTTATTTAAAAATTAATAAATATAAAATTTAACAAAATAGTAATAATATTATATTAATAAAATATTTTAAAAAAATTATATGGCAGTTGGGAGTGGTGATGGCTAACAGTGGTAGTTGGTGGTGGCAACTGATAATTATGGTGGATGGTAGTAATATAATTAATGGTGTTGGTTGGCGATACATAGTGGTGATTGATGGTGGTGATTGATTGTAGTTGCGGTGATGATAATTGTAAATGATGGCTAGTGGTGGTGGTGGCTGCTGGTTGTAGTGGTTGACAGTCGTGGTTGTTGTGGGTGATAATAGTTGATAATGGTGGACGGCGACAATAATTGATAATGAGTGATGGCAACAACAATAGCCGGTGAATGGATAAAAGTAGTGAACTATCAGCTTGGTAGAAACTTTTATATATACATTTTAGTGTTATTAAAACTTTGTTATAACTTAATCATTCAAATTTCTTCAGATTCATTAATCAATTGTAACATTAAAAAAAACACTTAATGATAATAATTTAAATTTAAAAAATAAACAGACTTAATGATTGAAATCTAAATAATTAAGATTAAAAAAATTCATTAAGTAGAGACAAATGAGGGCGGTAAAAATTTACCCATACTGGGTGTTTACACTCAATGAAGTTAAGTTAATCATATGATCTTATTTTAATTAAATAAATAAAAAAGCAATAAATATTAATTAACCTAAAAGGGAGTAAAATTATAGTAGCTAATTAACGGAGAAAAGACTTAAAGTCAATTAAAACCTCTTTTTTTCTTTAATTTCAGCACGTCTTCTTCTTTCTCTAATTTTATGCGCGTCTTCTTTTTGCCGTGACTTAATTCTCAAGTTCTACCTCATTTATTCTTTATTTTTTTTCGTAAATTTCAAGTAGAACGCACATAATCAATAGTTTAGATTCAAAGGCAAAGACATAAATGAACGAACATATAATCTATCTAAGTTGAGTTTATTTTGTTAATGATATAACGAAAAAATTAATGCAAAGTGTTCTTACCAAGAGCTCAAAATAAAGTATATTATGAGAATCAAATTTTGCGTATAAGCATAATTATATGAAGTTCTCATCTATTAATCTTTATATTTGTTGCATTAAGAATAAATACATATTGTAGAAGAAATTTTTTGAAAAAATTGGTCAGTAATCACGTTACATATTGTTAATTTAATTTAATATTATTTTATATATTTAAGATATGTGTAAATACATAAGTAATAGTTAACTATGGTTAAATATTGATAATTATAGTCAAAGAAAATGATACATGTCATTTGTTTATTGATTGGGTGTAAACACCCGGTGCGGATAAGTTTTTACCTGCCTTAGCCTCAAATCTCAATCTAATCGATTATATGAATCATTACTATATATTTTACACATTTATAAATATTTGGACTTTATCTTATTTCGAGATCGATTATATGAATCCTTACTAGGACTGAATACAATGCGAGAGATAAAATTCTCCTAAGAAAGTAGAGAAAAACAAAAACAAAAAAAAATGCAGTGGAGTTAACAAAATATATCTTATTTCGAGATTGATTATCTTATTTTGAGATTGATTCTATGAATCCTTACTAGGACTGAATACATCGCGAGAGAGAAAATTCTCGAAAAGTAGAGAAAAACCAAAAAAAGATGTGGAGTTAACAAAATATAATATACGACTCCGCTGGGGATCGAACCCAGAATCTCTGGTTTCGTAGACCAGCGCCTTATCCATTGGGCCACGGAGTCCTTCTTGTTGTAAGGGATGCAACTTAATAATAATAAAGACATTTTTGAGTGAGAAGAAAAGTGTTTTCCAATATCTTCTAATATTTGATTGGTCAAAATATTTTTAATAGGAAAAAGAATTCTTTTCTTTCTTAAAATTCTTTTTTCATTCACCTACCTGTCATAATTAGAATTTACAAAATAGGAAGTTATTCGCAGAAAATCAATTACTTAGTATATAGCAAAGCATGTTTAAAAAACAATTAAAAGTTTTGAACCAGAAAAGAAGCAAAAGAGGCCTCATTGAATTGAAATACTTTTAGTTATCAATAATAGTTTCATCTGGACATTAAATTCTAAAGTAGAATAATATTTACTCATGAAAGTACGAGTAAATATGGCTCAGCTCGTATTTACCTAACTCATTTATCACTCAACCCACCTTTTACCCTTATGAAATATGAAAAGATTGAATTATTATCTATTTTATGTTAACCTGGTTTCAATCCACTAATCACAAGTTTTATAAACGAACTTGGTACCCCTTTTTAATGATTAGGGAGATTTAGGCTTAAAAATTTTACACCATAGTCTCAAAGTCTTGAAATTTTTTCAAGATAGTATTCATCCCTAATGTCTTAAAATATTTACATCCCAATCCCAAAGTCTTGACAAAATACAAAATAGTCAATTTATATAGATACTATTCTTACCCAAATTAGAAACAAAAATCAATTCAATTCAGTTATTATTATCTCTGGCTCTCAGAAATTTTGAGAAACAACTTCAATTAATTTTTTCATTGTTCTGAAAGCTCGACCATTTCACCAATGTTTGTAGACTATCCTCTATATTGATACATTTGACATATCTCTAATTTAAGATTATAAGATTCAATTTTTTTTTGTACTTTCTTAAACTCTGTGTAAGTCAAAACTAGACAAACAAATTGAAACGGAGAGAGTATAGTTCATAACTCAAATTAGTTAAAATACAACAATAACATACCCAGTGAAATTTCACAAATAGAGTCTGTGGAAGGTAGATTGTACGCAGATCTTACCACTACCTCGTGGAGGTAGAGAGACTGTTTTTGGAAAACTCTCGCCTCAACGGTAGAGATCCAAGTGCAAAGCAAGAAAATAACAATGAATTAAGCAAACATAGCACTATTAAGGGATGCAGTGCAAATCGTACAAGAAAGGAACAAGAACAACAGCAAAAGAGTGTGATAACTGAAACACAATAAACAACAGATGATGATAGATATCAAAAACAAGAATTACAAAAATACGCCTAGTACAACGACAAACACCAGCAAGTCTAAACCCTTGAAAAGCTAGACAACACTCCACCGTCTACTAACTTTCTACCCTAATATGCGTCCTTCTCACTCTCCTATCTAAGGTCATGTCCTCGGTAATCTGAAGATGCGTTATGTCCTGCCTAATCGCCTCTCTTCAATACTTCTTCGGCCTACCTCTATCTCTTGACGTACTCACTATATCCAACCTCTCGCACCTCCTTACTAGGGCGTCTGCGCATTTACTCTTCACATGTCCAAATTAAACCATCTCAAATTACTTAAATAATTTTTTAAATTGATATACTAAGTGGGCGTTTGGCCATAAGAAATTTTTACTTTTTTGCGGAAAACTATTTCACTTTATTCAAAAATTGTTGTTTGGCCATAAAAATTTCAAATACAACTTGAAGTTGTATTTGAAAAAGTGAAAACAGCCCAATACCTATTTTCACTTTTACTTTTTTTCACTTTTTAATTATTTTTTTTTGAGAAAAATCCTAATTTTTTTTTATTTTCATAAAATAACCTCACTTAAATTATATTTTATTTTTAAATCATAATTTATATTTTTTTAGAAAATATATTTAAATACTAGATAATTATTGTAAAAACTACGGCGAAACACAATTTTAATTCCAACTTCAATTTTGAAAATTTTAAAAAAGTAATTTATATTTTTATTTTCATGAACTAACGAGGCCTAAAGTAATTTTTATTTTCCACGTCCTTTCATAGACTTGTATAGTCACATCGCACATGCTAAATTGCTAATTAATCGGTTAAAGACAAATTTGACCATTGCTTTTCTATATCAGCCTAATTCTAGCCACTATCCCTACCGTTGCAGCTAGCACTTTTGACCCATATAACTTTTTCTCCTTTTTCTTTCTTATTGGAAGATTGGAGAAGTAATACTTATCTAGAAAAATAATATATTAGTTTTAAAAAAGACTTTGTAATGAGTTGGAGCTCATTTTAAAATCAAGAAAAGGTATTGTAAGATTCATAATTGGATACTAGTCGGTGAAATTGGTGAATCGCGCGAGCTAATTAAATGTGTGGAGTAGAGGGTTCATAGAATCCCCTTTGATTAATCTAATTGTTTCTTTGTTTCGGTAGTGATTCACTTACTAAAGGGACAGATCTGCACGTCTTATTTTACTACTAAAACAGGTGGTAGACTCTATCGTTAGATAAGGGAAGAAGAGGCCTAAGCACGATAGATATTGTACACAAGCTCACTTAAAAATAAAAAAAAAATTAATTTAAGATTCATAATATGATATATAGTAGTATATTATATCATTAATTAAATACTAGTATATGTACTCGCGCGATGCGTGATCAATTTTTATAAAAAAAGTAATCATATAAATTTTAATTATGTTTATTTTTAGCCCATTAATTTTACTACTTTAAAAAATATCTATTGTCATTTTGCTTTTTTATGAAATGTACTACAAAAAAAATATTATGAAACTAAAGATTATCTAAAGCATTATGCTTCAAAGGACTTTTATAATAATTGCTCTTTGATATAATTAAGTTATAACTCAAAAGATAAAATTAAAAGTCATGTTGAAATTAATTCACTTGCCTTAAAGAGTTGCTTGACAAATGGCAATTAGCAACCAACACAAATTGTTGAAATAGGCAATTTTCAACTATTTATAGTAAATATCATATGCAAAAGAGGACTTGTATATAAGTTTCCTAATTATGGATTATCCTAGTATTTCTAAATTAATCAAAAATTACAATAACAATTCGATTACACAAACCTATTGATAGAAGCTATCTTAATTTTTGTTTCTTGTTTTTTTATATGATTATCACCTAAGTTAATTATGAATGATAGGGTGCATTGTTTCTTCCGAATGAGAACTCTTTGTTGTCTATCCTTTTTGCTGGATGGATTAATCAGTAAAAGTGTAGCAAGAGTGTCTGGATATCATTATTACAAAAAAAAAGAAGTAAAAGTTAAATAGCAACTCAACTATTTATTAATGCTTAATGAATTAAGTTATAATTTATGCTCAAATAATTATTGATCTTTACTGCAATTCAAATAGTTAACTTAAAAATTTACATACTAATTTTTTACAAAAAAGATCACTTAGTTCTTGTACGTGCAACATTTTGCAGGGGAAAAAAGTGTCAACTTATGTATAATTGATATACAAAAATTAGTCATACCTAAAGTGACTTCTGTTTTTGCTCTAATTCTAAGAGTCGAAAGTTCTTTTTCATTATTTCTCATTGCGGCTTCAACATATGCAATGATAATAATCAACAGTTACTAAAAAAAGAATTCACATAGAATGTTGTCAACCCATTTAACTTGTGTGTAGTGATCTAATTATGTTTTGCTTTTGAGGTTACGAGTGGTCTAATTTAAAATCAAGGATTATATATTTTGTTTTGGAAATATGAACTACTAACTTTTCAATAGCAACATGAATCTGATTCAGATCCCCTTATAAAGAAAAAATATTCGTTAATACAAATTTATGAAAAAATTGATAAAAGTGTATGTGAACAAAAAGAACACTTAAATGAGTTTATTTAATAATATTATCTGTAATTGACATGAGATAAATGAAAAAACTTATAATATAGATACAATGATAAATTTTGAATGATTTCACTACTATACGCATTGTGATATTGTATTTGGCATAAAAGGGAGGAGGTACGAAAAACAACATCTTTGAACTTTTAATTGAGTTATTTGGAATCAAATTTCTAATAAATGTGAATGTGAATATTAGAAGTAAATATTTAAATATAACCTGTTGAAATAACGAATAATACATGTGATTTAATTATAGCTTCGCCTTTGTATGATGTTTCGATTGCTAACTGATAGTAAATTGAAGATTTTAATTATAAATATTATTGAGTAACATTCATGGAGCAACCTTTCTAGGGATTAATCTAATAAAAAAAGAGCAAATTAAATCAAACAAACAATGATATGCAACAAACCTAGTTACATACCTCTTTGATTTTTTCTTTGTCCTACCATTCAAGAAAATGACACTAATATACTACTACAAATTCTGAAAGAATTGCAGTTAGTGCAAGCATACAAACATAATTGGTTAATTTACATAGTTAATAACAAATAGGATATTGGATCAAACCATTCTCATTGCACTCTCCACATTTGATGAAATTCTTTTCATCCTTAGACATTATTTTTCAACTTCCATTGCAGTTCATACACATCACAAATCAAATTTTCATGCAATTATTACACGCTGCAGCCACCCTCGAGATTCCGTTGAGTAAAATTATCAATTTTTCCTCATCCTACAATATCAAAATTTCATCAACTCACATGCATGATATAACATAGCCCAATGAAACTTTGAAACTTATGGTTTAAAAAGTACAACTCACTCTTTTATGATGTTGATCTTCAAGGTATGGTAAGTCCAAGCATAATGATAATATAATAAAATAATATAATAATTACCTTGATTTTAACGTTATATGGATAAGTTGTTGAAGATCCTGCACGAACAAAAAAAAGAAACAAATCAAAGAAGAGAAAAAATACAAAAAGAGTCTTTGTTAAAACAAAACAAACAACATGCTAAGGTTCTTTAGCTTCCTATTTTACATCAAAGAAAAAGAGCCAAAATTGAAGAGAAAACATGGCAGGATGATCTGAGATTAAAATTTTTGAAGAACATTGGGTGTTTGATTTTCCTTCTTAATTTTTGAGTTTTGAACTAATGTATAATTTCTAGTGAATTGATAAGTATAGATTGGTGATTTCTACTTTTGTTGCAATAACGCAAGTTACAACTGCTTTCAAGATTTTAAACGTGTTAAAATATTGAACCTGATTTTTAATTTATTTTTTTTGCTATAAAAAAAGAGTAAATGTGGAAAGTTAGTTTAAATATTTAAGGCATAAGAAATTTGATAACTTTTCACAAAAAAAAGAGTCATAAACGTGTATCTGTATTTTTTGGCTATAAAGAAGGAGTAATTGTAAAATATTTGTTTAAATATTTAGTATAAAAAACCTGATAACTTTCCTAAGTAAAGAGTCCTAAGCGTGGTTGTATCTGGATTATTTCTTTCTTTCTTTTTTCTTTTGTAAAGGAGGGTGGTTAATGATTGGAATTAAGAAATGAGAACTTTTAGGAAGGCAGTTTTAAAATAGTTGAAAAATAGCACTACTCCACTTATCCACTATGTGGAGAATTATTTTATTGCTTCATTCAATTATAATTTTTTTTACCATCTCTTTTTTACCATCTCGTTCACTGTAATTAACCCCATAATTTATATTTAATTTAAAAAAATATTATATTTCAACTTAAACTAAATTAAATAAAATTATACATAACATAGCATTTTGTTTATTTTGTGGAAATTTTGAAAGTTCATATTTTTTGGATATTTTAGTTATGCTATAGAATTTTATATTTAAAAAGGTTTAGAAAAATTATCTAATAACTTCCAAAAGAAAAAAGAGTGTAGAATTTCCTTGGATTAGTTTTACTTATTTAAAGAAAAAAAATCAAACATTAAATATATTAATGCATGTCATCATCACACGCTGTTACTTGGCAACATTCTAGATTGACTATCCTCCTTTTAATTAGATATAGAAAATTGTAATAACTAATTTTTACTATAGGTTAGAAGGTATTTAGAAGTTTTACTCTTTTAAATATATTTGAATTTGAATTGAATGTAATATTTATTTTTTAAATAAAATTAAAAGGGTAGAAACTGTAGAAGTTTCTAAAGCTCATTTTTTTTGGGACTCGTAAGAGTAAAGATTGAATATATAATTTTTTTAAAAAATCTTAAAATTATTTTTAATAGTAAACGCATTAAACAAAATAAAGTAAATCTAATACTAACTACCTTTTTAACGTAGATTTTTTAATATACTATTATTTGGGACTTTTACTATATATGAAGTTACGTTTTTTTAAATTTTCTTATAAAGAAAAGTGTACAAAGTGTAGAAATTATTCAATTTTTATTTAATTTACGTTTATTTAAAAAAAATTAAGTTAAAGAAAATATTCTAAAAAATACATTATTTTAATTATTTTAAAATCTGTAAATAAATAAATGAATTACTAACTAACTATTAACTAACTTAACTAAAATGTCCTAAAATCTTACACCTGTCAAAATCCTAAGCAACCACTTGTCAAGATCCTAGGCATTTTTTTCTTCTTTTAAGTATATATAGATAGATATATAGATAATATAAATTTAATTTCAAGATATTTTATCTTATCCGCATATTAAACAATCCCTCAACAGTAATATATATGTCATTGGACACTCATGGCACTAATTGGTGCAGTATATTGTTGGACAACAACGTGATTGATCCTAATAAGAGCAAATTACACACGCTAGAGAAAAAAACAATATGATCAACGTTCAACATGCAAAAAAATATTGATTGAGATGCTAAATTACTGTGAAGACAAGATAATAAACAAAAGGTACTCTTTTCTGTTTTAATTTATGTGATAATTTTAAAATTTTGAGATTCAACTAAAAAAAAATTTATCGATTTTTTTCCGATTAAAATTAAACTGGTGCAGTTGCAGCTTACCGAGGACATGATCTTAAATATGAAGGTGTAGATGGCACAAATTAGAGTAGAGTGTTAGTAGGTAGGGCTGCATCTTGCTTGTAGGTAGGAGCGCAATGTCTGGTTGCCCTTATTAGTAGTTGTAGGATTACTCTTATAGTTTCTGGTTCTTAGGTTTCTGATGCTATTTAGTGTTTCGAGTAGTTAGATTGTAGTATTATTTTGTTGTAATATAGTTATGCGATTATCTGTTATTTTTCGTTTAATGTCTATATCTCTTGTACTTTCATTTTGTCTTTTTCTGGTCATTTTTGGTCTTGAGCCGAGGGTTTATCGGAAACAACCTCTTTACTTCACCTCTGAGGTAAAGATATGGTCTGCGTACATTCTACTCTCCCCCAGACTCCACTTTGTTGGAATACACTGAATATGTTGTTGTTGTTGTTTGTTGACTCTAAAAAATCAAATTGTGGCACGTAAATTGAGACACGGAATGATAGTATTGGTGTTATACTGTTATTATTACTAAAAGGAAAAAAATAAATTTAAATCCAAAAATTAAACGTATCTTTTCAAATCCAATTGGAAGATATTCCTTCCTTAGGCAAACAGAACTCTTTAACCAAAAGCACAGTCAATTTCAGAGTCTATGTTCAACGAAAACGACGTCGTAGAAAGAACTCACTTCGACGCCATAGCCAGAACAGCAGATAAAGCTTTACGCAAAGCCTTCACCATTTCGATAACAAGCAATTTTCGAAGGATCCGATTGAAACAGACCCGATTCGTCCACACATTTTCGGGTCGACCCGTTATGGCTGCTGCCGTATCCAATAAAGCGAACTCCGAGAACCAGACGACGGCGAAAACGAGCGGAAAAGTGTGGTTTTATTCCCTGCTTCTCACCCTACAGTACGGTGCTCAGCCGCTCATATCCAAGCGCTTTGTCAGGTTCCAATTATACTCCTTTCAGTTTAAATTTTTATCTAATTTTCACTTTTTTTTTTCGTAGAATGCAATTTAATTCTCTGAACATATTTGTTTGTATTTCAATTCAAGTGTGAAGTGTGCGAGTTTTTCCTATATCTTTTTATTTTGACATATAATCCTTCCGTCCAATTTTACTTATCCACTATACTAATAGATGTCCACTTTTACTTGTTCAGTATGGGAAACGAAGAGATAATTTATCTCTTAGTTTTTAATTTACTGTTATTATTAAGTATAGTCATTTATCAATGCAAGGGTAATATAGTAAATTTGTCATTTTTTTTTATTGCTAAGGAGTGTGCCGAGTCGATACTGGACAAGTAAAAATGGACGGAGGAGGGAGTAGTTGCGCTTGTACTGTATGCTAAGCATTATTTGTTAGTGCATATTGAGAAATTTGGGGGAAATGTATGGTGCAGTTGTTAGTGTTGTTAATTCATTCATAAAATGGGCATAGTACCAGCACCAGATTACTTATACTTAATTTTCGTAGATAGGAAGATATGGGGGTTGATTATTAGGCTAGAAGGTTAGTAGCTAGTCGAGCGTGTCTAGTTCCCTTTTTCAGTTTTTTATTATTTGTTGCTTCCTTTGCTTCAGTTGTCGTATTATTTAATTTTCGTATATAGGAATGATGGAGGTCGAGTATTAGGTAGTTGAACGTGTCTAGTTCCCTTTTTCAGTTTTGTATTACTTGTTGTTTCCTTTGCTTCAGTTATTGTATTATTTGTGTTGCTATTGTTCTCTTTGCCTTTGTATTTTCTTTACATACTTGTTGTTTGATATGCTTTACTTGAGTCGAGGGTCTATCGGAAATAGTCTCTCTATGCTCACAAGGTAGGGTAAGGTTGTGTTCACACTATCCTCTCCAGACCCCACTTGTAGGATTACAGTGTGTTTGTTGTTGTTGTAATTTTTGTAGAATGCCATTTGGACGCATTAATGTATATGGCACAAGTAAGTGGTTGGGGTGTGTTCTCGATTTAGAATGTAGTTGTGCTTGTACGACATCCTTGGCAAATTTATTCACCCGTTTAAGGAAAGATTGAAAATTTTCATAGAAAGGTATAATGCAGTTGTCAATAAGGGCTTATCCTGTGCATGAAGTGCTTTCAGGATTTGTGACTAGTGTTGGATATGGTGAAGGTGGTGTATGCCATATGCCACCTATCGAACCAATGACCTACAGGTCACTAAAGGAGTAATTCTAACGTTGCTCCAGGGGGCTTGTCCTCGTGTTGTCCTATCATCTTGTGTTGGAGTTATCAGGTGATCTTTTCTCTTTACCTTTCAAATTGGATAGTCATGGAATTTATTTGTCTAGACTTTTCTAATTAATGTTAGTTTGGATATAGCAACCATTATACGTTTAGTTACAATGTTTCCAAAAGTTTTGAGAATTGTTGTTTGGAAGAGAGGTCCGTTGGAGTCCATCTTCCAAGTTTTTTCTCCTCGAAGGGAGAGAAGATAACAATAACTGTCAAATGGACCCACCTATTGTATATTTGGTTCGAATGCTTGTAAGTACTGCAAAGAAGTTTAGAGAAGACATGTGAGACTTTATGTGGGAGGGGAAGGAGGGGGAGAAAAAGATTTCCAGTTAATTGTGGCGGAAGATAACAATATCTATGAGGGAAGGAGGATTAGGAATTATACAATTTCCATTCAACAATTTTCTGTAAATGGCTATGGAAATTCAAATCAAGAGGATAACGCTTTTTGGAGAAAGATAATATCTACTAAATATGGAATGAGATAATGGATGGTTTCTTGGACAAGGGGCTAATTCTATTGAGTAAGTTCGCGGAGTGGAATTTTTGAAGAATATGGAGAGATTCTCTAGATGTATTGGTTATATAGTGGGCAGTGACAATAGTGACGATGGGAAAAATAGCAAATAAGAAAATTCCAAAAGAAACTGGAAATGAAGGAAGAAGAAGAGATAGAAAATAGGATCTAGGAACCAGATTGATATGCTTAGGCCACTATTGGCATTTAACATTATTCATTCCAATTCCGTAACAATTGACCCATAGATATCAAAGATAAGGGAAGAAAATTACCAAAGATCTCCACCTTCACTGGTAATCCAAGGAGTTCTTCTAAAATCCAAAAGGTCTCCATGAAGCGAAACATAAACATATCATCCAAGATAGAAACCCTACATTACTCCTATTTATAGTACTAGCTAAACAATGGGTTTAGGCCCAGGTTCAAATACTGGCATAACTAAAGAAGTCGTTAGGTACGCGAGGTGTGTAGAACCATGCTTGAATGCCAAAAGCTCCATCGGGAGTGAGTCCTACTAATATAAGACTGTCCATGTTGTTGCCAAATAGGAAAAAGTTTTGGAAGCATTTATGGTTGATGGGTACCTTTTGAGAGTGCACTCCATAGTTATATACGGATTGATAAACGAGAATGATGCTAAGGTATGTGATCATTAAGAATGGATAATTAGGGGATCATCTTGAGATATAAACATTAGGAGGGCCATCCATGTTGGGATCATCTTTCCTCAGAAATATATGATGGGGAAGGAGGGAACTTACCTTATCAAAAAAAAAAAGTAATTGGGGAAGGACGGAGAATTGATAATATGGGGTGGGGAGTTTTAAGCGAAGTATTTTATGGTTAAATCGTATTACAAGGAGTTGGCCGGTAAAAATGAGGTGTGAAAATCTTTTGGGCTCCAAGGCTCAAAGCGAAGTTGCTTTTTTTGCTTGGTGTGCAGTACGAGACACCTGAGAAAGAGGAGAATGATATTTGTGAGGGGACAGCATGTACAAAGACTTTGGAGATGATTAGGCAGGTTACGGAACTGTGGACCTTTGCATTCCCATTGTTTAGCATATAGTGGTTGTTACTGACAATAGTAGAGGAATCTATCACCAGCTTGGAGACAACAGAAAATTGGCAGTGAAAAAAAGCAGCATGGGGAACATGATCACTATGTTTATTTTGTTGCTTATGAAATGAAAGAAATAGAAGATTGTTTCAAATAATAAGAATGATGTGGAAAGAGTTAAAATATCATTTTTATTTCACTTTTATTTTGGTGTAAAGAAAGAATACCGTATTGTACACATAGTCGAGAAACTCATATATACCTATTGATGATCCAGACTGTTTCATATGAACAACTTGTACATACTGTTGACACTGGGTGTTCATTTATTGACTTATCAAATAAAGTACAATATATACAAAATAGAAATTTTGTTGGACTTGTTCTGCTTGCACCATTCTTCAACATCTTTCCGGTTGAATTCTTGTTGGGAGTTGAACTCCTCCTTAAATACTGGGTTCTTCTTTCTGGTTTGACTCAATACTTCTAGCACATGACTCATGGGCACTTCCCACTTAGGTCCAGCTAGCATACTTCTTCCTTCTTAGTTGCAACTTACCTTGACTAAAAGGACTTTCTGAATCAACAGTAGATATTACAATGGTTACCGACTTACCATATCATGTACCATGTGGGAACATAAGAAAATTGTGCTGTCTTTCTTTTTAATATGCCATCCATCATAGGCTAGCATAGCAGACAATAACGCGAAATCCAGGAAGGTCCAGAAGGTCAAAAGCAGTTCATCAAATATCATGTTGTTGTAAATAAAACTAGGTTCTATAAAATTAGAAGAAAATTGTCTTGGTTGTGATGTTACTCCCAGCCTCAGTTATATCTATTTATTTAAAAAAAAAATTGAATCAGCCCTGAATAGGCGCCTAGAACTGGTTTAGCGCTTCCAGTCCCAGGAGCTACAATCTGGCTCAACCCTATGAAGGTGTGGGATCAACTCCTTAGCTAGGGATCCAGGTAGGGATGGTCCCACATGCAATTGGGCTGGCTCGATGAGCAAGTAGAGCTGTTTGCAAAAATTATATCACTTTCTTCGATAAAGTAGGATAAATAAACGAAAAGCAACCTCAAACTAAGATAAGCCCATATGGATTCCCACCTTTTTCCTTGTTTCCTCCTTGTCTCAAAGAAGTTTTTATTATGTCTATTTTGCTACTTCTTATTATCTTGGTAAAGGAAATGTTATATGCTTATTCTTTCACATAAATTGTTTGGTGATTAATGCTTCCTTGTTAAGATATATACTATTATGACAACAGTATTTCCTTTTTCTGTTCTTCCTACAGGCGTGAAGTGATTGTTACTTCCTCGGTTTTGACATGTGAAGTAGTCAAGGTAAATACTTTTTTTTCTCTGCATTATTTTTTAATCCATGGTTGCACATATTTACTTGCATATACCTTCCGACTTTTCAGGTTATTTGTGCTCTTGTTCTCATGGCAAAAGAAGGCACTTTGAAGAAAATTTACAGGGAGTGGACCTTATTTGGTTCCTTGACTGCATCTGGACTCCCTGCTGCTATCTATGCACTACAAAACAGCTTATTGCAGATCTCATATAAAAATCTTGATTCACTCACGTTTTCAATTTTGAACCAGACAAAACTGTTCTTCACAGCCTTGTTTACTTACATAATTTTGAGGTATGCTTTTGTCAGTGACCGTGCAAGTTATTACGTTGATCCAAAATGTTTTCTATCTGTTGACAGTACTGATCTCACAAGTTCGAGTCGTGGAACCAACTACTGATGCTTGTGTCAGGGTAGATTGTCTACATTATATCCCCTTGGGGTGCGACCTTTTGCGGACCCTGTGTGAACGCCGGATGCTTCGTGCACCGGACTGCCCTTTATTCTATCCCACGTTTGGTAGAATATTTACTTCCGGGATTAGCTATCTCGATATATTTTATATCACAATTTTGGTATTATTTTTATACCACATTGTATATGGGATAATAAGTAATTCCGGATAAAATTAAAAACTGACACATTTGCCCTTTTTTTCCAAACTTTTCTCCAAAAGACTTTTAAGAAAGCCAAGGTTAGAATTGAAGATTTAAGTTTATCCAAGCTATCTAGTTTAAACCAACCGCATGATTTATATCATACCCGTATATTCCCTTTTTAGTCCAATCAACCAAACATCTACCAATCAAAGTATTTCCACTAAATAATTTTGTCATTATCTGATCCCCGTATCATAATCCCGGCATAACTTGTTTGCAAACCAAACGACCCCTTAGTATTTCAGATGATACCTACCTGATATGGTAATATTTATTAGATCATGGTTGTCAAACAGATCTGGTGAACATTCTATGTTTTCATAAAAACTTCTGTTACATCGTTCTCTGTTTTCATACAAGCTGTTCTTACATCATCTGATTCACTTAGCTGGTTAGTTGCAACATTTATTATTTAAATTAAAATTTTGTGACTTTCGAGATCTCTGTGTTGGTACAACCATCTCTTGTTTTACTTTTAATTCTTTAAACAATTTAGCAATGAACAGTCCGTAGCTGCAATATCCTGCAAATGTTCTTGTTAGTTACACTATTTGTGTATTAGTGATTCCTGAGAGCCTTCTTGTCCGCAAAATCCTTTTTTTTCTCAGGCAGAAGCAATCCATTCAACAAATTGGGGCTCTTTTCTTGTTAATCATGGCAGCTGTCCTTTTAAGTGTTGGTGAAGGCTCCAGCAAAGCTTCCAGTAGTAGTAACCCCGATGAGATCTTATTCTATGGAATTGTACCAGTTTTGGTTGCATCTGTGCTTTCTGGTATGGCATCTGCCTTGTGTCAATGGGCATCTCAGGTAAGTAAACAGTGTTATTTTATGAAAGGGTCTTTTGCATTTCCTCCATTTGATATGCGTCTTGTCTATTACAGGTTAAGAAACACTCATCTTACCTGATGACTGTTGAGATGTCCATTATTGGGAGTCTTTGCTTGATAAGTAGTACTTCTAAGTCTCCAGATGGAGAAGCTATTAGACAGCATGGATTCTTCTATGGGTGGACTGCATTAACTTTGGTAAATCAGCTTTGTCAATATGCAATTCTTTTTCTAGATTCTATGTCATGGGAACTTGTTAAATTGGTTTTGCAAGTACACAAAACATCCAGGAACAGGTACCGCCATGAATATGAAGGTTTCCTGAAAAAACATTTTAGTTTCCTATCTGGGGATATCTTCTATTAATTTACCTGACATTTTGTTGTCATATGCATCTTATCCTCTGGTTAGATCCAACTGTCACTTTTAATTTGTTTTGTTGAGGATAAGAAATTGTTCCATTAGTTAGTCATTTACATAATTTTTGTTTATAAAAAAATATCAAGATGAACTGGATTCATTTTCGATTCCTTTGTTTGTTTTGGAAATGGACTCAAATCTATCTAGGTAAAACTCATGATTTTATGTGATACCTCTACTTCTTTTGTTCCAGATCCCTGTTATTTTAAATGCCGGTGGTGGAATTCTTGTGGGTCTTGTGACTTCATATGCCGGTGGTGTTAGGAAGGTAAGTGTTTACTAGACTTCTTATGCTTTACAAGCTGTGCAGAAATTCAATGGGCTTGATTTTTTTTTTGTGCTATTCTGTTATAGCTTCGCCTTCCTGTGCCTTTCCCCTTGATTTATTTGAGGCATTTGTAGCTCTGTTACATTACTATGCCACTTAAAGCGGAGTCCTAGGATATTTTCTTTTTTCTAATTCATATTATGTTCGCTTGATAGTTCATGGTGAAGCGAAACAGTTAAATGTATGCTCTAATTTATTTTTTTCCAAATTCGTCTGGCCATAATAAGACAAGGTCATATAAGTTCTGTGCTGCTGAAGCGCAAATCATCACTTCCCCTTTCCTCCATATACATCATGCTGTACTTTTTGTAAATGTTCCATTACCATACTTTTTCTTGGCAATTTTATTTCTTACTGCTCATCTTAAATTGTGCGCAGGGATTTGTCATTGTATCTGCGCTTCTTGTCACTGCTTTGCTCCAGTTCTTCTTTGATGGAAAACCTCCTTCGCCATACTGCCTTGTGGCACTTCCATTGGTCATGATTAGCATAAGCATATACCAAAAATACCCATATCGTGTTAAGAAGAAGCAAATGTGAATCTTGAATACACCATATTATGACTCCATGGATATTTGCCAACCTTTGGCAACTTCTACTCATCTAACAGGAAAAGAGTGCTTAGAGTTGATAGGTACTTTTAGAGGAGTTCAACTCTATCTCAGAACTGCGACATTTGAGTAAAAATCTGTTGCTTTACTAGTAGATATATCTGCATTTGATGTATATGGATATCCTCAGCATGATTCCGCGTTGAGTAGGGAATTGGATGAATCTCTGGCTGGAAACTCCTATATGTGCAATTGGCGTTTCTGAGAAAAGATAAGTGGTGCACTGATTACCAGTTAATTGTTTGAAGCCGCGAGAAAAAGTTCAGTTTGGGCTTGAATTCGGGTGTAAAGAGAAAGATGCTTTTCTATTATATTGTCTTCTCATATTATATTTGTTGTGTTATTAGATACAGAGAAACGGTAACACCTGACGAGTAAAAAAGCTATATGGAATTCACTGTCAACTTCCTCTTATATCAATTTCTAACTTCCCTTTGCCATCTTATTTACTGTGAAAGCTGAATTTGGAAAGCTCATCATCTACATCTAGTTTGTAAATCACGTCATATTATTATTCAGAAATGTAATTCACTTGGGATCGGAGGAGAGAATTAACGTAAGATTTCTTTAATATCCAGATTAATCAGGTGACCCGGATGACAATTATGGTCCAATAGGTGAAAGGAGGGGCATTTTAACGATGAGGCAATTGAGGTCCAGTAGGTGGGAGGACAAAATTTAAGATAGATGGAGAGGTAGGAATTTCTCAAATGAACCGCACTCTTTCATATACGTTAGGAGTCCATTGATGAGAAGCTTTCTAAGCCACCTGAGGGAATTTTTAACCCTTTTGCCTTCAGTTATTCAAACATTTCATTAGTAAGCTGATGTCGTGCATGGATTTTCTTCCTTATTTAACCATTTGTATCTGGTACTCACTAGCCTAATTAATTTATATTACACCTTTTAGGTTTCAAAAGCTCTGGAACAATATTAAGTCCTGATGTAGCATCTATTATCGACCCCAACTAGTTTGAATTGAGGTTTGTAATTGATTGGATATATGCTGCAAATGTAATGGTAAAATGTACCATAGCAATATACTTGAACTTAGTAGATCAGTTGGTTAGCTTCCTGAACTTAGTACCTTAGTTGGTTGGCTACCTGAACTTTCATATTGTTGGTGACGGTTCGATTCCCCGCCTTGTAATACTCTCCCCCATTTCCCCTTCCCCTGCCCCCAAAAAATTGAAACAAAAAAAAAGTACCGCAGAAGAAACTAATTGTGATATGAAATACAAAGGTTGCCATATAGTGCATCTCATCTGTTTCTGCTTTACACAACCACTATAGATAATCAAGATTGCACATTTTTTACCAGCACGATGGATGATGATGCTACCATATATATTACTGACTCTTCAAAAATATCGACATGTGCATGCCAGATCCTCCAAAAACAGTGCACTTCTGACGGATCCAACACGGTGTGACAACATTTTTGAAGAGTCCGAGCAACACAGGTTACATCTATGCCACACTATCTTTGTCTAGACAAAGAGTTGGTAATTTTACATAAGAAACAAGTATATATGGATTGCCTTCAATGGATGCTGGCTCTGCGGCCTGATTTAACTCTCTGCTCGCCTTCTTGAGTTTCATCCTCGACCATTTTTCTAATGAAAAGCGCGGACTTCTTCATCTTCTTCCATCCGGATGTCCATGGACTTCTAGGCTTGTTGTTTGTCTTCTCGTATTCTTGTTGCAGCTCAGAGTAGTCCCTCTGAAACTCAGCCATTTGCATCTTCACTTTTTCGAGTTCTTCTCTAAGGGACTTGACCTCGTTCTTCGTTGATGACCAACTATTTTCCTTGTCCGAATTATCATCACTCCCTGTAATATCCTTACCTTGTACTGCAGCCCTCATCTTCACTTGCTCGGACAGCAAAACCTGCATTATTCTCTTCGAAATTCAGAAGTATATCAGCATGTCTATAAGGTTTTATACTGGTAGTTATGCTTCCATTACCTAATCTGATGCTTAATAGCTCGTAGCTAACATAATTTCTTTTAGTAATCCGTCCCTAATCTGTCACTCAATAGGATTACTAACGGATTTTGTTGTTTACCTACAAAATTTGTCCGTCACTAATTCCTCTCTTTTCAGTAGTGCACACTATAAAAAAGATGGAATTGAAATTTGCCTCTAATCCATTGCAAAATAGGATTAGAGGCGGATTTTGCTATCTAGCAATCGAATTTGCCCGTCACTAATTCCTGTTTTTTCAGTAGTATTTATTCGCAACGTTAGGTGATGGAACGCCTTTTTTTTCATGGCTTTTAAGTTCCATTCTAGGCTTCTTGAATGCTTTCATTAATCATTCTTTGTTTTCTAGTGTAATTTCAATAAAGAACCTTTTACTTCAACATGTTACACTCCTTAGCTATGGGGGATCCGGGATTCCACAATGCCCTCGAGATCTTATATATTGCTCGGATACTGGATGCTTGTGGCGCGTTATATATAGTAATAGCAATTTTTGCCATCTGAATCATCTCAGTATCGCGATGTACAGAAGGCATGTGTATGATGAGATACGAAGGAGGCTATTGTATTTAAACTTATGAATATGGAATTAGAAAAGAAGGCGAAATCTTAGCTAAATGTTCTGAGATCGACTTCAGATAGTATGTTAAACTTGTGCTTAAATTGACTGCTAAGGGGAACAATGATGCAGCAACAACCACAAACCAATAAGGATTTTATCCAAAAACAAAAACTGATAAAACGGATAAGTAATATTCAGATCGTCTTTAAGATGTTTGTGACTTATGTTTACGTTTCTAGGATTGGTTTAGCTCTATTATATCCATTGAATTCTCATCCATTTTCGCGAATTTAGCCTTGTTAGAGTCTTTGATATGTACTTGATGCTAAGTTTGCTTCCAGCATAATGCTTGCTAGGAAATAGCAGTATATTTTGAGTACATTTAGGATGAAAAACTCAAATGCTTTATTCTGTACCATAAGTTTATTCAGTTAAATGGTTAACAGTCCTATGATGCTCGGACTCTCTAAATATGTTGCCTCACGTGTGTCAGATCCTCCAGAAAGGCACTAGTTTTGGAGGATCCAAACACACACCTGACGACATTTTTGAAGAGTCCGAGCATAGGTGATATCCCATGAATCCCGTTGCAAAGGAAGATTTTACCTGGATGACGATTCTCAAAGGCAACCTTTCATTTTGTGCAGCGTGCATGCATCCATCAAGTGATAATTTTCCGCCATCCATGATCTTGCATAGCCTTCGTCGGTCATGTTCAGACAGTGAAGGATGAGTCTGTAGAAGATATTAAGCTGCATTGTACTTTTTTCGATTGAAGAAATCAAATCAAGTGCTAGATAGTTTGATGCAGAAGCTAAAAATAACCTTGAGGTATGTATCAATTGCTCTGTAGAGTCCATCATGACACGTTCGGACATGTCGAGGCAAAGATTCAGCTAAAACTCGGAACTTAGTGATAGATACGTTGGGATCTCTCGCGATTTCCGCTAGGTAACTGTCAAACAGTTTACTGATATTCAACGTCATCGACTTCAGTTCTTGTTGCTGCAATTTTTGCTGTTCATACATCAAGAAATAATCCAAAATCCTCTGCACCACATCTATGTTATGGATAGTCTGTTCTTCATTTGAACTGTATTTAATGAAACTGGTTAAAAGCAGCGTTATCAAAGGCGAAAACTGCAAAATGCTCTGTCCGTTGGGCCTTTAAGCGCAAATAAAATGTGGGCTTTAAGCATGAAAAACAAATATACAGACAAAGGAACTTAAAAGAAGAATACGATAAAGTGAAGTATCAGGATTAAGCTCATTGGCAAGGAAAAGTATGCCTTAGAGCCTTGATGACGACATTGCAGCGCCCTCTAAGCGACGTGAAGCTAGCGCTCAACATGTTTTGCGCCTCGCTTCAGGGCTTAAGCGCGCAGTTTTCATATTTTGATGAAAACTGAAAGTTGACAGAAAACTCACTTTATTGTTTGTTCACCAACTGCATATGTAGGTATCAAGAGGTCGTTGGCGCTGGCGTTTTCCAGCACCATCCCGATTCTTTTCTCGAGCTCGGAAATCAGAGCTGGTGATGCAGCGTAGAGAATCGACATCTTTAACAACCTTAAAAGGAACTTGCAAGAAACAGCTTCCTTCTGAGGAGGTAATATACTAATTAAGCTCTCAATAATTGTTCTGTATTCCTTATTCTGTCCAATGCTCGTTTCCCCAATCTTTCCACTCGTGATGCTCCATTGTGTATCGTTCCTTCTATTAGTACCATATTTACTATCCGTTCCTTTCGATTCGTCATACATGTTAGGGAGCCACTTCTCTCCATAGTTCATGATACACGAACCGATGATCTCAGATTTGATCCCTTTTACCCTCACTGCTGTTACAATCCTCAAGAAGTAGTCAATACGGAGAGTTGCAACATCATCGAACCACCAGGTTCCTTCGTTCGTGATAACTTCCCTTGTATTCGAATTTTCTCTAAAGATCTTCCAGGCAATTGAGTCGCAACATCTTCTCACAATCTGTAAATTTTCAGCCCACGGAGAGAGCGTTTCACATGATTTGAAGACCGCGATTGTGTCATTCCACGATGAAAGGGCTACGAATGTGAAGAAAGCTTCCGTTTTCGAGATCAAGTTTCCTTCTTCCATTGCTTCTGTCATTTCCAGGAATTCTGATCCACACCTCAATGCTGCTACATTTGCTGGATTCAGGCTTATTGGTAAGTCATAACAGAATTTTAGAATTGTCTCAAAAGTTTCTGATCCACCTGGAAACTTTTCAAGCTTGATGTCATAACCTAAATGTGAATTTTGAGGTTCTTGAAGTTCAATTTGATTTAGGTAGCCACACCTTGCAACTAGTGGATACTGTTTCAAAATTACACAAACTTGAATTAACTTCTCAGTAATTATTACTACAACAACAACATCATACCAGTGAAATCCCACAAGTACGCAGACCTTACCCCTACCTCGTGGAGGTAAAGAGGATATTTCCGAAAACAGTGCAGAACATTCAGAAAAGGGGCAGTAATAGCAATAAAATAGTGCGATAACTGAAACACAATAAAATAATAGATGATGGTAGATATCAAAAGTAAGAAACTACAAGAATAAGGCTAATACTATAACAGACACCTCTTTTAAGTGTAATACTATTCAATCCACAATATTGAAGCTATGTGATACTCGCCTTGTTTCAATCTAAGTGTCTTAGTTTGACTAAACACGGATTAAGAAAAATAAGAAAGATTTTTTTTTATGTTGTGATCTTAAACTGAAGATGTCTAAAATGTTGTGGTTTTAAACGTGTCAGATAGAATATTGGAATTAGAGATTTACCAAGTATAGAAAGAGACATTCTCTTTTAAACAGATTAAAAAAGAAAGTAAGACACTTAAATCGAAATGGAGGGAGTAACTAATATTAGGTTATTGTATTACCGCCCTTAAAGATCTCTCGTGTAATTATTGACTAGATTTAACTTATATACATTTCTAGTGTAAATAATGTTGACACTATCAAGTATCAATGTGTTTTTAGCCTGTTGTAATAGGTAACTTGTCATTATTTTCAGGTTACTAATTCAACTTATTATAACTACCAGTAATTTTCTTTTATGTGACATGATAAATAATTTTTTAGTTTCTCAATACCTACAAACTTGTAACACAAAATTACAATTAAATCTATTAATCTAATACCAAATATACAATATTAACAACTTCAATTTCAAAATTTTTATTATTCGATTTTCGATTAATCAACTATAACAAGGAATTAATTTACAGCATTAAGCTTCTTAGTTCATTGCTTTAGTAACTGTATTTTCTTTCATAGAACTTTGGATAATAATTCTTGTCTATTAATTTGTGTAGAATCACTACTAAAAAATGTGAATTTTCGATGGAATCCATCAGAAAATGGCTCGTCGGAAGCATTTCTGACGAACTTTCCCTCGAAAATCCCATATATCCAACGGTCTTCTGACAGAAGTGCTTGTTAAAATTCGCGTTTTTTTAGTAGTGAATATCCTAGTGTCCTTTATTTACCTTGTGAACATAGAAGGTGATGTCTTCAACTCGAACTGATAAATCACTTGGAAGCTGAGAAGTGGCAAACCTACATAACACAAGAAGCTCATAGTTCAAAAGTCTTTTAAGGTATGAGCACACAATTGAACCATATTTGACATTGCTTCGGTGATTTCTTTTCATCTGCCTATGCATTGATGGGAAGAATTACCTCGTATCTATACTGATGAGAAATACCATGTATCCGGTGAAAATTGAGGTGATCAGTATAAGCTGACCCGGACACCATCGTTGTAAGTGAGTGAGTATGTTGCTCAGACATTTCAAAAATGTCGTCGAATGCATGTTCAATCCTCCAAAAGTAGTATTTTTTTAAAAGATCCGACATGGATATAACAATATTTCTTAAAAGTTCGAGCAACATACTAATAGATCAAGAATTACCTCACACCTACACTGATGAAAGATAACACGTATCCAACGAAAGTCAAGGTGAGCGCCTAAGCTGAGCGGACACCATTGTTGGAAGTGAGTGAGTATGTTGCTCGGACTCTTCAAAATTATCGTAGGGTATGTGTCGGATCCTCCAAAAATAGTACTCCCTCTGTCCCATTTTACGTGACATACTTTGACTTGGCACGATGTTTAAGGGGAAAAAAAAGACTTTTGAAACTTGTGATCCAAAAAAATCCTTGAACATTTGTGTGGTTGTAAATCATTTCATAAGGGTAAAAAGGAAATTTCAAAGTTAAATTTTTTCTAATTATAGAAATGTGACATTCTTTTTGGAACGAACTAAAAGGGAAAGTATGCCACATAAAATGGGACAGAGGGAGTAACTTTTTTGAAGATTCAACACCTATAACAATATTTTGTAAGAGTCCGAGCAACATACTAATAGATCAAAAATTACCTCACAGCTATACAGGTGAAAGATAACATGTATTTAACGAAAGTCAAGGTGAGCGCCTAAGCTAACCAGACACCATCATTGGAAGTGAGTGAGTATGTTGCTAGGGTGCGTGTCGAATCCTCCAAAAGTAATATTTTTTTTGAAGATCCGACACGAATATAACAATATTTTTTAAGAGTCTGAGCAACATACTAATAGATCAAGAATTACCTCATACCTATACTGGTGAAAGATAACATATATCCAGCGAAAGTCAAGGTGAGCGTCTAAGCTGGCCTAGACATCATCGTTAAAATCTATGTTGCTCGAACTCTTCAAATATGCTGTTTGGAATCATGTCGGATCCTCGAAAAGTAATGCATTTCTGGAGGATCTGACATAAGTACGACAACATTTTTGGAGAGTCCGAGCGACATAGTTTGGAACAAAATAAAAATTGAAATTGCTTGTGATATTAAGAGTTATTACCATGACTTTTCTTTCTTGACAAAGCCATCACCAAATGCATTGAGCATAGTTGGAACAACTACACTTTGATCATGAACTTGGTGATTTTCATCAGATTGAGCATCGACAATGTTCTCCTGCCCATCAAGAATCAATTTCTGCATTGTGAGTTCCCTTTGCTCTGTACTAAAGTCATGAAAGAAAATCCATGACAATATGTAAGAGGCAAAGGGTTTTGGGAGTTCGACTGAATCTATTGCTTTATGCTCAAATTATATATAGATATGTCAATAGTACTAGCAGAGCTAAGATGAACCCTTTGTGTCCCCTGGCTCCGCCCCTTAATTCTAAAGGAATTTGAAATGTGTACACTTAATAAGATGACACTTGGGGCCCGTTTGGACAAGGAAACTTTTTTATTCCTTTTTTTGAAAATATTATTAAAGTATTATTTGGTTACATGTTAGAATGACTTTTTTTTGGTTAGTTTTGGAAGGTGAGTAACTATGAGAATTTTTTTTCCTCCACCCACAAAATTCGATTTTTCCCCCTGAAAATGTTGAAAAGTTTCACATCGGATGAAAAAAAAAATGAGTGATCTCCTTATATAAATTTGGGCAATCCTCCCCTCATGAGCTAGCTTTCGAGGTTAAGTTAAGTTCAAGATCTACTTCTTTACATGGTTTCAGAGCAGGAGTGATTCTAATTATTGTGACCCGATGTTGGACTCCCATATTAAAATTGTTCACTCACCAAATGTCCTGCATTGGCGTGAGGTGGGGTATTTGAAGAGTCCCACATCAGATGAAAAAGGATGGTTGCTCTCCTTATATATAGACTTGGACCGTCCTCTCCTCATGATGTAGCTTTTGATGTTGAGTTAGACGCAAAATTCATTTTTTTTTAGAGAATTACATGCCCAAACACAACATCAACTTTCAAATACCACAAAAATAATATTCTTCTTTTTTTTTCAAATAAGCAAATTTATGTCCGAACGCCTATTTATTCTGAACTCACTAACTTTAGATCTTGAACTCACTCGTACTAGGAGGGACAACTTTGAATAAATGTGAGAATGGAAGTTTGTGGCTAGAAGTAGAATACAATCAAGAATTGGTGGGTGACTTTATTAAATTCCATTTAATGTAATAGGGTCATAGACATGCTGTTGTTCTTAGTTAGGGACAATTAGGTAACATCTGGGAGGACCAGGAAAAAGAATATTGTCTTCTGACAGGTCCAATTCAAATAATAATACCACGTAAATATTTATTTGACCAAGTGATCATTTTGTGGCTATAATGAAAGAGAGATTCTTTATATTCAACAATAATTGTTAAAAGACATTTATGTATCTTTGGAACGAGAGCTTTGAAGCAAAAGTAAAAGTTATCTTCGTGTGACATATAAGTTACAAATTCAAACCGTGAAAACAGGCGTCATTTCTTGTGCATAGAGGAAAATTGAATCAAGGACACGTGGCGTCCTCCGAAGAGGTTGCATTGGGAGCACGGTCCCGAAGGGTCTTTTCGAGACAAAGAAGGGAAATGCTCCTGATAAAGGGAGATACGACGAAGCACTCACCTGGTGACGCGCCAAAAAAGGACGAACTCTGCCAAAATCCTCAAAGGCGCAGATAGGCCTGTGCCAAGGGCAGGGACGCCAGACTGCAAGTTGGCATGACCCCTAGCTAGCAAAGACGCGTGGCCTAACCGTATAGGTCAGGGTCCTTAGGGCTTAGTCAAGGGAGGCCCATAGCGGCCAAGGCCCAACAAGCTATAAATAAGACATCATCTCACTTGTAAAGGCATCGTTTTTGCCCTCTCTCACATTCACTAACAATACAACATTAGTAGCTTGGTCTCTAAGTTTCATTACTGTATATTACTTTATTGTTCTTTAAGACTTGTCGGCGGCTCGAATCTGCTCTCGGTAGCTCTCGAGAACGGCCTCGGCCAGCTTAGTTCATTTCGCTTTACTTACTTATTGTTGTCTCTTTACTCTTATCGTCTTTCCTTAATAGTTGAATGCACTAATTGCTAACAAATCGATAACACAAGCGAGGTTAAATCGTAGTGCGTGCTCTTGACTCACCTACAAATTTAACTGTACCAAATCGACGATAAACAACTTGCATTAAGGTAGACTGTGTACATCGATATCACCTCCTCAGGATGCATCCCTTCCTCGAACCTTGCTAACTCGAAATGATTTGTACAACCTTTTTTTACCTCACATGTATTATATCATGGCCATCCAAATACATGATTTTATTGGAATGTTACTTAATGGTCAATAAGGAAAGATGAAAATCACAAGATATTATAATTTAAATTTAAATAGAGATAAAATGAAAGGTAATTTCTCATTATCTGTCGAAGTATTTTGGTACTTATACTAAGAGATCTCGTTGATATATAGGTTGTTCAATGAAATTAGTGGTACAAGGCCAAATACATTAAAAGATCCTTAAAATTTTCTCGTAATTAAAATGTATGCAATAATGAGACATAAAAGAAGCTATCGACGCTTTGGTCTAACGGTAAAAATGCATTGCGTGTGTCTGGATTAGGCACATGTCATAGTTTCAAACTTTGTCATAAACAAAAAGTATGATATTTGAGTGGAGAAGAATATAGGGTCAGACTGCTATCCATCAAGTCTCGAACTTTGCGTTACTTGCCCCAGAGATAATTTCTCGATCAATTAAAGAAGATAAGACATATAAAAACTTGATCAATGATGTATATGGATCAACCAAACATGACCCAAAAAGGCTATTTTAGAGAAAATGAATTGAAATTAGAAAGTGAATCGTTAGAAACATGAAAAAAGAAACGAGCCTACATAAAAGAGGAAAAATTAGAATTTAAAAGGAAGGTAAATATACTACTCTCTCCATTTTAATTTGTTTATTTGGGCTTGACTTGGCACGGAGTTTAAAAAAATAAAGAAGATTTTTGAATCTTTGTGTCTTAATTAAAGATATGTAGATTGCACCAAAATATCTTTTATCTTGTGGTCTTAAGCATATCATGTGGAAAGTTGAAATAAAAGAGTTGTCAGAAAGGGGAAAGAGACCTTCCTTTTTAAAACATACCAAAAAAAAAAGTAAGACAAACAAATTAAAACGAATAGAATAATATTTAATTTAACGTTATTTATTCACACACATATGTACAACCTTAGCGGCTTAATTTAGCCAAATTAAGAAGACGTTAAAATTAAAAATATTTTATTATTAATCATATTATATATTTCTATATAATAATATTGTACTTTATATTTGTAGGATCTTTAATATTTGGGGGATCAAGACAATGCACTTCATTTATCGACAAGTGAAGTTTGCTCTAGTGATTGAGATTTGAGCACCTTCATCATTAATGACAAGTCGAGAGTTTGAGTCATGCTAAAAATAAGTAAAAACACCATTAATTCTTCTAATAGGTAAAGTAGAATTATTTACCTTACCCTTCAGTTGCTCTGATTGAATAGAGGAGATCGATGTGCAAATAGTTGGTCCGATCACTATAATTATAAAAAAGAAACATGGCTTTCTTGTACTTGTCCAAAAGGAAAAAACCCATTGTACTATCTGGATATAGTGACAAGACCAAATATGTGAATGTAATTAGAGCTTATTGTAAATTAGTGGGCCTAAGTTATCAATATTGTTGGCATAGAGTATCTATGAAGTAAATTTAAGAGCTCCAATATTGGTATCAGTTTTTAATTTATTTATCCCAGTGTTTAACACAAGATATATTATTACAAGTCTACCAATGACATGGTCTCCTATCATGTATCTCAGTGGTTGTCAACAAAGGGCAGATTCGTGATTTAAGTTTTATGATTCAATATTTAAGATTTTAAATTAAATTTATTATATTTTTAAAGTTATGAATTTATAGCTATTATTTATTTTAATTCTATAGTTACATATATGATTATATTTTGCATCAAAAATATTGAATTCATCTGAACCTAGTATAATATGGTACATCCACCTCTGGTTGTCAACTTATTCTAGCCTTCCAGTTCAATAAGACATGTCCATGTGTTTAGGTGAAGCTAATTGTTGTGCTAGCAAAACTTTTCTTAATCGAAGAAATAATTGAGAAATAAAAAAAACAAGTACAAAGTATATTATGGGATTGTAACAGTAAATTTCTTGCATGAGAAAATTAAAAACAAAAACATATATTCGTTGGTTTAGGTTTACGTGACATTCTTTTTTTTAGTGCGTTTTTTATATTATAATTTAGTTTTAAACTTCTCATTATACTTTTCATGAGATGATTCACAACCACAAATTTTTTATGGCTTATTTTAACTAGTAGTTTCAAAAATAACTCTTTTTCTCTTCAATTATGTGTTCAGTCAAACATCCTACGTAAATTGACATGGAGGAAGTTACAGAATTGTACTTTCTTCATCTCAATTCATGTGACATTCTTTCATTTTTAATCAGTCCAAAAAAGAATAACACCTTTCTACATTAAGTAACAATTTAACTTTAAAATATACTTTTTTACCCTTAACGAGATGATTTATAGCCATGAAAAATTTATAGCTTGTCTTAAATCACAAATTTTAGTTCTCTTTTTTATTTAAAATTTTGTACCAAGTTAAACACCCTCACATAAATTGGAAAGAAAAAAGTAGAATCTAATATCAAAAAATAATGTATTGTACATCTCTAGTATTTCTACATGGAGAAAATATTCTTTGATTTATAATTCTCATCTTGAACATATATATTCAATTTGTGGAATTCCTCAATTATTTGGGGTCTGTTTGTCCATGAATATTTTTTACTTTTTTCGAAAGTTAAACTCCAAAAAATACGTTTGGCCATAAAATTTTGAAAAATTCTGTTTTTACTTTTTCCACTTTTTTCAAAAATTCTAAAAACAATAAAAAGTTATTTCACTTCAAATTACCCAACAAAAATTCAAAAAAAACTCTAATTTATTTTACGATCAAACACAATTTTAATTTTTAAATATCATTTTTCAATTTGAAAACAAAAACTACATTTTTCTATTTTCACAATGAAATATGACCAAATGCCTACTTGATCTTCGGATCAGAGCTCTGTTGCTCCTCTAAGAGAGTTTAATGGGCTCTTGGGCTTGAAGCCCATGGATGAGTTCATTTGGTATAAATCCAACTAAATAGATTAGCCCAATTAAACTTTTACTTGAGTCCATTTAATATGATTTATTCATAAATAATTATTTTTACGATTGCTATTTGAAAATGAACATAAGTAATATACTGTATACATCATCGGTGAAAATAATTTTACACTATAAGCCACCTTTGTCAATTGTAGCAGGTGACATATCTTATTTTTAAGATTTTAAGAAAATTTACTTGTAGATATCCTTTGAATGACATAATAATATGGTGCATTAAACTCCCGCTATGTACAAAATCCGAAATAAAATCGGACCACAAGCATAATTATGTGGTAGTTTTGCCAAATGTGGACTCTTAATAAAAGGACGACTTTGCGTTTGATAAACATGATATGAAACCTAAATTAAAGATGAAGCAAAGTGCATTTTGCTGAAATCCATAAGATTTGAGATTGCAAAAAGTTGATAAAGATTATAATATAATTTGAAATGCATTTTCTTTTTTATTTTCTACCGAATGTTCGATATTTGTATTAGAGCTCGATTAAATAAGTCGAATTCGCGCATTACAAGAATTATTTCTGAGAGCGGCATTTCCAACGAAATTTTTTCCATTCTCAAAAACTCGAGCTTGAAATCTTTGATTAAGGACAAAAATTTCAATCTTTCCACCGCAACTCATATTAGTATTCATGATTATTAAGTTTAACCTCTTAAATAAATTAATAGTTTGACTTTTGGTGGTAGGCATGCTCTCTAACTGATTGATTAGAAACCATGCAAAGTAATGCCTTGCATGCCTTCCTCTTTCCCTTCTGCTTAATGGCAGTGTCAAAAATTTGATAAATTGTGTGCAATTTTTTTTTCAACGGAGAAAGTCTTAAATTACCCTTCAAGTATTGAAAATGGTATAAATATATCCTCCTTCCATCTTTGGGCTCTAAAATGCCCTTTTCATCCACCGTTGGGCTCTAAAATACCCCTCACATCCACCTTTGGGTCCTATTTTGCCCTTTCTCTTAACAAACTCTTTAGGAAAAATGATTAGGATTTTCATTTAATATGTAACAACATCTTATTTATTGAAATTTTAATTAATCAAAACATATTAACTCACAAACCCAATTTGGATCCCAGATTTAGCTCATCTTCATTTCTTATCTCTCCATTTTTTCCAAGTTCTTATTTAAATTAGAGACATATGTCATATATTTAATTAATGACTGAGATTTAGTAAATTAAAAATAAGTCTTAATTATGATTAAAATAATTAATTACTTTTATATATTTACTTTCAAAATATTATTTTAATCTCACAATTTTAGTTGTACAAGATATCTTTCCTAAATATAAAAAAATATTTTCACTTGCCTTGAGGCTTGAGTAAATTTTGTCCTGCATCATTTTTACTTTAATTTTCTTGCTACTATTTTTTTCACTCAAATTATTTTTGACCTAATTTTGGATGTTGAAAAGGAATTTCAATGTTGGAAGAAAAGTCCTCCCGCTTAAAAAAAAATTACAACTTAAATTTAATATAACTTTTGTCTTGTATTATAAATAATATAGCAAGATATTTGAATATTTGATAAAATTTTAACAAATAAAATGTTGGTACATATTTAAATGAAAATCCTAATCATTTTTTCTAAAGGGTTTTGTCAAGGGAAAGGGTAAAATAGGGCCCAAAGGTGGATGAGAAGGGTATTTTAGAGCTCAAAGGTGGATGAAAAGGGCATTTTAGAGCCCAAAGATGGAAGGAGGGTATATTTGTACCATTTCCAATACTTGAAGGGTAATTTAGGTCCTTCTCCGTTTTTCAATTATATTAAAGGCATATAAAATTAAATATATACTTATAATAACTAATATTTAACCTCTTATGCCATATAATTTTCTAAAAAAGGATATTCATCGTACCCTTTATTACTTGTTTGATTCACGAATTGATTTGTATTGCTTATATTAATGGAAATTTGTTTGATGCCACATATATATTTGATCGTAGTTAATTTAGTTTAAAAATTTATTAATATTCCTCTTTATTTGATTTTCAGTGAATAACTACTATTCCCTCTAGTCCATTTTTAAGTGATTATTGGGACTTTTCATGATTCAAAATAAGTGATTTTTTCAAAGTTTAAGAGAATTGTTGGAGTTTCTTTTTTTTTTTTAAAATAAAATATTTACCCTTCTTTTTAATGAAATTCTTAACTATCTTACATTTTTTAGAAGAATAGTTTGAGAATAATCAAAAGGGTAATAGTGAAAAGTAGTCTTTAATCTATGTCCTTAAATAATTTTTTTAAAGGGTATATCATATCCCAACAATTCACTTAACATGGACTAACGTAAGTATTCAATGGTCCCAAATCTCAATGATACTTTAATGTGCTCATAATTAAATCAATATATCTTCGAATAAAAAGAATAAATTGATGGCCAAATTGTCTTAACATCTACTGCCCCATTTTGTATTAACCTTCTTGTCAATAGAAAACTACTTCAAATAATAGTCCCTAGTAAAATTTGACAAAATTTCATTTAATATCAAATTATTTAAATAAGTCAGCCGATTCCTTCAATATTTGAGATTTGCTGCGTCAAAAACTAAATCACAAGTTTCTAATAAAAAATGAGCAGTTCTTGTAAGATTTATAATATGAATACCCTTATGCTTTGGAGAGATATAAGACGTCATTTTAGGATTTCATTTCCTAGTATCATGACCAAAATGAACTTCTGTCTCCATCATCTCTTCCAAACTTATGTTCCAATATCTTCTTGTCATTTCTCTCCACACCCTCCCCCTTTTTTTATTTTTTTTTTCAAAAAAAAAAAAAGAGATGAGAAACCCTGAACTAAAATAAATAATTGTTCCGATGAAATCTTTTCTTTTATCGTAGATTGAGCGTAGATACACAATCCAAATCATTATTTTTTTCTATTCATTATTCTTTTTATTATCAATGCAAATAACCATACCAAATACAAATAACGAAAGAGATGAAATCCGTTGTTAGGAAATACCTTTTGATCCATGATAGTCCTAAGTCCTAACAATTACTTATCATTTTGTGATTTTGTCTCAACTATAGTCTTCAACTAACGGTCTTCCATCGTGAGAAAGTTGGTGGGTCTGATTCGACATATTAGGTGGAAATCGCATTAAGGGTATATTTGGATATTTTTAATTATGTAGAAGGTGTATAATATATAAATATGTTCTTTAATTTGGTATTAGTTAGTATTTATATTCTCTAATTTTGGGTGTACACAAACAGATATTTAAATTTATAAAAAGTTTAAAAAGTAGGCACATGCGTCGTACGTCGCATCCTACATGACAATTCGCATGAGATGCCATGTAGGACGCCATGTAGGACACGTGTGTCTACTTATTCAAATTTATACAAGTTTAAGTGCTTATTTGTGTACACCAAAAGTTAAAGGACATAAATATCAGCTAAGACCATTTATGTACTATGCCTATTTAGTAGGCTTTTGGCCATGAATTTTTTTTACTTTTTTCCAGAGTTGAATTCCAGAAATGGTGTTTGGCCATAAAAATTTAAAAATTTCCAGAATTCAACTTCGGAATTTGAAAAACAAGAAAAACTTGTTTTCGCTCTCACTTCTCTCACAAAAAGTCAAAAACAACTCCAATTTATATTCATGGCCAAACACAACTCCAACTCCAATTTGTATTTGATTTTCATGGCCAAACAGGGCCTTAGAATCATGTTTCAAATTATTGTAAACCAATTTGAGGAAGGGATAAATCAGATAAACAAATTGAAATGGAGAGCGTATATATTTTTCGGGGTCCATTATATTGTTATGACAAGAAGGTCATTAAAAGAAATGTAAGGGGCAATAATGTCTTTTAGCACATAGAAAGGAAATGTCCCTGCGCGTTAAGTTGGCGGTTTCTTCTCGGAGTACGTATTCTACAAATTGACATTTCAAAAAAACGTTGTTGCTTCTCTCTCTCTCTTTTTTTCTTCCTCAATTTTCTCTCTTCTCTTCTCTCTTTCCATTTTCCACCGATCCAGATCTCAAAATTTCCGAGAGAGTGAAGAAGAAGAAGAAGAAGAAAATTGAATAATAATAATAATGGCGGCCGTATCGCCATTAGCAAAGTACAAGCTTGTGTTTTTGGGAGATCAATCTGTTGGAAAAACTAGCATTATTACTCGCTTCATGTACGATAAATTCGACACCACCTACCAGGTCAATCATTTCCCACCCAATTCTTTTCATCCTGATTCGACATTATAAGTATATATATATATTTTTTATTTCTATGCAAATAGAAGATGCAGATTTACTGTTTACTTTTTTTAGTTGGTATACATAGATTATATATTAATTATACGTGATCATACACATATTCTCTATTTCTGAGATAGGAGTAAGGTCCGCATATACTCTACACCCCACTTTGTGAGATTATACTAGGTATATTGTTGTTGTTGTTGTTGTTGTTGATCATACACATATTATACATGAATTACATATATATATATTATACATCTGTCGGGCTATTTTTAGTTTAATAGATCGGTGGACGACTATTTAGATTAATTTTTATTTTCCCTCAATAACCCAATACCTTTGTTTATTAGCAATGTTCTAATTTTACATTCCTTCCCGTTTCGATTTTGTTGAAATTCTCGTCAAAATTTTCCTTTTTTGGTATTTCGTTGTCTTTTTTTCCCTCCTATGATTTTGACATTGGATCATATAGTCAATCAATTATGTTTCAATCATAAATTCCCTTTTCTCGTATGGTTTTCTTACTTCCGATGCTTTTTTTAAAAAAAAAAATTGATTCTCAATTTTTTTTGAAATCATGATCAAGATTGCATCTTTTTCGTTGTGTTTTTTGGTATGATTTTGACGTTCTATCAATAGACTAGATTTGATTACAAATATGTTGGGGTTGACTGTATGGATCCTCTTTATGCATTAGGATATTGACATTTTATCTTTAGATCAATCACAACTTAGTTGGAGCCAACTAAATGAATTCTTTATTGGAATTGGGGGGAGCCATTATTTGAAGTTATGGGTTCTGAACTTGCTTCCGAATCCATAACTCGTTTTAGTTATTGACTTTGTAATTAAATATTTATACCTTTTCAATGGATTTCCTTATACAAATAGAGGATCTAAGCAAAAGCTACTGGATTGATCCGAACCCGTACCTAATATTGTAGCTCTGTCCCTATCCTCTGTATAAATTCCACTCTATTAATTCAGTAGTTATTAACCTAAAACTACCCTCCTTTTGATCTGGGCTTAGGGTGCCTATAGCAAAGCACACATGGGTGGATCAATAATATAATATTGGCTCATATGAGTTTAAATGGAGTAAAATGGTCAGTGAGAATTCATATAGCAGATCCTAACTTGCTTGAAACTGAGGCATAGTAGTTGTTAGTGAGAATTCCAAAGATAATGCTTTGCCAGTTTCTCATTTTTGTCAAATTTTGAGTAATTTCCTTTGCTCTTTTAGGATACAATTGTTGGATCTTGATTCCTATCGCTGTTGACTTTCAGTTCTCGTGTCATTCTTTGTTTTCAGTTAAATGAAAAGTTCGCGCTGCAATTAGTAATGTGGGAACATTGAAGTTCTGATCAATTAAATTTGTATCAACCTCTTACTTACCGTGTTTCTAACTGTGCAGGCTACCATTGGTATTGATTTCTTGTCGAAGACAATGTACCTTGAAGATCGAACAGTTCGCTTGCAGCTCTGGTAGGCCGTCTTTCTAAACTTTTTTGTTTAGATATGCTGGTCGCTGGATATCATATTCTGCTATTTTCTTTTTCGCTTGGCTAAAATTGCAATTTTTCATTTTCAGATTTGTTGCGTAATGAAAGGGAACAGAGAATTGTCTAGTTAGCTAGAAGAACCTTTATTGCCACATTTAAATAACAAACAAGTCTACAAAATTCTAGTATTGACCCTTGCTTACTATCATTTGGGGTTTAGGAGAAACAGAGACGAATAATTTTAACTATGCATGAATATTTCATGGATACTGTACACGATGACATTTTTGGCGTTCATACATGTCACAATTTTTAAGCTGGATTATCTAGGATACTATATCTTTCTAGTCTTAGAACCAAATTTTGATTACGGTAGAAATGAAGTGCTTTAGAACCAAATATATAGAATTGAAGTCCTGTAGGAATTGTTAACGTTCTGCTGTGATTTTGTAGATGTTGTTGCACCTGGGATTATAATCATCTTACTGACTGATCTAATTTGTTTATTAACTATTCATTTTATTCTTTTACTAATGTAGCATCTTCATGTGTACAGGGATACTGCTGGTCAAGAGAGATTTAGGAGTCTTATTCCGAGCTACATTAGAGATTCTTCTGTCGCTGTAATTGTGTTTGATGTTGCCAGTGAGTAATTGATTGAATATTCTTTATACAATGTTTCTAAATATATCTGTGTCCTTTGTGGCCTACTCGACAATTTTAGGATTGTTGAGCAAACTGAAATAGAAGTTTATAAGGAAGTCAGTCTATTGGTTATTCAATGCAGTATGATATTTGTCTTTGATTATTTATTTATCTTTTATGTGCCATCACATATTTTTCTGATAAATCATCGCATTCGCAGACCGTCAATCATTTCTAAACACCTCAAAGTGGATTGAGGAAGTACGTACTGAACGGGGAACTGATGTCATAATCGTTCTTGTTGGGAACAAAACTGATCTTGTTGAGAAAAGGTGGGGTTTGCACTGGTTGCTTCTTTTTATCGATTCATTTCTTTTGACAATTGCTTTGCCCACTTATCAATATAACTGTACTTTTTTTCGTGGTTTACCTTTACCTATTTTATTTAACATTGGCGTTGTCCGTACCATGGAATTCTTCTTTTCTGGTTAGGCCTAGTAAACCTTTTAGCTTCTAGTTTCTTTAGGATTCATAGTCATGCCTAGAGTTTTGCTCTCAGCAGCCATATTGGTATGCGATTCTGTACACAACTGAAAGAACAGAAGGTCTCTCTACGACAACCACTAAAGCAAAAGCAAATTCAACCATAGCCGATTACAAGGCTAGCGTAATAGCTAAAGAAAAAAGATATGGTGATAGACCTCAAAGAAGGTACACTTGCTCACACCTTAACCAGATTCAAAACCAAAAGCCATTGTGCCTTTAGCCGACTGGGAGGACTCAGTAGAAATTCCTTGTTTAGAGAAAGCTGTACAATCAATATAAAGAGCGGACAATATGACTCCTGAATATTATATTCAAAGAGTCAAGGACCTCCAATTTTGTTCATTCTTGTAGAGAGCTTCTAGCTGGAGAGAGTTTGAGCCTACACTTTGTTTGGGGATGTGCTCTTGCTAATTCACTTCTCTGTTCCTATTTTCTTTCAGAAAAATAAAAGCTGCTTTTTAAAAAATTATTGATAAGGGGAAATTGGATTAACTCTGCTATAACATTGATGTCAATCTTTTCCGCTACTTCTCTGATTTGTACGATGATGTTTAAACAGGCAAGTATCCATCGAAGAAGGCGAAACAAAGGCTCGTGAATTTAACGTAATGTTTATTGAAACTAGTGCTAAAGCTGGATTCAATATCAAGGTATAGTCTCCTCTTCGTCACATTTGCACATAACATAGAGTTGAGTTCATGCTTTTCATAGTTGTTTAACCGATGATGACCCCTATTATGTGATTGAATATTACAGCCTCTGTTCCGAAAGATTGCTGCTGCTTTACCCGGAATGCAAAGCCTTTCATCCACGAAGCAAGAAGATATGGTGGATGTGAATTTGAAGCCTACCACAAGTTCATCTCACGCAGAGCAGCAAGGTGGAGGTTGCGCATGCTAGATTTTGTACGTAACACAAGAGAGAGATAAGAAGTTTGACATACACAAAGAGGCAGTTTCCATCAAATTATATCATTATATATATAGATGTTCAATTAGATCATTATGAGGTTTGGAACAATTTTGGGTTTTTTATTCATGTTGTACAACAAGTTCTTTTAATTCTGATGGTGAGGTAGCTGACAATTCTGTGCTCTTGAAAATCATTAAAGATCCAGTTTGTTACTATTAAAACTTGTGATTATATATTATTTGATGTGATGATTCCTAGTTCAGGAATCTTTTTCTTTTTTCCCATTCTCTGAGCAGAATATATATAGTATGATGAAATGGTATTTGTAGTTGACTTTCATTTCAATTTGTTGTGACACCACCTTGTGTCGATATAAGCTCAAGTTCCTTGGTAAGATTTTTAGCAATAAATTTATAGTACTGTTAAAATTATGAGTTCATATCTAATAGTTGTTGACGTGTTAATAGATTTTTGCATATATATTTATATTTCGTGTTGGAAACTATGAATTCAGATGAACCAATAGCCAAAAGGCTACATCCATCTCTGCGCACACATATATACACGCCACGTGAAACTCAAAATATTATCAAAAGAGTTATTTTATCTAATGAATCAATCTTGATAAAATTAGTGTCAATTTACCAAAATACATGCAAAACATGTAAAATGCATTGTTGTAAGTTGAGTTCTCAATGACTTTAAGAAACATTGAACAAAAGATCTTTATCCTATTTGCTAAGAACTATGATGACATGTTCTTTCCATAAGTTCCACATAGCCTCATAGGTGAGGTGACAAAATGTGAAAGAAGGCAATATTGCTCTTGGAAATGGAGATCACACAAGGAATATGGTATTTAATTAGAATTATCTTAGCATATTCTCTTAAAATCTTCAACAAGTTGATGTAAGGAATTTTATAAAGTTCTCTCTAAAATGCAAATATTTTTTCGACTTGACACAATAAGAAACAAAGTACTGATTAAAACTTTCGAAACTTATAAATCTTAATTCTTAAATGACATAATACATAGGTATTCACTTTAATTTGATTTTCACTAATAATTAAACACTCAAACTTTAAGTATGTACATACTTCTCAACTCGTCTCTATCGTGTCCGTTAAACACTCAAACTTTAAGAATGCACATACTTCTCAACTCGTCTCTGTTCAACTTACAAAATAACCATTCAACACCTCCAAAATTTACGTGACAACATCAACGTACAAAAAGATAAAAGTGAAAACAAACTAGCCAAGTTGAAAACTAAAACATGAAAAGATCAACAATTACCTGTCACTATAACCATCAAACAAACTTTTCATTTTTGGCATCGTGTCACAATCAAAAATAAAATAAAAATTCAAAAAACCCCTCCAACTGAAAAAAAAAATAAAAAAACAGAAAAACTTCTACAGTCCTAAGCAAGAAGAGGATTTTTTTTTTCTTCATGATGATAGAATCAATGCATTTGTTTCTCCATTTATTCCATTTTTTCTTCCCTTTTAAAAATCCCCTTTTTCTCAAATTCCATTTTGCTACACTGTATAAGTTTTTGTGGAAATGCATAACAGAGAGAGTTGGTTAGAGAATTTGGTTATTCCATCGGATCCGGGTCGGGTTAGGATTTCGAGTTTGACCCGTAATGATCTGTGTTTGAACTCGATATGGTTTAATGGTAGTGATAATGGGTTGTTTCTAGAAGATTCGGCTCCGGCATCATTCGTGTATGTTCGGAGTAATCGAGGTAGAGGGATCGGATTGGAGGTTTCCGGCACCGGCACCGGAGGAAGGTTTTTGTCGGTGACATTGTCGATTAACGGCGGAGGGAATGAAGGGTTTGAGGAGGATTCCGGTGAAACGGCGGCGGCGGAGAGTGAAATGACAGTGTGTGGTCGGGAAGTTGAAAAGGTGGAGGAGAAGAAGAAGGTGCTAAGCGGTGGAGGTGCTGCTTTGAATACTACTAAGCATCTATGGGCTGGAGCTGTTGCTGCAGCTGTCTCAAGGTAAAAAATGAGAACTTTTTTGGTTTTGATCGGTAATTTCTTGCTTGTTAACAAACATATTTGCTTACTGGTGTTGAAATCGATGAGTCTGAATAGAACCGAATCACGGAATGGTTATAGAAGATTCATATAATCAACTTAACGGTTTTAATCTATGATTAAGGCTTAGTAGGTAGCAGTGTTATGGCTTGCTGTCCGTTCATATGAGTATTGCTCATGTAGTTTTTTGTCCTTTGATTTCTGTTACTATATATTGTTTCTTGTACCTCGATTATTGTATTGTTTTGTTATAGTTTCCGTTCTGTTACTATCTGCTCTTTTTTTTATTATATATTGTTTCCTGTACTTCCGTTACTTCTTTTCCGGGACTTCTTTGGACTTTTTTCTTGAGCCGAGGGTCTATCGGAAACAACCTCTCTACCTCTGAGGTAGGGTTAAGGTCTGCGTACACTCTACCCTCTCCAGTGGGACTATACTGAGTATGTTGTTGTTGCTTAGTTGTTGTTGTTGGTATGATTTTTTATTGCTGTCAGTCAAGCTGTTTGAAATGCCTTTTTGTATCAATCAACTAAGCCTCAACAATAAACTAGTTGAAGTCAGCTATATGAATCCGTTATATCTATTTTGCTCTATTCGACCCATTTCAATTCAAAATGCTTCATTTTGGTGAGGTAAAAGTTTATGGCATGGAGAAAAATAGTGTACATTCAAAAATTTAAATTATTTAATTATTTGAGGATCAATTGGTTTGGCATGGACATGCTTGAACTATCTGATGGTGACTTTTCTGTCATTTAACTTGGATGGATAACTACGTGGTGTACGTAATCTTGATGTTATTGGGATTCAAGGGACTAGATCTGTTGATACTTGATTAAAAAGGGCAGCCGGTGCACTAAGCTCCTGCTATGCCTAGGAAGGACTGGACTACATTGGGCTTGTTGTACGAAACCTTACTTGCATCTCTATAAGAGGCTATTTTTACGACTTGAATCCGTGACCTATTGTTCCTAACCTTACCTTATTTATTTAATTGACAAAAGAAAATAGAAAAACAAACAATTGAAGATTCTAATACTACGTAATTGAGGAAATATTGAATTGCTTAGATATGAATACTACGCGGTTGATCTTTTCTCTGTGTAAAAGCCGTGAGTTGTTACATTAAACATTATACTGTAATTATTGCTATATGGTATATCATTAAGCATAGAAATCCGTTTAATAAGTTTGTCAATTTAATAAGAATCTTGAAGTGTGAATACTTGGAAAAAGAAAAAAAATACCGAACCTAGGGTCACACTTTGTTATATGAATATGTTGTAGCCTCTTTTCTTATTATTAATAAATAATAGTAGTAATGATTAAGAAGGGGCTGCTTCCCCAATGTCAGGTCAATCAACAATGCCTCAACCCCAAGTTAGTTAGGCTTGGCTATATGAATCTTCTATAGCTATCTCTTCGTTTGCCCAACTTATCATCTACTGTAAAGAATAAAAACCATATTCTGCAAAAGAATTTTGGCTCTTCTTGTATGTTTCTTTTTTCTTTTGACTGAATCAAGTAGAGTACATCAAATCGTTTATACACAAACAAATCTAAAACCTACTGCAAAGTAACATTGAAATTAATTTTATTAAAGAATAGGACCCAGAGAGAGCAATGATGAGTAGTACATCCATTTGCAATATGCATGTTAGTACAATAGCTACATGTGAATAGAACTAAGGAAATTAATCATCCTATCTACTTCTTGTACATTTTTGTTTTTTACATAAAAAGGCTAAAAGAGATAATTTTTTTTTTGATACCTGCTACCTCCCACCAACAACAATTAGTTAACTCTGTCCACCAAGGTTTAGGTAGATGGGAAGAAATCACCTAGTGTTTTTGTCTCTGCTGGGATTTGAACTTGAGACCTCATAGTTCTTCTCTCACTTCATTGACCACTAAGCCACACCCTTGGGTGCGCTAAAAGAGATAAACATGTACTCCCTCCGTTTCAATTTGTTTGTCCTACTTTCCTTTTTTATCCGTTTAAAAAAGAATGTCTCATTCCTTTTTTGGCAGCTCTTTAATAATAACTTTCCACATGACGTGTTTAAGACCACAAGATTCAAAAGTCCTTTTTACTTTATTAAACTCCGTGCCAAGTCAAAACCAGACAAACAAATTGAAACGGAGGGAGTATTATTTAAGTTACAAATACTCTCCTTTTTGCCTCCGAAGTATCTCTGATTTCTTTCCTTCCATTCAGTCCACCCTAAACCTACTGCAAAGTAACAAAAACTCTAGAAGCCCACATGGGAAGAGTGAGTGTAAAGGATATCCATTGCTGGGAAGGATTTAACCACGAATGTTGAAATATAGACTTTTTGGTTGTGAAATGGATCAATCTGATGTCATATCTTAGCGGAATAAGTTTGTTGCATTTGAAACAAAACATGTTTACATGCTCAAAAATGCTTCTTTCCGTGTTGTGACTTTGAATTTTGCAATGTGAATCTTAGTAATACTTTCTTGAAACCTTGTACTTTAGTGGCATTGAATGGGTTATGTTCCCTATAAACTGCATATAACCTGTAATATGTTGATTATTCATGGACAACTTTTGTTTTTCTGAATTGTTTTTGTTTCAGAACTTTTGTTGCTCCTCTTGAGAGATTAAAGCTGGAATATATAGTTCGTGGTGAGCAAAAGCATCTTTTGGAGCTCATCAAGACGATTGCAGCCACTCAAGGCATCAAGGGATTTTGGAAAGGGAATTTTGTCAATATTCTACGCACAGCACCTTTTAAGGCTATCAACTTCTATTCGTATGAAAAATACAGGGATCATCTGCTTAAATTAACTGGTAATGAGGAGGCAACTAATCTCGAAAGATTTGTTGCTGGTGCTGCTGCAGGAATTACAGCCACTGTGCTCTGCATACCTATGGACACTGTGAGTGTTACTTTAGTATAGTCAATCCTTTTGCTTCTTGATTTCTATTTTAAAAGCATAACGAAGTGGGTGAGAACCATGAGGTCTCAGGTTCAAATCCCAGAGTAGACAAAAACACTGGGTGATTTCTTCCCATCTATCCTAGTCTTGGTGGATAGAGTTACCTGGTACCTAAGTTGCGCGAACTCTTCACTTTTGATGCCACACCCATGTCGGATTCTCCAAAAATACACTACTTTTGGAGAATCCGACACGCACCCGTTGACATTTTTGAAGAGTCCAAGTAACATAGCCTGGTACATGTTGCTGGTGGGAGGTGGCAGGCATCCCATGGAATTAGTCGAGGTGTGCGCAAGCTGGCCTGGACACCACGGTTATCAATTCTTTTTTTAAAAGCATAACGAGTTGAACGTTGTCGTGTTGGATATGTATCTGTTGGTACTACTAAATCAGGGGAGGGAAGTTAAAGTACCTTGGAAGTTGGATCTAGATGCAAAATTATCTTTCATGTCCTGTTATATGGCTTGTTCTATGGTGGAACTAGCTCTTAGATTTCCTAGGTTTTATGCTTTGAAAAATAATGCAAGTTTATACAGGCTTTTTGAAAATTTACTTTACATTTGGCATTTTCAGACTGCTTAGCTTGACAAATTATTTTCTTCAAGTGGCACACTCTGCTTAGTCATACAGAATTTTCTCAGTTTTCCTTTCATGGTCATGCTGATTGCTTTGACTCTATGTCACTTATCTGAATGAACTCAGACAAACTAGCAAAGTTCGAGAATGTGATTTTGGGGCTTAATTAAACTTAAAGAAAAGCCACTAGCATAATTGCTAGAGACTATGTCGAATGAAGCAGCTGTGGAGAATGTCATTGAAGATTCAGTTCATCTGTAACAAATACAGCCAATTTAATCATTTGAAAATATTTTTGATGAGTTGGGTAATAGAATCATATTATTGCTCTAGCTTTAAAATATTAGCATGCTGCAGGACTTTTAATCATGTGCTATAACCTTTCTTTTGTGAGTCCTATAGTATACAGAACACTAGTCTTTGCTCTCTCTTCTTTATGGCAACATTCAAGAAGTACCTCAAGTTCTACCCGTTCGATGATGATCTGACCGCGTTTCATTTTTTTTTTCTTTGGAAATGTCAATATTCCAGATTAGGACAGTAATGGTAGCACCTGGGGGAGAAGCATTGGGAGGTTTAATTGGTGCTTTCAGCCACATGATTCGCACTGAGGGATTCTTCTCTCTTTACAAGGGCCTAGTTCCTTCCATCATAAGCATGGCACCTTCAGGCGCAGTTTTTTATGGAGTTTATGATATACTAAAATCAGCTTATTTGCATTCACCCGAAGGGAGGAAGAGACTACAAAATATGAAACAAGGTGAAGATCTAAATGCATTAGATCAACTGGAATTGGGTACAGTTAGAACTTTGATATATGGAGCAATTGCTGGTGCTTGTTCTGAAGCCTCTACATACCCATTTGAAGTTGTGAGGAGACAGCTTCAGATGCAGGTCCGGGCCACCAAGATGAGTGCATTGGCAACTAGCTTGAAGATAGTTGAGCAAGGTGGTATTCCTGCCCTCTATGCAGGATTGACTCCCAGCTTATTACAGGTACATCAAACAAACAATTTCTTGTTGACTGTTGTTCTATCATAAGGAAATTGGAATAGATATATAGGACCCTGTTTAAAAAGAAGTCCTTGGATATGCACCCAAGGGCGTGGCATGACCTTGGGTGGCCTAGTGGTCAATGAAGTGGTGTGAGAACCATGAGGTTCTCAGGTTAAAATTCCAGTGGAGACATAAAAACACTAGGTGATTTGTTTCATCTGTCCAAGCCGTGGTGGACAAAGTTCTTTGGTATCTTTGCTGGTGGGAGGTAGCAGGTAATCCATGAAATTAGTAGAGGTATGCGCAAATTGGCCCAAACACCACGGTTATAAAAAAGGTGGACAGAGTTCCGTTTTACCTTTGCTGGTGGGAGGTAGCAGGTAACCCATGGAATTAGTTGAGATGCGCACAAGTTTGCCCGGACACCACGGTTATAGAAAAAGAAAAAAAGGAGTCCTTGGATGTGATTATGGATAGGGTCATCAATTTTCTGCTGTAGAAAGTGATGGAAAATATATATCCTGAAATGTGATTGCCTAGACAACAATTTGGGTGGGGTTTAAGTATCAAGAATTCAATGAGTGACACATACAATTAACTTATTTCGAAGAACTAGTATAGTTTACATACATTTATATTTTTTTCCTTCCATATTTTGATGGTAAATAGGCTTATAGTAGTCATCCATGATTACAGGTCTTCTCTTGATCAAAGAATAAGAGCCAACACATAGTTAAGAGTAGTTCCAAACTGACAACGTTAAGTTGTATGTTAAAGCCCAAAGGTTGCCTTTTCCTCGTTAGTCAAAACTAAGGTCTATATTAGTGCCCTCTTTTGATCAACACAGCTCATCTAGATGGGGAAAAACCAATTTTGAGTATGTTCTCTTTTGAAGAAAAGAAACTAAATGTTTTGACGTTAAGAGTGGAGTTATGCCTCCGTTTATTTATTTATTCTTTTTTTTATAATCGTGGTGTCTGGGCCAAATTGCGTGCACCTCGACTAATTTCATGTGACACCTGCTATCTCCATCTAGCACATATATTGGGTTACTCTGTCCACGAAGGACTGGACAAATGGGAATCTTGTGGTCCTCTTTGTTTTTGAGAAGTCAAATGCAGATCATCAATAACCTCACCTCTGAGGTAGTGGTATGGACTGCGTACACTCTACCCTCCCCAGACCCCACGCTGTGGGAATACACTGGGTATGTTGTTGTTGTTGTTGTAAATGCAGATCATCAATAACCTTTTTCACTTCAGCACCATCTGCTAAGTTGCTCGGACTAGGGTGTGGGTGTTCGATATGGGTGCGGATCTAGAGGTCGGATCTTTCATGATCTAAATTTTAAGATTAGAGGGTATGAATACAGGTGCAGGGATTCGACCAAAAATAATTCAATGTCTTAGAGTAGAGAAAAAATATGCCTAATTATGATGGACTACTTGGAAGGAAATGAGTGCATGAATTATTTAGAGCAAGTTTAAATATGTAACTATTATCAAGTATAAATGCATGTCCATACTATGTTTTCGGTGTAACATGGCTATTGCAAATGATATAGAGGACATGATAGACTTCTTGAGGTCATTGCACATTCAGCAGTGGTATTGACCTGTAAATATCTTCAAAGAACCTTCTGGTTGATGACTTTTTAACACAAATCTTTTAACGATAAAAAAGTATATGCCTAAATTATGATTTCATCCTTGCGTTTGTTTTGATTTCAGAAGTCATTATATCTGTCTTGAATTTTCTCTATCGATTTTGGTCAAAGTACCCAAAATTGATTGACAAGATCCTGTACGGATCCCACACCCACACCCACGTCGTGTCGACACGGGTGCGGCACCGAAAATGAAGAGTTTGAGCAACTTAGATAATTTGTCAATACAGATGACTTTAGATTCTATCTTCATCTTCTCTTTTTGCCAATATTAGATTTAATGGCAATGTATCCAGGATATGGTGGTTCTCTTGTGCTAACATTGTGATACATTTCTTCTGTTTAGAAAAGTTCCTTTGATCTTCTAGTTTTACTTGTTAAGAAGAGTTATGAATATAACAAAATGCATCTTTTCATTGTGCTCCGCAGGTTTTGCCATCAGCTGCAATAAGTTATTTCATTTACGAGTTCATGAAGATTGTTCTGAAAGTAGAATAAATATGAGATACGATTGCTCAAATCCATTCATGTCGAGGAGTGCTATAAGTAGACGCTGACAAGTGGTGTACAAGTTAATCGTAAGGGAATTTCTGGCCTTTTTTGTTTTGTGTAGACTGAACACAGTGGGAACAGTACATCTCATTTAGGAGGTATGAAAGAAATTTCTTGTTAGTTAGGCTTTTCCTTTGTATCTTTTAAGAGGAGGAAAATTGTTGTAGCTTTTGTATCTTTCTCCATTTAGTTCCGATGAATTGTGTGAACAGTCTTTTCTATAGTTTTAACTACTTCGATTTGCTGCACTTGATCCGAGGGTCTTCCGAAAACAGTCTCTGTACCTCCACAAGGTAAAGGTGTAAGATCTGCGTACACTCTACCCTCCACATACTCCACTTGTGGAATTTCACTGGGTATGTTGTTGTAGTCTTTTTCTATAGTTTAAGCTATAAGAGAAAAGATTCTATAATCACTTTATTTGAGGTCTGCAACAAGTCAATTCACATTGAGGCCATACACATTAGAGTACTTCTCTTGATGTGTGCTGTGAGACATTAAACTTGCTCAAGGGCTGCTTATCGGTTGGTTTGTTTTGATTGTGAATGTTATTGCTTATCGATTTGTAAACATGCTAGACCGGTAACTGAACCAATAGTAGACATCAGGTTAAGTGGTACAATGTTAAATAGTGTGAAACGACTCATCCAAGTGTTAATGTTGGTGAGTGCATATTGAATCCTTCAAAAGTAGTGCATTTTTGAAGGATTCAATATGAGTGCGACAACATTTAAAAAAGAAATGTGGCTACATTAGCCTGGAAAATGAAGAGAAGATTCATGATCATTTCCATCATCAAAGAAAAACCAAAAGCTTACAGTTATAGAGCATTAAAGCAAAATCACATTTACCTGCAACTTTTATAGTAGAAGAGTTTGTCCTCTGCTAATTCCAGAAAGTCCTTAAAAACGAGAAAGCCGACTAAAAGGCTATTCCATAACCGACTCTTGTTGCCGAGTCGAGGGGGCTTGGTTTCTTCAGTATTGGCGCGTCATTGAACAATTCTGTTCGGCTCAAATTGTTCATAAGAAAATGCCTATCTCAAATGTCAAAAGGATAAGGTGGCTGATTAATCCTGCACTACAAATTTTGTGGAGGGTGTTTTTCACACGTAAGACACGTATAATTTGTAAGCACGTGGCACTTCTAAACTCCCTTATTTTGGGATCACTGGCCTTAGCTATGAAAAGTTTGGCTGGAAGTCGAACTGCAAATAACTCATCTGATATATAGGAAAAAACTCAAACCTGCCATCGAACTTTGAGAAAAGACTTATTTATATCATTGGTTAAAAATTGGGCTCATCTACGCCATTGCTGTGACACAAAGCGTTGATTTGTGCCATTATATATTAACGAAAAACATAGCCAATTTTGGCATACCATTTTTTTACACGTGATCAACGATGAAATGGGTCATGTCACTAATTAAATTCACCAAATTAAAAAACTCAGCTAAATTAAAACACCCGCCCAAATTTAATATACTCGACCCACATCCTCTTTGAAACGAACATTCAACTGTATTAGTATCATCCTTAGCTTAAAATGATAATCTCGAAACTGTTATCATACCTCGAGTACAAATACAAAATTATATCAAAACGGTACTCGAAATAATCTCGAGATTGCTAATCTCAAAATAAAAAATCCTACCAAAGGGAAAATAAACTAATTCCAATAATAGAGGGACCAAAGTATAATAATCTAAAACCAGTAGTTCATACTAGGGTAGTACTATTTCATATTTTCCATCACGTTCACTTTCAGTCCATGCTCAGCTCAACTTCTTCATCTATGGAAGAAGACGATCATCTCCCTAAACCCGCCACCGCCACTGCCACCGCCACCGCCACCGCCACTGCCACCGCCACCGCCACCGCCACCGCCACCGCCACCGCGGCGACGGCGGAGCATTTGGATTCCGATCTCCAACGGAAGCAAGCGGCGATGATCGAACGCCTCTCAAACCTCCACCAATCCCGTTTGACCCGAAAACCCGACCCGGAATCAAACTCCACAAGTACCTTCCTTTCTCGTTTCTCCGAATCCAAAAACTCCATTGAATCCACACTCTCCCGCATCCGTCAAACACCCGACCCGCATTCCAACCCGACCCTTAAACCCGAACTCGACAACGTCTCAATCTCCATCTCCGATCTCGAAAAACTCGTTGCCGAAAACACCTTTTCCCTACCATCCTACGAAGTCCGTACATGCCTCAAAACCATAACGGATCTAAAACAATTCGTCGAACAGGTTACGTGCGAAGTAATCCCAAGGAAAAAATTCTCTTTCAAAAACAAATCAACGAAGAAAATCACGACGTCGAAGTCCGAAGTCCCGATCCCGAATGTGGAGTTTCAGGGTTCAGGGTTTAGAGTTTTGGAAAACTCGCCAGGATTCAGGGGCAAAGAAAATGAGGTGTTAGTGAAGGAATTCAATAAGGGTGAGGGTAATAATGATGAAGAGATTAGGGAATTCGTGATATCGGATTTAAGGGGTTGTGAAGTGAGGTTAATGGGTTGTGTGAGGGCATTGTTCGTGCATAAATTGATTGATTGTAAGGTTTATGTTGGGCCTGTTTTCGGGTCAGTGTTGATTGAAGAAGTGAAGAATTGTGTGTTCGTAATGGCGTCTCACCAGATTCGGATTCATGAAGCTAAAGGCTGTGATTTTTATCTTCGAGCGAGGAGTAGGCCAATAATTGAGGATAGTAATGGTGTAAGGTTTGCACCCTATTGCTTAAAGTATGACGGGATTGAGAAGGATCTCGAGGAAGCTAATCTTGGTGAAGAGACGGGGAATTGGTCGAATGTGGATGATTTTAAGTGGTTAAGGGCAGTGCAGTCTCCAAATTGGTCAATTTTGCCGGAAATTGAACGCCTTTGCACAGTGGATATTTCAAATCGAGACCCAAAAATTTAAATCTTTCGTCTTGATGTGTGGTTAGTATGTTGAATCCTCATTGTTTAAAGGAGATAACTTTTTCCTATTGATGATTGGTTAGTATGTTGAATCCTCATTGTATAAAGGAGATAACTTTTTTTGGTTATCTTCTTAAGTTTACTTGAATCTTAGAGGAATACGGATGTATCAGCTTTTGTTGATTAAATACATTACTTATTGTTCTTCTGTTTCAAGAGGTGAACTAAATATAATAGTAGAACAGAAACATGATGCTAAAGCTGTTGTGTTGCAGTTTCTTGGATAGAGAGATTTCTTGATGTTTCTATTACCTACTTCTTATCGATTTCTATTTGCTATAAGCAGTGGTAGGTGCACATCCGAGCTTTTGTGATTAATGCTACATACTTTGATTGCATTATCAAAAAAAAAATACTACATACTTTTATTGGACCACCTATGTTATGGTCCGGAGTGAGGATGGTTTGCAGTGCTGCTGCATTCCTACGCTTTGGTAAACATTTGCTTACCGCAGATTTGCTGAAAAGAAAAGGAATAGGAGAATTTATTTGCTATACTAGTTATATTTTCTGCTGAGTATCAATTGAATCAAATCGTCACTGCTCTGTAGAAAATCATCTTTGAAGAAGCTGGAGACTAGAGCACTTTGCTTTTTTGGTACTCCACTGAAGCTGATTATTTTTCAATTAGCCATTTAACCCTATTACCTTCTTAATTGTCAAAAAGAAAAAAGAAGAAGCCAGAGACTGAGGAGGATAAAAGTTTGAAGCTACAGACTATAGGTTTTATGAGCAGCCAGTGGAGAGACATTTGCAGAAATTGGTACTACAAAGGTTGGTATCTCCTTAGGAATTTGTCTTCTTTACAATGTGGTAGTTATCAGCTGGAGAGTATCACTTGTTAACGAGAGTAGTATATAACGCAAGGATTTCATCAAATAAACGTAGTGTAGCTTACCTGGTTCTTTGATCGGTCTGACCATTGCCATACTTTCAGATATCATATTGATTCATCATCAGCTATTTCAAGTAATTGCAATGCTTAATACATTTATTCATCTTTTGCTTATTGGTTAGTCGTCTGGAATTGCTTCGCTGTTTCATATGGATTGTACTGCTATTGTTGCACAAATGGTTTAATGTAGAGAAATCTGAGCTGACATGACACTCAAGGGCTATGGCAAAACATAAATACTCTCTTACTAATCTGTAGAAAAGCTTCTGATCAGTTATCTTAATTAGCTGACCCGATATCTGCAAATCAGGAGTTTGAGACACATTACTGAAGTTGAGAATTTAAAGATGTGGCGAAACCAACTAGCCCGAGCAGGATAGGAGTCCTTTCCTCTGCAGCCATAAGATAGCTTTTGAAATAGAGGCCTATCTACTTCTGTTAAGGCGGTAACATCTTATACTATTTTTTGAAGTCCTTTAGTTGATTCTTTTCGTACTAAATTAGTTTTAGATGAAATTCAACTATGAACTTCTGAGAGACATTGCACTTGGGGAGTTTATAGAATCAGCTGGTTTATTATCTTTACCTTAGCTTTTGCAATACACCAAACAAAGGGGAAAAGCAATGAAAAAAGACTAAGTTCATTTTTCTTGGTTGAGAAAAAAGATGTATATTATAGAGTTGGAGATTGTTTATTAACTAAATGTTTAGCCAGCTTATATTGTAGGCTCGTGATAATGGCAGGAAGGTTTAGGCAACTAGTAGTACAAGGAATATGTTTTCCATAAGTACCTCAAGTTCTTTCTTTTCTGTCCTCCTCTAAATATTTGAACCAACATTGAGAATTTAGTGTATCTATTAAATACAACAACATACCCATATAGTGTATCTATTAAATGTATGCATAATATTGATATGATAATACATACAAGGACCTGTCTTTTTTTCTTGTTATGGAACTGAAAAAACCAAATTAAAACCTACACAATAATAACTACTGGCTAGTCAGCATCTCTTCAGGCCTTGTTTTTCCTTTAATGAGCAGATGAATTTGTTGTCATTCAGTTTAATTAGGTGTCTTGAAAGGCCTGTAAACTTGTAAATCAGAAACAACTCCAGCAAAAGAACCAGCAGCTGCAGCAATTGAGATAACAAGGCAAACACCACTAAGTAGTTGAAGGCCAATCCACCTTCCACTCCATTTGGGAATATTCTTCTGCACAATGTACATTTTTACTGGGAAGTAGACTGTAAGTGGCCAAAATCCAAAGGCTCCAAGAATGCCAACGACGTCATTAAAGAATGGCATCAGCATAGAAATGACAGTGGTGATGATCACGAAAATCGTCCTCCAAACTAGACGGAAAAGGTTGAGCTTGAAGGGCTTACAGCCGGGGAGTGGGACATCGATATCTTTCGTGATGATTTTGCTGTCAGGGTACCATTCAGCTGCTGTCTTTTCAACAAAGGCGAAAAGGGGTTGGCAGAAAACTTGGTATGCACCCACTAGGTGTACAACGATGGCCACGTTTGCGATGTCCAGAAGCCAATAGGGGTTGTAGAATCCAAATCCAGTTAGTAGGTTTCCAGGGGATTGGTCTCCAAATGCTGCATAGCCAAAGCAGCCACAGAGCATGTAGAAAACAGTTGTTACCGCCACACTTATTAGTGTTGCCTTCTTCATTGTCTTTGCTTCTGCTGGTGGTGATTTGAGAGTATCCTGAATCTCAATAAGGATAAGGGAGTAAGAATAAGCAAAAGCTATAGCTCCAAGAGCTTGAAAACTTTTCCAAATCTTCTGCATTACAGTTACTTCACTTCCAATGCTAATCCCAGTTAGACTTCCTTGTATTTTTCCTGTTTCTGCAACTCGGGCAACTCCTAAACCAAGACCAATGGTAGAGTAAGTGAAGGACATAACAGCAGCCACGATCGAAAGCCACGAAATCTGATCAAAATCTGGGATTTGTGACAAGATAATTTCCATCACTCCAAACATGATCATGTACGGAATGCTTGAAACATTGCAAGCAGCATGGTGACCATGTTGATAGAAACAATTAGACCTTTTCACAGCCACCATGCTAATAGAAGATGCAATAGTGTATCCAATTGCAACTCCAACAAGATTTACATATTGAATTACCCCACAAATCTTAACCTGAACCCCACCAAGATTGGCTCGGACAGCATCCATATAAGTATAGTTTCTCTTGCCGGTAACTTGGTCGCCGTTACGGTAACAGTCAGAGAGCAAAGCAGAGGTGTAGTAAGTAACAAAGGAGAAGAGAAGCAACACAGTTGGGCCAGCAACCCATCCAAGCTGAGCAGTAGCCCAAGCCAATGATAGAACACCAGAACCAATCACAGCAGTAATTATGTGAGCACTTGCTGTCCAAACAGACCCTCTTCTTTTCAGACGACCATCGTCATCGAAACAATTGGATTCATCATACACATTGATGGAAACATGGTGTGCTTTGTCTTCTGCCATCTTTTTCAACAAACAGAAACTTAAGAGAGTTTTCCAATATGGAAGAGAACGATTTTGAATCTCTAACTACAACTCTTATATATAGAATTCCAAGTACTCCCAAACCTATAAGAGAAAGGAGAAAGGTTTTTCTTGAATTTCCTAAACTAGTAGGGATTTGGAAAAGGACCACAACACACGGTACTCTAAACTCGAACTGATTTCAACAATGACTTTAAACTACAACAAACAAAAACTTAATTAGTCGTCGAGAGAGTTTTCCAATATGGAAGAGAATGATTTTGAATCTCTAACTACAACTCTTATATATAGATCCTAAGTACGTAATACCAAACCTATAAGAGAAAGGAGAAAGTTTTTCCTATTCCAACAAGGACAGGGAGTATGTTTTTATTTCCCAAATCTAATAGGACAATATGGATTTCCTAAACTAATAGGGATTAGGGTTTCCTAAATATACAAGGGAAAAATTTAAAACGTAATTAGCAACTTCTTTTTCCGTAATTCTGTTATATAAATTCTAGTTTAATGGACCACAACTTATTATTTCAACAGTGACTAAACTACTGAAGAAAATAGAGCATGAGAGAATTTTTTCACACTTCTCAAAGATTTTGCAAATACCCTATTGATTTTTTTCTTTATAGCATGAAATAAATAATGTGAAACACGAAAAGGAATGTTTTTTGTTTAAAAAAAGATTTGGTTATGGAGTTTACTGAGTAGAATTTGATAAGTATATAAGAGAGGAAGGGAGTGAAATAAGTGCAGAGCTCTGTGTGCATGTGTGAAACGATTCATGCAATTGTTATGTTGCTTTTAACTCTTAAAAAATATCGGTGAGTGCATGTCAGATTCTTTATAAAATATTGCAGAAGGATTTGACGTTGATGTGATAATATTTTTTTAGAGTTTGAGTAACATAGAATAAAATTATGCTATGAGTATTTATTTTAGGTCTATAATAAGTTCAAATTCTCAATTTTTGACCGAAGTAAGACATAATTTAAACCAATTTAAAAGAATAATAATAACGTATTATGTATTATTTTTATTAACACAGAACAACCAAAAGCTTACTTATACATCATTAAAGCAAAATCACATTTAGCTGCAACTTTTATAGCAGAAGAGTTTGTCCACTACATTCAAAGTCTCTAAAGGGTAGGCGCCCCGGTGTATAGAGCATTCTTAATTCACGCAGAATTTGGAGAAGAATTACACTTCAAACGGTGTGATGTGTTAGGATTTGTCCTGAATTTCATATCTTATTTGGTATCTATCACAATTGTGTTCTTATTCTAATAGAATTTCTTAGTACAAAAGGTTTTATTGGTGAAAAAACTCTTTTATATCTGGCATTTTTTTTGGAGAAGTTTTGAATTTCTATAAATAGAAATCCTTTTATTCTAATACAATAACACAATAGCATCCACAATGTAGTCGTTTAGAGAGTTTTGTTTAGAAAGAATTTACTCTATTGCAAACATTAGTGATTGTTTTTACGGTTCGAACCTGTGAGTCCGTGACCTATAAATCACACGAAGACAATTTTACCATTGCATTCAAAGTCTCTGTAGAACTAAAATTCTTCAACACTGGCTAGTTATTGAACTATTTTGTCCAATGTGAAGGCTCAAATTGTTCATAAGAAAATGTATATCTCAAAAGGAGGATAAATTTCACTACGTAACTATTATTAAGTTATTTAATTATTTTTCCTGACACAAAAGTTATTAAACTCTGAGAGACTAACAAAAAGGTCACAAAGCTGAAAATTGCTAAACTTTTTTATGCTAACTCTTTTTTTTACTCTTTATTTTAAAAATCTAATAATAAAAGTTCAATTAAAAAGCTCTGATCCAACCCAATTCAAAATCCAAACTCATATGAAAAAGAAAATATTGAAAGAACGGAATAGAACATTGCTTCCCCTCTTAAGTAATTTTTTTAAGGGGATTGATCCAAGTTGTACCCTAATACTGAACATAGAAATTGTGTTTGGCAAATGTATCAAATTTCAAATAAAAACACAAAGGCAAGACTTAGTTTGGAATGCAGGAAGAGGGACTAATGAAGTCTTGTTTAAGAAATTTATGGACTAACTCAAAAATGAGGATAAATACCATTCTTTAATATTTTACCTTTTTCATATGGATTTGATTTTTTGGTGGGGTCGGGTCAAAACTTCTTAATTGAATTTATATTTATTAGATTTAAAAAAAGAGTTAGCATCTAAAAGTTTAGCATTTTTTGATTTTGTAACTCTTTAGTTAATATATCAAAGTATAGTGATTTTTGTATTAAAAATAATAATTATATGACTTTTATAAAAATAAATGGTAATTACCTGATGATATGTAAAAATTACCCTCAAAAGAATAAGGTGATTGATTAATCCTGCACTATAAATTATCTGGGGGCAGCCCATTTTTATTTTCTTATTTTTTTTGTTAAAAGTTATGAAAAGGTTTTGGAACTTTAGTTTCGAAAGTCAATCATACTGCAATATGAAATTTGAAATCCTAAATCTATGACTTGATAAAAGTTACAAAAATTTGTAGTAACTAACACCCTTTTTCATCAATTTATCTTCGAGCTTGACTTCATTGTCCTTGAATTCGTTGATTTGATTTGTGGCATCAAATTTATCTCTCCTCGAATTATGTCCGCGATCTTCTTGCTCCTCAAATTGTTTAATGTAGTTTGTTCGTTCTTGTATCTGCTCTCTCAACTCTTCCAACTTATTTTTCATCTTCAAGATCTCCTTGTTGTTTTTTAAGGAAGACATCTTTGCTTAGCTTTTGCTTCTTCTTAATCGTCAATTATTTTCGTAATTCTTTAGATCACTATAAATTCTTGTATAGTCACAATAATTACACTCTTTTATTTAAAGATCTCTCTCAATTTGTGATTTTATTTTGGATGACCTCAAGTCCCTTTTATAGGGCGTGGGGACAGCTTATAGTTTTCAAGCACGTGGCATTTTTTTTATAAAAAATAAACAATTTAATATTCTTTTTCTTTTTAAACTCCCCTATCTAGGGATCACTCTTTTTTAGCCTCAATTGTGAAAAGTTTAGTTGGAAGTCTAATATTTCCAAGTGCAATATATAAGCACTATTTGAGTTGCAATAGTTCAAACTCTCTTTTTTGTGTTATATTGTTCGGACAATCGAATACGTATTTTAATTATGCAGTTTTAAAATAGGATCGTTCCATTACTGCAAATAAATTTTATTTTGCCATAAATATTTCAAATCCAGTAAAATTGACGATTTCTTTTCGTATATAGGATGTCTTGATACCCGTTAAAATGACATCCATAGAAGAAAGAAAAATATGTTTGTACTCTTAATGCCACTGTTTAATGCTTTTTCAATCCTTTTTTTTATAACTAAAGGAGCGTGACCCATGTTTAAAAATAATAATTTAAGAAGCACAAAATCGGACAAAAGACTAAAATAATGCTTTTTCAATCCAGCATCATTCCTAAAGGGGGTGTCTTGGACTGTGAAGCCATTTTCAAGAAACCCTACAAATAAAATAAGAACAACGAATAATTAATCAAAAATTCAAAATCAATGAAATTCATATATATATATACTAGTTCTGGGCACGTGCGTTATACGTGTAGCTCATAAGTTGACATTAAAATATTTATGATCTATAAAAATGTTGATTTTTCACTACAGATATAATTTTTGGGAATCCTTTGAGTTCTAAAATATAATTAAAGTACACAAAAATTTATCTATCATTTTTCATTTTTATATATCTCATGAATTTTTATTATGTTTGAAACAATGTCATTTTTTTATTAAGTTATCTCTTCTAAATTATTTAATTGTGTCACATCAATATCCTTGTGTGACTAATTAATAATTAGCGTTCAATAATTAGACAGAGAAATGCATTACATTCTCATAAATAATCTCAAAGGCAAATGCAGACATCCTAAGTTGGACAATTACTTACCTACTTATAAATTATAATTACTATCTCAATCATTTTTATTATTATCGCACATACAAATCTTCTTTTTAATCTTAGGGAAGTGTACGTATAAAGAGAAGTGAATAATGCTATTAATATAATTCTCTTTTCCATAAATTTTCTCTTGAATAATATGAATTGAGCAAAACAACCTCTTCAATGATTAATTCTAAATATGGTCAATTTGATAATTGAATGTTTCAACACATATAAATAATTAACAAATAAGGTCAAAAGATTATACATATAAACAAAAAGTTATGTGAAAATACACCTTCAAAATTTTTAGGTTATCACATACTATAATCCATCCCTTATCTCCATTCAGATTGCTCATTTTATTCTAGGGTATGCAGTTTCTTTTCTTTTTTTAAAGAAAAAATATCATATTTAATTTTCTCATTAAGGTATTCCTCTCTCTACTCACAAACGACCTTGAAAAAGATATTTATATAAAAGTAGAACACTCTAAATTATATGTATATCAAATAAACTGGTTAATCTTTCATTACAAATTTCATCAATACTTTAAGAAATAAAGTAACTACAAAATTTTTTAACATAACAATTAACATAACATAATAACATGAACACATTATAAATGGATATCACTAATTTCTTCATGTATGATACAAGATATTTAATAGGAAAACAAAGCTACAAGAAAGTATATTGAAATATTGCTTTCACAAGAATAATGCACGTAAGTAAACCTATTTATTTTAGCTAAATAACATATTTTCAAAGGGAAAAAATACATAAATATTTAGACTGGACAAGAATGAACGAATAAAAACAAAGAAAATTACTTCACATAATTCAAAATGATGAGCAAGATTAATTGTTTGCAAGATAAAATTTCATCCTCCTATGTCTAGCCCCATCATGCTTCACTTATCATTTACGTGAAGACCGTGCTAGACATTTTATAGCAATAGAATGGACTTTGAATGGTCAAAATAATTAATTTGTATTAAATCGGTTCAATGATTTTATACCATATTAAATTTATTTAATGAAACTCTTCAAATTCTCTTAATTTTGACAGCAAAAAATAAAATAAAATTGATTATTAATGAAATTTGGTTCATGTACTAGTTTAAATGAGGTTCGTGTACCTCTTGGCTTTCTTTGCAATGTTGCATTGACAGGAGAAACGTTTTCATTATAGTAATTGCGATATTAAGTTCTATTTGAGGCCCACATTTATTTTTTAATTTGCTATATTAATAAGAAAATAATATTTTCAAAGGATATATTTAATTAATTAAATATTTTATAAAATTTTAATTTAGTTTAAGGGCAAAATGATAATTCAACTTTGCACTTTGGAGCTTCCCACTTTTAATAATACTAGTCCTGAAAACGTGCGTTGCACGTTTGTTCCTACCTGAGTCACCAACAACCTTATAATTTTCTATAAATGCACTAACTGAATAGGAAAAAAATATAGATAGAGAGAAAAATCTTAACCATGCATGACAAGAAGAGCTTATATTTGTTATTTCTCTTCAAAGTAAGTACCATGACAATCACTTAAGATATGTACATATACAAGAAATCCAACATCTAAAATAAAACTACAATCAAGAAGATAATAGACTTTGCTAGAGGCTAAAATTCATCCATAAAGAATGAACAAGGAAAAAAAGCAAAAGAAAAAAAGAAAGTACATTTAAAGCTTGTAAGATCTAAAGTTCTTGATGATAAGATGCAAAAGGATGCACCAATTTTTATATGGCAAATACTTTCATCATCACTGTTTATACTTTTTGAGTGTTCAATGAGTACTTTTGCATGATTTTTAATCTCTTGAAATCGTTATATATGTTGTGTAGAAATGCATATGGAGAACAAATATAGATAAACATGAATGAAGAGAAAAATATCAGAGAGTAAGGGAGAATGTGCACCACTTTGGGGAAGGAAAATTGACGTTATATAGCAAAGTTTTTGCTTGAAAAAACGTAACAATTATTATGAATTAATGTGACTTTTGGCCGTTTTGGCAAAACACATACTCCCTCTGTTCCATATTAGTTTAAAGGTGTCAAACGGGCCGGTCCGGGTCAGACCGGCCCACTAAACTTGCAGCCCACCGGGTTCACGAACTGGGCCGGTCCGAGTCCAAAATAAATGGGCCGGTCCGGTCCGGGCTGTGTTGAGCAAAATGCTCAGCCAGCCCAGCCCAGGCCCGTCACCCATTTTTGGACCGGGTTTCACGGGCCGGTTCGGTCCAATTAAGTGGGCCTTCATGGGCCGGGTTTGGGGGCCGGTCCATGGGTTTCACCTTCTTTTTTTTTTTTAATTTTAAATTTAAAAATTGAGTTCTAATCATATAATGTAGTGTTATCAATTTTAAAGTGTGATATAATTTTAATCGTTTTAAATTTAAAATTTCAAATTTGAATTATATATTTATATTTTATAATAATGTAGTGTACTAGTGTAGTAATATTTTATATTTTATAATCATGTAATTTGAAAATATGAAATTTGAAATTCAAAAATTTAAAATTTAAATTTCTAAATCCAAACACTCCAAACTTCAAATTTCAAAGTTAAAGTTCAAATTTTAATGCATTGAAAGTTGAAATTTCAATTTTCAAAGTTGAAATTTCAATTTTCAAAGTTGAAATTTCAATTTTCAAAGTTGAAATTTAAAATTTGAATTTTGAAATTCAAATTTCAAAACTTCCTATCTTCTCAAAATATTCTCCATCTATAAATAATACTACATTCCAAACACTCCACCTTTTTTATTTTTTTTAAATTTAAAAATTGAGTTCTAATCATGTAATATAGTGATATACATATGATGTATATAAAATATTCACAATATGATATACTTGTGATGCATATAGAATATTCACAATATGATATACTTGTGATGCATATAGAATATTCACTATATGATATACTTGTGATGTATATAGAATATTCACAATATGATATACTTGTGATGTATATAGAATATATATAGAATATTCACAATATGATATACATATGATATATATAGAATATTCATATAGAATATTCACAATATGATATACATATGATGTATATAGAATATTCATATAGAATATTCATATAAAAAATTCATATAGAATATTCACAATATGATATACATATGATGTATATAGAATATTCACAATATGATATACATATGATGTATATAGAATATTCACAATATGATATACATGTGATATATATAGAATATTCATATAGAATATTCACAATATATGATATATAAAAAATATATACATATAACAAATATATATAAAATATATATAAAATAGATGATAGACAAGAATTAAAATTTAAATTTTATGAGAGAAAAAAATTAAAAATGCAAAGACTCAATGAGCCTTTGACTTTATTAAAAATATATTGATTGGAAAATAAAGTTGAAATTCAAAGGTTACAAATACTTTTCTCCAACTTCATAAACTAAAATAGTAAAACTCCATGTAAATATTCGCATTAATAGTAGCATCAGATATAATAGGTACTTCATCATTCTTAATTTCTAAATTTTTATAAATCATAGCAACAAATTCACACATATTAACAAATTTCATACATGAATTTAAAATAGCACCAACTAAGTAAATAGGTGGAATCGGAAAAAAATATTTTTTGAATTTTTCGATCATTTTAGTGATAGCTTCCGAGTAACCTCTTTTAAGCTTATATTCACTAAGCAATATAGAGAGATCGGCTATATAAGCTAAAATATTAGAAGCAGTAGGATAATAAGCACCGGAAAATTCAACAGTAGCTAAATAAAATGAGTTTAAAAAATCAACAACATCTTTAATTTTTCTCCAATCGGCTTCTTGTAACATAAGTTCAGGAAATTCGCTAGCATATGATTTAAAAGTCGTAGTAATATGAACTTTATAAATATAGCAAGTATTTAAAAAATTAAAAAGTAGAATTCCACCTAGTGTCTATTTCTTCAGGCATTAATCTTGGTCTAAGATTATTGTCCTTACATTTTCTTTTAAATTCAGTAAGTCTAAGCTTTCTATTATTTTCTTGAATAAAGCCAACTGCATGCCTAATTTTTTCAATCACAGGTTCAAAAAAATCAAAACCATCTTTTACAATTAGATTGTATATATGACAAGCACACCTAACATGAAAAATTTCTACACACGGAGGAGTAAGCATAATTTTTAAATCATCAATAGCAGCGGTGTTGTTAGATGCATTATCAAAAGCCATACATAAAACTTTTTCATTAAGACCATAATAATCTGTAACCACTGAGATAGATTTAGAAATAAAATCCGCAGTATGCCTACGATCTTCATCATATCGAAATGCCAAAATACGTTTTTGCATGAAAAAATTACTATCTATCCAATGACAAGTAATTGTTAAATAATCATTTTTATTAACCGCACGACCAAGATCAGAAGTAAGAGAAACTCTACATGGAAGATTTGTTAATAACCAACGTAAATAAAATGCATATTGTCCATGTAGTCTAAAAATATCTGATCGACAAGTACTTTTAGGAATACCGGTAAACATTGGGTTATAAATAGATTGTATGTAATGAACAAAAGCATCAGAAGAAGCAAACGTGAAAGGCAAACAACCCAATGCTATCATTTTCGCTAACTCTTCACGGTCTTTCTTTTTATTATACGTCCCAACTAATTTACCGGTATGTGGGTTCATTTTAGTTTGTCTATGTGTTCCACCAGCCCACCTTCTTTTAAAAGTTGTTCCCAACCTACATGATCGGTTCTCAAATGTCTCATCAATTGACCCGTCCCTCCGGAATTACCCCCGGTCTTATGCTGATATTATTTATGACAAAGATTGCATTCAACAAGAGTTGTTCCTTCTAATTTAGTATAAAATTCCCATGCAACACTAGTTAATTTACGGGGCTTTCTAGGCCGTGGAGGAAGATTAGGAGTACGAGATTGAGCATTATCAATAACGGGACTAGTGGGTTCATCATCATCACCATCATCATCATTATTATTATTATTATGTACACTTACGTCAACTTCATTTTCTTCTTCAATTCCATAATTTTCTTGTGCCTCAAAATAATTCATATCATGTGCACCCACAGGAATATCTCGTTCTCCTATCTCACTAGGTGATGGTGGAGGCACACGAGAATAATTATTTCTACCGCTTGTACTACCTCTACCAGAAGTGATTTTTTTCTTACTACCACTACTACTTCCGGGACATAAATTTTTAACACTTTTACCAAGTCGTCTTACTTTATCCATTTTATAAATTAAATTAATAAATATTAAATACGCAAAAATTAATACAAAAAGATATTCAACAAACAATATACTAATTAAAAGTAAGAGATAGAACGATTATACCAAATTATCGGAGACAAACAAGTAATTAAGCAACCGTAAATTGATGAATTGAACGCTTGAACTTTCTCCAACTTGATGTTGTTGATAGCAAAATAATAAAGTAGATATTGCTAGAAATCAATAGAGAAAATCAGCAAAATTGAGAGAGAATGAGAAGTATTTTGTAATAAAAATGATGAAATTTAGAAGGTATTTATATATGAAAAATGGGTGAATTTTTAAAATGGAGGAGAATTGAACGTTGGCCCAAACGGCATTGTAACCGTTGGACCAACGTTCAACAAATGCTGAAAAGTGGCCCAAAAGGCTGCCACTCAACATAGCCTGAAAAGGCTATTATAGGGCCTAGGGGCTAGGGCCTGCAGCGGCCCACAGCAGGCCTAGTGACAGCGGCCCACGTGGGCTGTCAGCAGCCCAAGTCCCAAAGCCCAAATGCCCATTAAAATTAAAAAAAAAAAATTTTTTTTTAATAACCGGGCCGGTCTGGTCCGGTGCACCGGTGGGCCAGGTCCGGTCTCAGAACTGGGCCGGTCTCCCGGGTTGCCAGGCCTGGCCGGCCCAGCCCACGTCCGGGCCCACGAACCCGATCCCCTTTTCTGGTGATGGGCCAACCGATCCGGTGTTGCTATTTGGGCCGGTCTTACCGGTCCGGTCCGGGTCAGACCGGCCCAGTTGACACTCCTATATTAGTTGCTCACTATACTAAAAATACTTGTCCCATATTAATTGACCACCTTACTAAATAAAGAAAAACATTAATTAAAATTTTCTCATATTACCCTTGCAATTAATTCTTTTTGAAAGTGTTCACATTTGTTTGTAAAGTTCCAAAGAAGTTTTTTAAAGGGTAAATTAGTAAAACAAGCTTCTTATTTATTCTTTCTTAATATGCGTGTAAAAGAAAAGCGTGCAAATAAAATGGGACGGAGGGAGTAGATATGAGTGAATGACCATTGAGGTCTTCAATACCCAATAAATGAAATAACGTGTCTATTTCAATTCCTAATGACTACATACTCTTGATCCATGATAATGCATCATTTAATTACTTTTTACTTATTGAAAGGTAATTAAATTTACATACATGCTTTGAATTTGGTTGGAAACTCAAAAAGCATCATAACTTCAAAATCAGTTACACGTACTGCATGTCACGTAGATATAGATACAAAGAGATTAGAAGGTAATTAAGTAATTAAATTTATTATATAATATTAAATTTATTAAACATTTTATAAAACTTTGATTTAGTGTAGGGGTAATTTGGTCTTTCAACTTTCAACTTTGAGGCTTTCTACTTTTAGAATAGTATATATATATATATATATATATAGATATATAGATATAGATAGATAGATATGATGATATTCTACGATTGGAGTAACTTTCAATATAATAGACTTACCCACTATTGCATTGTCATATATTTTATTGTCATCGTCGAAATATTTATTTGCTCGTGATTATGATTGTATCCATTTCTTTTTCAGTGGGACAATATTGATTTTTTTTTTAATTAATACGAATGTATTTCTGATATATTTCTTATTTAATCTTGATGTAGTATTGCTCAAACTATGATCTGGTGCTGCTAGCATCGCTTCACCTATTGTATAACCTAATTATTTTTTCAATTTTAATTTTTTTGCTCTATAAATAAGTCATTCTCCATCATTTTGAGCATACACTAATTTATTTATTTTTTAATTTTGTTATAGGTGACACACATGTTTAACAATATATATGTGATCTTTTTTCAAAAAATAATTGATACAAAATGCACGTGTGACGCACGGAATACACATGTGCCGTACGAGATGCACGCGTGACGCACGAAATACACATGTGGCGCACGATAAACACATGTGGCAAGTGAAATGCACATGTAAGGCACGAAATGCACGTACATCTGCAGATACTAATTTTATTTAATACTAATAATTATCCTCGCTTTGCGCAATTTTTATAAAAATTAATAAATTATGTATTTTCAAAATAAGTATTGTCTTCTTTAGTTGGAATCCACATTTATGAAGTGCATGACCGTAAAAATTGATACAATATTCAGATCACTAGTGACGAAGATTCATGTCGCATGTTCCTCTATAATAATATTCAGTCTTCTATTCTTGTACTCTAGATAATATGGATGACAATCAAAGAATTTATTTGTAAATTCAATTCTTCCAATTGATCCTTTAAGATTTATCAAGTTGTCAATATAACTTTTCATTACTATTGTCTTAAAGAATTTACTCCATGACCGGCCTAAATATGTAGTGATATTATTCATTTTCTCTAAATCTTGGGTAGCCTTTAAAATGTAACTTTGAAGCACTATTTCAGTTGCAATGAGCTGAAACTCTCTTTTGTGTTGTGATTGTGTTACATAAATCAAATAATAAAATGCGTACTTCAATTATGTAGTTTTGAAACAGGATCATTCCGCCATAACAAATAAAGTTTATCTTGCCGTAGATTTTTTAGTTTCAGTAGAATTAATGATTTATTTCGTATATAAGGTGTCTTGATACCCATCAAAATGATATCTATAGAAAGAAGTCAAATTTTCTTGTACTCTTAATGTCACTGTCTGGTATTTTTTTAATCCAGCATCATTCCTGAAATTGATGTCTTAGGCTGTGAAGCCATTCTCAAGGACCCGTACAAACTAAATAAGAACAACGAATAATTATAAAAATTAATGAAATTCATATATAATTGTTGCAGTATCATACATTTTGTTGCATTCGTTGAAGCTTCTATTGCTCGTTATTATGGTTGTATCCGTTCTTTCTTCGATGAGGATAATGTTGGTATTCTATTTATTAACTTGAATATATTTTCGATATATGTCTTATTTAATCTTGATGTAGTATTGCTCAACACTATGATATGGTGTTGCTAGTATCGCTTCAGCTATTGTATAACTTAATTTTTATCAAACTTATTCTTTTTTATTCTACAGATAAGATCACCCTTCATCATTTTGAGCTCGTACTAAACTTTTTTAAATTTTATAATATACCTCACACACATGTTTAACAATATATGAACTTTTTTAAAAAAAGATTATTAATGGACACAAGATGCACGTATAACGCACAAAATGCACATGTGATGCACGAGATGCATATGCAACACACGAAATGCACGTGCAATACATGCAGATACTAATTTTATTTAATACTGGTAAAATAATACACATTTTGCATGATCGTTATAAAAATTAATAAATTATGTATTCATAGAATAATTATTGTCTTATATAAATTCAAGGGCCCTCTCTTTTCTATGTTTCCTTCCTTAGCAAAATCAATCCCCCTCTTTCTCCGCCTATGTCACCCAAGTTTTCCCGAGAAAAAGGGTCGTCTTAGCCCCTTTTTTTTCTCTCTCTCTATCTCATTCTATATTAGTGTATACATTCAAAAATTTTAAAATTTATTTGATCACTCTATTTCTCTATTTTTACAGTTCAAGAGTTTCAAGAAGTCAAAGCTTTATTTGGAAGAGTTTTTTGCAGAATAGTTTTCCTTATTCAGAATATGCGCTAAGGTACCAACAACACACCACCATCGATGAAAACAATCACTGCCCACCAATGGTGACCCATCATGGGAAAAAGTCACCCATCATCATCGGAAAAAGTTACCTAATTTGACAATAAAGATAAAATAAAAGTTACTTTACTGAAAAAGAATCGCGATATAAAAAAATTCTCGGAGATTAATTAATTATGCAAATAACCAGAAAAATTATCAAAACACGTGAATTAACAAAATCAAAATGCTCCATTTTTTTTATCATTTTAAAATCAAAGACAAATCGGACAAGAACACACAACATTCATATAACAAAACAAGCTCGACAAGGCACAATTTATCATCAAAACAAGCCCGACAAAAACACATGTACAACAAAATAAGCTCGACAAAAACATAAGCATCATCAAAATAAGTATAAAAAATATGCTATCCCACCCTTCAACTAAAACCGTTGTATTATCCTCAATGCAACTTAATAATAAATTAAAAGCAAAGTAAAAGAGATTTTTTATTTTTGTAAAATATAAGCGAAGAAAGTCGTTTTCTCCCCTCAATAAAAGATACTATATTTTTTTGCTTGATTGATAATCGAAAAACAAAAAAAATAATATTTTTCGAAAAATATATACGATATTAATTCCTCTGTAGTCTTTCCATAAAAGTCTGAATCATGAACCAAATGATTAATGGGTTAGGGATGTTGTAGCTATCCATCCCAAGTCATTTGTTTAAAGACATAAAATGAATGAATAATTCTAGTTATTTCCCAACTACTTGGGACCCTCTTATCATTGAGAATCCTTTTTGCATCATCCTTTTTGACTTTTATCCCTATAGTCAACTCCCCTCCCCAATTAAATATAAGGTTTTGCATAATCTTTTTTTTTTAAAAAAATTATGAGTGTAATTTGATTGATATATTTTTTATTAATTTTTTTAATTTTTACCTATTATTTACATATCATTTAATTCTAGAATAATTAATTATCAAGGGTAAAGATGGGAAAAATAATTGATTTTCTCTTAATTTTTTAAATTAACAAAATGAAGCATTTTGTGGTGTGATGACCGATGATGCGGTGAAACTTACAATACGTAGGATCATCGACTCTGTTGGATTCTTCGGATCACTTTGACTCAGGGAGTTCAATGTCTTCCTTGGTAATCGCAGGAACATCAGCTTCAGGAAAGGGATACACCTTTGCTTGTAATTCTTTCAAGGTTGGTTGATTTTTTACTTCTCGCGTTTGTTCATTCGCAGCTTTCTCTTTCAACTTTTGTCTCGCGGAGGCCTTCGTAGAAGTCACAGTTATCGCCATGGATTCCTTAGTTTGGTGTAATACCCCAAACTTTCGAGCTAGGATTTCAATCATTTTTTGCCTGTGATTAGACCTGAACCCGAAAGATTTTCTTGTAACTAGGTGTTATGGTCAAGCATTATGTGTAGGAAGAGTGTTGGATGTGAATTAAGGTTTTAGGGAACCTCTAACACAAGATAAGTTAAAAGCTTCTCTACCGGCTAAGTTTTCGTATAACTTTCTAACTTGACTCATCTGCAAATGATCATTTATCCTAGAATATAAAGACTTAGATGGCCTATAACCCACCAAATTAAAGGTCTTCGAGTCTTCTTTCCAACGCCACCGACTGCGCATTAATGCGAATCCGGAGTAAAAAGTTATGATCAGTTTACCAAAAAGACGTCTGTCTGACCAGAAGCCCGTCGAATTCTGGGAGTTAAAACAGAAGAGAAAACGGTCCATTTTCCCAACCGTTTCTAGAGACAGAAACCCAAATTTTTTGAAAGTTATAACGCCCTCGAAAATGGTCCGTTTGTGGCCAAAAGGACCATTTTGGCGACCGTTTTCTGACGCGTTTTCCTTCCTAATCCAATTTGGATTTTAATTGGAATTGCCTATAAATAGGACCGCTAGGGTATTGTTGTGGGAATTGCCTCTTTTAAGCTATTTGAGGGTGTTTTGGTCCTTTCCTCATCCAAGATTCTTCCCCCACTCATTCTAGATATTCCTAAACCTCCTAAGGCACGAACAAAAATCAAGAAAGAGCGTTACTTCTCTCCTCAAAGTTCTTGAAGCAAAAGGTGCCTAGGGTTCAAAGTTCTAAGGCATAACTCAAGCATTTCGTAAGCTTTTTCCATCAAAAGGTATGTTGAACGATCCCCTTTCAACTATACTCATAAAGATTGTGTTTTCTACTACTCACTACGACATCTATGTTAGTATTGTATAAAAATGGTTGAAGGATTTCGAAAGGAAGAGTTTGCTTGAAACTTCTAAATATTTTTCTATGAAATTATCCGTATCTAATTATTATTTTAAAGCTATGGTTTGAAGCATAACCTTCTTTATGGATTATTGAAATTGGAGCAGATTTGAAGCTCTTTGTATGTTTCCTTCGAAAGGTGATTGTAGTATCTAAATATGGGTTTTTGAAGGAAGAAAAAAGAATCTTCTTAAATCCCTCGGTTTTTGAAATGATTACTTGATAATTAGTAAGATTTTAACTTTGAGGGACCTATGTGTTAAACGAGTTTAAGATCCTTAACTATGGGACTATTGATGTGTAAATGATGAAGGCATAATATGATAGGTACGACTTGTAAGCCTTGGTATGACGATACCAACCCACGTGTGCCTTAAGAATGTTAAGAGTCCTAAAATGACTGATTTTGTTAAATGTTTGAAATGTTAAAATATGGGCTTAAGAGGATTAAATGGTTAACCGAGAAGGTATGAGTCGAACGGAGCTCAACACCTGAAACCGTGTTTTGCTGACACGGGTATGAGTCGAACGGGGCTCTTCCCTCTGAGTCGAACATGGCTCCTTATTGTATGCTTGACTTGTCAGCTGTATGCAGTTATGAGGTGATTATATTGTGATGCTTCGATCTTTGCGACAAACTTGGATTGGAGGCTCTGCCGATCGAGTTGTGATCGGACCCACATAGCCCGTGGTGAAATAAATGTCGGTGATACCATCTAGTCCAGAAGTAATGTATTCATGTAAATTTCATATTGGTGATTTGGAAACTGCCCCATCTTTTATGTTTATGATCTGTGTTATATTTTTATGGCTTGCTTTATAAACTGTGATATTTCTTCCCCTGGGTTGCATGCCAGTACTCACCGTACTGACCGTTCTCGGATGCTGCATCTTTTCATGATGCATGTTCAGAGACCTTTCCTCGTGGTTCTGTGCAGGACTAAGATCTTTGGGATTTCGATAAGCAAGTGGTGAGCCCTCCATACTTTTGGAAGGCCTATGTCTCCCCTTTATTAGTTGTTTGAGAACTTTATTTCGTTTTATGGTAATATTGGAGCCATGTCCCGATATAGGAGTTTATTTTTATTGTTAGAGGCTTTGTAGACTGGTATTAGTAAGATAACTGTTGAATATCTTATTTAGTTGGATTCATTTTACATTGGGGTTGCTTCCGCAAATTTATGAATTGATTATGCTTATGATGTATGCTAAGGAGTATTCCCGGGCCTTCACTGGTCTAGGTTGCTCGTTACGTCTGGGGCCTAGTCTCGGGTCGTGACATTTGGCATTCTGACGACTCTTTGAATTTTGTAGCTTTCCTTCTTGGATCAAAGACAGGTGATGCCTTTCCATGATTTGCAATGCTCAACTCCATGTCATGAGCGCGTGTAGCTAATTCTTCAAAAGTTCGAGGCTTAATCCTTTGGAGGATATACACGAGGACCAAATGCATTTTCTGGATACAAATTTCAACTGCAGAAGTTTCATAAAGTTGATCCTTGCAATCTAAGCTAAGCATTCACCAACGATTGATGTGTTCCACTACGGGCTCGTCCGTTCTTTGTTTTTTGTTTGCCAACTCCAACATGCTCACTGTACAACGAGTACTATTAAAATGATTGAGGAATTGGCTTTCAAGTTGCTCCCAATAATCAATTGATTCGGGTTCCAAGTCCATGTACCACTCAAAGGCATTAGCTTTCAAAGAGCGAACATACTGCCTTACCAGAAGATCACCATGTGTACCAGCACTACTACAAGTTTCGACAAAATGTGCAATATGTTGCCTTGGATTTTCCTTCCCATCAAACTGTTGCAACTTTGGTGTTTGATATCCAATCGACGTCAGCAAACCCTCAATTAGCTTAGAATACGGCTTTGAGTATCCTAATGAACTTTGTGGTGGACCACCATATTGCGCTTTGATGGTGTTTGTAATCATATCTTGCAGTTGTTGAACCGTTAAAGTAGCCACTGAAGCAGATTGCTTTGCACATTGAGATTCAACTAGCTTGGTGGGAAATCCAACATCAACTTTTTCTTGCGGTGTTGGATTGTGACTTGACTCTCCAGGGAAATAGAGATCTAACTTGCTTATAAGTTGAGCGATTTGTAGATCTTTATCTTCAATAGATTTCTTCAATGCCTCAATGGTTTGCGTCATCACAACTAGTTGTTCGTCGATATTGATTGTATCGTTCATGAAGGATTTAACCTTTATTGAGATAGATGAATCTGCCGAATCTTTGAAGTCCTTCAAGTTAGAGCTGGTTTGAGAAACTTTATCTGATGGAAAGAAGTGAATTTTGCCCCAAGAGGTTTTAGCCGTAGTATGAGATTTGCTTTTCTCCACAATCTCCAAAGAGACGAAGTACTTCAATTTATTCATGTCGCTAGCCTTGAACATGTTGCAGGTCATTGGACCAATTTAACGATGTTTAGGAGACGCGACAGCGTAAATGTCGTTGTATGAATCACCGTTGTTCTTTCTAAAGGCGATCATGAAAATTGACTTATTTGAAGTATGCAGGATCCGATTTGTAGGAGGAAGAGATGAAAAGCAGAATTAGTCCCACTGGGCGTGCCAAATTTGTTTGCAATAAATTTTCGTAGTGCTGAAAATTAACTGCAATCAAAATAAATAAAAGAAAAAATAATTTTATTAATGAATCTTGTGAGTACAATTCTGTTGTTCTCTTGATTCTTCTCTCCTAATATTTCTCCGTGATTCGAGAACCTTCAGTAGCGTGAATGTAGGATGATCCAGACCTCCTTGAGATGTATTTGATCTCCGAAAATGTCGGGCAGCACTTTGTCGCTTTGGGTTGATCTCCGGGAAGAACTCCGTTGACCACTCCTTCGAAGAACTATGTAGTTGATATTGTGGCTTTCTCCAATGGTTGCAGAATGTCAATGCTTGCAACATCCCCCTAGAAAATTATGTAACCCTCCTATTTATAGTTGTAGGAGGCGACAGTCCAAGTTTAAATGGACTTTCATGTCTTCTTCTCACTAGTCCATGTAAGTCAACAATCTTATCACAAATGCTATGTGACAAGGTTGCTTGTGATTGGTCAAGAATATGTCATATTGGCCACTTGGCGGATTTTGACTAGTTCTTTAATTTGACTGGGATTGCCACGTCATTTCAACATGTGGCATCATCTTATTGGTCTTTGAATTTGATTGGGATGCCACGTCATTTGATACGTGTCACGAGTCTGGGCCTCAAGATGAGATGATCTTTGGGCTTGAAAATAATAAAATGGACTAATTTAATTTGTGAAATCCAAATTAATTGTTCAACCCAAATGATCATGGATTAAATTCAATTTTTGTATGAATTTAACCCAATAAAATTTATGTGTCTACACTTATATACTAACTAGTCTCTGAGAACGTGCGTTGAACGTTTATCCCAGGATACTTAAGTATAAAATATGTATTGCTAATGATATATTCTAAATGGTACATGTATTTTTAAATCTTCTTTGAGCTATAAAATAAAAATAAAAATATACAAAAAGTAATAACTCCTAATTTGAAGTTAAAAAATATTGCAAACTTGATATATAGTACTTTAATTTAAGGACAAATATATACTCGGGCATATGTAATAATAAAAATATTTACCTCGTAAACTTAACTATTATGCCTAAAATATAAAATTCAAACTGATTCATACATTCAATCACAACATGATCAACACTCAGAAGTCATATGGATTTTGCTTCGACTCAAACACATAAATATTTAAAAAATATAAAAGGAGAGTTGATTGTACAGTAATTATTGCAGAGCATAAAAAAGAAAAATATAATATCCCGTATGAAAAATATTAGTATAGCAATCTAAATCTAGAAATATGAAAGAATAAGCTATCAATTGCTATGTTTTTAAGTACCTGAAATTGAAGATGATGAAGAATAAATGATTATGATGATTATATTGTAAAAAGATTATAACTCATAAGCACAAGTAAAAATCTTCAGTAAAAACAATAAAAAATATAATGCTGAAAGAATTAGAAAGTGAAAGAAGACCAGAGAAAGTTTCGTTTAGTTCTTCATTTTATTTCAACTCGTCCAGAGCCTCTCTCCTAGTGGTGAGATACATTTATACTAATGTGTGGAGATTCTTAGAATAACAATGTATGAATATCATATTAATTCAGTTTTCAATGAGTGACTTTTGATATTTGTATTGAGAAGTTTTAATGAATAGAATTGATTGCATCAGTGGTCTATGCCAATTGAAGAAAACAGAGTCATTACTACTATCTTTTTCTCAGGTTAATTAATAATCCAGTTTTATTACTATAATATTTGAATTTTATATTGAGTAACTGAAAGAAAATAATGTACATTAAAGAATTATATTAATACCATTATAAATTGTATTAGCCCATTGAAAGACATGAAATTCTTTATTAAAAAACTAATAAAATAAAATAAATGGGTATTTCATTTGGTAGATGAATAGTCTTGTAAACTTATAAAACTGACGGAAAAATAGAATTAATCACCCGTGGAAGATAAAGAAGCAAACAATCAAGGCTGAATAATTAAGATTATTAAACTTTCAAAACTGATGAAACAAAAGTAATCAATTTTTAGGCTCAAAATTAACCATGTTTTTTGGTAATTTAATAGAAATGAAATGATGCGTTCGATTACTTTAAATAGTTTTTATAGGAATTAATAATGACCTTTTATTACAACTTTATCATTTAGGATAACACAAATTACATATTTAAAATAAATATTATAAGGTAATGGATATTATTTATGTAAAGGGTAAAATTGTCATTTAATTTTTAACTTTAGACCTTAGAGCTTTATAGAAAGGGCAAAATTGTAATCTAACTTTCAATTTTGGGGCTTCCCGCTTTTAATATAACTTTTCTACGTACGTGCGTTGCACGAATATCTCTTATCAATTATTGTAACATTTATATTAAAAATAATAAATTACATTTGCATATGGTCACCTAATATCTAAATTTAAGATAGTTAAATATTGTTAGAACCTTAAAAGATATCTAAATGGCTTTTTAATTATGGGGTTTTATATATACTACAAAGAAATTTCCTTTTTTCCTACTGATAAGAGACTTGAAAAAATGATATCTAATGAATCAGTTTTTATATATTCCTTATGAATATATAATTTGCTTCTCTCCCTAGGTGATGAAATTCATCTTTTTAAGTAATTTTTTAGAGTTTATATCAATTTTCCTTGTAGTTAATATATTTATAAGTTTTGAATAAGGTGCAATTTTCTTTCGCAATTTAAGTTATTGGAGTTAATTGTCCTTTCTTTCACGATTTTCTTTGTGATTTTTCTATCAATAATTATGTGTTGAATTTTTGTGATTATCTTCCATTACAAAAATCTTGTCTTATAATGACTTTTATGTAATATTATTTAGTTGTAAATTAAATCAAATTGATGCTCCACAGGAGTAGCTCTTTCTAATTTTAAAATGCTTTGGAATAATTTCAAATTAAGTGAATTGTTTTAAGTAGGAATGAAAAAACTTGATTATTTAAAATTATAAACGTACCCTAACCATAGTAATAATATTAGGATAGTGTTATCCAATTATAAGTCATACAACTTTAGAAAACGGTATGTGAAGGATTTTTGTTTTTGGATTATATATATTCTTTTTATACAAATTGAAGAAATTATAGACCGAAATAAATTAGGATACTCTTTTGTTATTTTTTCGTTACAATTTTATCCTGACTTAACTTAAAATTATAAGAGCATAAAAGTCGTTCAACATTTAAAGAATATTTTGGTCAATCAACATTTATATTTATGCTTTTATAATAATATAGATAGATAGATATAGATATGACCTATAATAGTTGTGCTTTTATTTATTGACTCACCATTCTAGTGGAAAATGTATACACTATCAAAGAAAACCAAAGGAAGGCAAATTAGTAAAATTAAGGAGAAAAATGAAAGATAAAAAAAGTTTGTGAAAGTTAAAAATCCAAGCAAATAATACCACACATTATTGTACTTTGTGCTTCAAAATTGTGGTTTAATTAATTGCATTCTTTAAATAATAATGTAGACTTTGATAGTTAATTAATGAATTATATAGTATAGTAGTACCTAATTGTGTCTAGTCTAGTCATGTGTAAAGCTATCATTATCACACAGTTTTATATATAGAGAAAGAAATCTGACTTGCTGAATGCTAATAATTAATTTTTATTTAATTAATGTTCTCTTTAATTTGGGAAAATCTAAGGGCAGAGTTCCAAATATACCCCATTACCTGTCATACAAATGGTTCTGATATATATCCTTTTCCGGCCGACGGAGTTGAAAAAATCACATCTAAATATACCAATGTAATTAAATAAATAAATATAAACTCTCTCTAACAATTTATATTTTTAAATAAAGTGAAGTACACCCCAACAACATCATGAAATTAAATGGCATATGATATTCTCAAAAGATATTTATAGATAACTTTCATCAAAACTTAAGGTTTGTAATCTTAAAAATAAGATAAATTACCAGTTAAAACATCTAAAAATCCAGCTAAAACATCTAAAAATAAGTTGACGATGTCAGAGTTGGCTTTAGGTTTGCTTATATTTACCCATAAGACTTGTATACGAGGTTGATTAATTCGGAAGAAATCAAAGAATTTCTTGGGAATCCTATACAAGATACATTCGTTCTTTTGTCTTTAATAGATGGTCAGAACTTCATCTGGATTCGAATCCTATTGAGAGATCTACTAGAGATCAGAAATTGTAATTTCTGAAGAAATAACAAGATCTTTCTTTTGTCCCTTCCAACTCCAGGCAATAGAAAAATAAATATATGATTAATGTATTCAAGATAGTTACGTATTTACAAAATACCGTCTCAATTCATCCTATTTCAACTAATAGTTATTATCTCACAAAATTACTTTTTTTAATTGTAATTTTTTTAATAAAAACAATAATATTCTGAAATAATAACTATTAATTGAGTGATTATCTCAAAAATCAACTCATGATATATGTATATACTTGGTAAAACAAATAGCTAGCTAGGTTAGGTCCAGAGATCAAGCAATAGTTAACAAGCAGGTCACCTACACTTAAAGATTATAGTGCTTAGCTACTCTGTTAAAGTTAATGGGGTCATATAATTAAGTGTAAACAACATAAAATACAGTAATTTGGTATCTAATTACGTTTTTAATCAGTACTTTAAAATATTACATTTTTTCCGGTACTTTAAAAAGGAAAAACGTGTATCCCTTATTTTTTTCGTGCATCCTGGATATATATTACCTCCTCATTAATGGTAAATCTGTTTCTATCAGGGCGCTTTAAAAGGAAATAACAGATTTACAATTAATAAGGAGTAAATCACGCCTCAATCAGTTACTAACGCATATGCAGTATCCTCGTCGCCTCAAACCACTGGGGAATTCAAATTTCAAACGCATTGTGAAGTAAAAATTCTCATTCAACGCTAATCTTGCAAAATCGTTGGTTCGCCGATTTACGCTAATCTCTATCAACAATGTGAAAATCGTTGGTTCGCCGATTTACGATGATGGATTTGTTGTAGTTTTCGGGATAGATGATTTCTTCACCCAGAATTTCACTCATCCAAATACAACCCGGAACTCGAATTTTAACCCGAGTTTGACTTAGTGTATCAGGTTTGATCCATTTTCTCGATTTTACGAGGTGTCGTTGTTGTTAAAATCAAAGGGTTATTTGATTATGTCTTCGTTTCTGGAGTTACAATTGATTGGATTTTTGGACAATCCGGGGTTGAAATTGACTGTATTTGCTTCAATAGACGATGCGATTGTTGGTTTTTTCGGGGATTTCTCGAGTATCCGCAGCTGTTTTTGAGGCATTTGTTGCCTTGTGTACTGTACTGGAGTGAGTTGAATGATATGGTAAATGAAACTGAGTTTAAGAACTATGTAAATGGGTTGGGTTTGAAGATAACAAACATACTGTATTAAGGATACATGTTACCAACATATCAAAAAGCTGGTAGCATTAGTATTGGATACACATTAACATAAATTAACCCTAGATACATGTAACATTAGATTAGCTTACACTATTATCCCTAGATACGTGTTACATTGTTTTGATGTGAACTTTAAATTAACAAAAGATACACATTTACAACTCAGAGAGATATAGGTATACTTGGATACATGGAAAAATAACCCAGGATACATGGTAACAAGTTGAGGATACACCTAATTAACAAACCCCAAAATCAGATAACAAACCCCCCCAAGTTAACCCAGATGATTGGATACAAACAGGTAGCATTAGTATTGGATACACGTTAACATGAATTAACCCTGGATACATGTAACATTAGATTAACTTACACTATTATCCCTGGATACGTGTTACATTATTTTGATGTAAAACTTTAAATTAACAAAAGATACACATTTACAACTCAGAGAGATAAGTTGAGGATACACCTAATCAACAAACCCCAAAACCAGATAACAAAATCCCCCAAGTTAACCCAGATGATTAGATACATGTTAACAAGATCTCAACAATAAGTAACATTAGTCTAGGATACACGCTAATCACAGTTAGCGTTGGATACATGTATTGTTTGACAAATATGGAAGTTTTTGATCCAGCAGCGCCATTTTTTTTTTGAAAACTGAAGGAAGATCGTGTAGAAGTTGGATTCCTGGCTTGAAGGCGTGATTTGGGGAAAAAATTTGAGAGAGAGAAAAATGGTTATCTTTGCATACAGTTTGGGTGATATTCGACACTTTTTAAGGGATTGTGGTGGATACACATTTAATAATATGTAATTACAACTTATTGAGATAAATGTAATTATTTTAAAGTAGTGGGATATTTAGTAATTAGGGTAAGGATGTTTGATTATTTATGTAGTTTTCCCTATAATTAATGTATTTAATTTTTTTTTGAAACATAATACTTTAGATATATCAAACTTCTTCTAATATTTTTTTCTTTTATAGTTAAAGTTTATTTTTTTTTACAAATAGTATTTAATATTTTTTTTTATAAAAAATCTATAATTTATTATTACTAAAAAAAATAAGGCCCCTCAAATTTGGGAGCCTAAGGCGGTTGCCTTTTTTTCAAAGGGTAGAGTCGCCCATGAATTTATGTGGCACCTTTCGGATTTTGAGATTCAAACAAGTCTTTCTTTGATCATAATTTTTTCATATATCTTTTAAATATTTTGAATTATCAGTTATTATGACTTATAGTACATTTTACGTATTTCAAATATGTAAATTTCATTTAAAAAAATTAAAAATTCCATGCTCAGATTCACGATCAAAACTAAATTATTTGACTCTCGAAATTCAAATCGTGCCACATAAATTGGGACATAGGAGGTATCATATAGGAATAGTAATATATGAGTCTGCCTTGGAGCAATGATAAAGCTAATTTCGTGCGATTTATAGGTCATGAGTTCAAATCATGGAAGGAACCATTAATGCTTACAGTAAGGTATAGACTATCTACCTTACTTCATCCACGGATCTTATATGAATGCGAAATGTTTTGTGCACCAAATTGTTTTTTTTTTAAAATAATATATTCCTCCATTGCAATTTGTTTGACCTATTTTCCTTTTTAGTCCGTTTAAAAAAGAATGACTCTTCCTCCTTTTTAGCAACTTCTTAGTTTCAACTTTCCACATGACATGTTTAACATCACAAGGTTAAAAACATTTTGGTACAATAGACATATTTTTAATTTAATACCATAAGATTTTTTATTTTTTTTTCTTCTTAAATTTCGTGTCAAGTCAAAATAAGCCAAATAAATTAAAATGAAGGAAGTATATGAGTGTGTCTGTGTGTGCATGGGTATGAACGTAGATACGTGGCAATTAGAATCATACATAATCCTAGTATAGATGCAGTGTTGGGTGAAAACCCAATCCAGCAAGCAAATAAGTTGTTTAGCTGACAATAACACAATATGTTGAAGTCTTTGCTAAGAAAAATAAATTATTCTCTTTAAGGGTGTGTTCGGTATGGAGGAAAATGTTTTCCATGGAAAATATTTTTCAATAAGTTGTTTCGTACTTATTTTCTTTTGTTCGGTACGCAAGTAGAATTTTTTTTTCTAAAAACATTTGTATATATTTAAAACAAAAAAATGAGGACAAATAGAGTAAGGGGGATGAGATAAGAAATTTTTTTAAATAAAAAAAAATTAATTTTTTTTAAAAAATATTCTTTTAGAGGGGGGGGGGGGGGTTGCTAGGTAGGAGTGGGTTTTGGTAGAAAAAAAATTGAATCTTTTTTCAAAAAATAAATTAAAACTCTCTTTTGGAAGGGGAGGGGGAGGGGAGTGGTAGGAGGTGGGGGAGGGGAAAAGGATCAGATAAGAAAATTAATCTTTTTGGGGGGAGGGGGAGGGGGAGGTGTGATATTAAGAGTGGCTAGTATAAAAAGAGTGTGTATAGAAAATTGAATGTATTTTCCCTACTTATTAAGGAAGTCATTTTCTGTTATTGAAAGAAACTTGTTCTAGGGAAAATGTTTTCAAATTTTTCTAACCAAACGACATGACTAAAGGTGACATCACTTTCGCTTTAAAACCTAATCCTTTGCTTTCTTTTAATAAATTAAATACTTCACTTAATTTATTATTATATTATTATTTTATTATTTATGTTGTTGTTATTGTTGTTTGTTGTCATTATTATATTATTTTTATTATATTGTTATTTAAAAATGTGTCACGCCCCGAGGCTAGCCCCTAGACGTAATGGGACCCTAGGGTCACAAGTAATCCAAGCTAACTGAAACTACATATCAAAGCATACTGAAATAATTCTAAATCAAGAAGCATAATTGATGAAAGAATAGATGAAGGAATAACATTCTAAAATATCTGAATGTTAGTCTGTCTGAAAATCAACTGAACTACATAGCTGAAGTCTGACTCTATGTATGAAAGCTCTAATACTGATGAGTGCTGGGACAAGCCCCCAACTAACTCCAAATACTGAAGATAAGGACAAACTATCTAACTCAAAAAGCATGTGAAAAATATGTCCTCGGATGATGAGGACTCACCACTGACTACTGTTGAGGTGGCACTGCGGAATCACGAGGCTGAATGTGAGAACTTGAACCTGCATCATGATAGGATGCAACATATAGAGTATGCGTCAGTACTTTGTATGTACTGAGCATGAGGGATATGCAAAGCTGACTGAATATGTAAACATGCTAAAATACTAAAAAGCTGTAAGACTGATCTATATTGTAGTACATAGGCCCAAAACATAGTCATGCATAAAAGAACTGAACTGCAAAAGTAATATGAAGACATACTAAAAATGTGATAACAAGTATAAGCTGAGGGCCTGAGGTACTTTATTAGACTAATACTGTGGGAGAGCCTATTAATCGACATAAATCACGTGAGCTAAATGTGGAATCCGATGTATACGCCCCATCGAAAGGACCCAATATACCTTGCCAGGGTATAAAGGCATGACTGTGGCATGATCACTAAATCTGGTGCCCAACAGAGGGGACTTATAAACCTACGTTGGCATGTAGTTCTGGGACCTAAGGGTACGCTGAACCCTGGTTCAACTCGGTGCTAAACACTACTCCCAAACTGAACACTAACAGCTCCTTTTAAAACTGGAATCTTGAGTTTCTGAGTCAGGACTAGACTAGTCTAAAATCTCTGTTTTTCTGAAATGCTGTAGTAGACTAAAACTCACTAAATTCTGATTTCTTTTAAAGCTCATATTGATGATCTAGGTCGAATTTTGAAGAAAGCTAACACTTTTAGAAAAATGTTATAATTTAGGGCTAAGTCCTTGATTTTCCCAAAACTCTGGGAAAGTTTAAGCAATTCAATAAAAAGCAGTATCTGTCATTAAAATAGTATGAAAATCATAGGTAAATCATGAGCATGAATTTCTAAATCAATCTGCATAAAAAGACAAGAACCCTAGTTTCTAAGTTCATGAAAATCAACGAAAGAGTCTGAGGGTTTTGGGCATAAGGGCGAACTAAGCCCTTACTGAATTCTCACATACATAGAGGAATATTCTATGGTTGAACCTTTGGATTTGGGGAGAAACTTGGAGGAAACCCTCTGCTTTGTTCTTGAGAGAAAGCGCATTGTTTTTGTCTGATGTCGCTAAGTGTCGAATGATTTAGGAGTAATGAGGGAAAATAGAGTTAAAAAACCTTTAATTACTCTCAAAACGACTTAAGATCAGAGTTAAAAGAATTGGGAAAAGACCAGAATGCCCCCAACTTAAACTAAAAATTTCAGAAAAACTCACAGCTGGACGGGCGTCGGACCTGTGACGGCCCGTCGGCCAGGGTGTCGGGATGGGGAAGACCTGGATGGCCCTCTAGACCATTCCCACGGGCAGACACACAGCCCATCGCGTCGGCGACGCCCGTGGCGGAACTCAGAAGTCGTGCGCTTGATGTTATACTGATGCAACCTCCAGTGTGAGGCCACTATTTGCGGAAGTGCTTTGGTCTGGCTTCGCCTAATATCTTTTTGAGTGTCTACAAGCCTCAAAAGGTGTCCATGCCGTATACTCGAATCGGAAAGCTGTTATTAATAAGCAAACTCTGCCAAGGAACACAACTGATCCAAGAACCTCCAATAAGTCAGAACATCAGCCGCGAAGCATGTCCTCCCAGGTCCTGAATGGTCTCTCATCGGACCTGGCCATCCTGTCTGAGGGTGGAGAAGCGGTACTAGATGACTCTCTGTACCAAAATCTCGCTGAAAATTTTTTAGTCCTCCCCCCCCCCAGAACTGAGAAATGTGAACTGAGTGCCACGTCTGATATGATGACGGAAGCTGGGACCGTACCGTGCAACCGAACAATCTCATCGAAAGGTAGATCTGAGCTAACCTCTCTGCACCATAAGAAGTCTGAACCGGCAAGAAATGTGCTGACTTGGTCAGCCTATCAACAATCACCCATATGGAATCAAACCCACGAGAAGTACGGGGCAAACCAACCACGAAGTCTATAGTAATCCCTTCCCACTTCCACTCAGGAATGGGAAGTCGCTGCATCAAACCACCAGGTATCATGTGCTCGAACTTAACCTGCTGACAGTTCAAGCACCGAGATACAAACTCCGCTATATCCCGCTTCATACCACTCCACCAGTAAAGCTGCCTCAAGTCTCTATACATCTTCGCTGTGCCAGGGTGAATGGAGTATCTAGTACAATGCGCCTCGTGAAGTATCAACTGAATCAAATCGCTAATCCTCGGGACACAAAGGCGACTATCAAACCTCAGAACCCCATCTGAATCCAGAGTAGCCCGACTGGTCTCACCCTGAACAACCCGATCACGAAGGTCACACAACTGCTGATCCTCAAACTGACGGCTCTGAATTTGATCAATCAAAGTAGAACGAACCTCAACACTGGCGAGAACTCTGCTAGGATCCGACAAGTCAAGCCTAACGAAACGGTTAGCCAAGGACTGGATGTCCCAGGCCAATGGTCGCTCTGAAAATGAAAGAGAAGCTAGGCTACCCATACT